>JABTTQ020000654.1:0-491913 GCA_016081115.2 Rehmannia glutinosa | reverse complement strand
AATGTATACTTCGTTCAAGTTACGTATTATAAATGGATTTTTAATGACAAATTCAAGTCTTCCACATTCTTGAGCCGATTCAGGAATGCCTGAGGTTGCAGGAAATAAGCAAGTCTTTTTCAATAAATATGTTGTAAGTTGTTATTGTGGATATTAGATAAAGTGGTATTAATACTATTGAACAATTAAGTTTGTTTACTTGATTTCCTTATTATTCATTCCATTCCACGATATAATAAGGGTAAGTGTGGGAGGTGGAAGGACAAAGGGCAGGAATTTGTTTGTTTGATTATCACTGCCTGAGGAAGGATGACAATGTCATTTAGTGTTGGTTATATTTTTGGGTTGATCTTAAATTATGTTTTCTTATCATTGTGGTAGCTGTTAACATTTTATTGGCATAATAATAGGCTTCTACTTCATTCTTTGATTGTATTTGCTCATTTTATAATTAAAAGGAAGATACTGATTTTTGACACAAAGGGCAGGGTTTTATTAATCAACCAGGGTAATCACTTTTCACAAGTTCCTTAAGCCAAACAAGGAATTTCCTCCATCCCAAACAAAGGAGATTTTTAGAAAAAGTAGAAAAATGAGCTAAAGTGCGCCACTCCGTTGCTGAAACGGCGGACACTTGAACCAGCAGCGTCTTCATTACGCACACAACAAACTCATGATGCGATCCCAATAAGCTATATAGTTCTGAAGTCCCGCCCGTCGATATGCGTACCACGAGCAGGAGTCGGCGATCACGGGTGGCAGCAGAGCGTATTCAAACACGTCAACAGCCTTCCATAATTGCTTGTAATTCACATTTCCAACACTGAAGCGTGTGATTTCAGCACTTCCAAAGAAGCCAGAATTGGCCCTGTTTGCATCATCCGGATTATTCACCCACTAAATCATTTCTTGTTCAAAATAAATGTATCCCGTCTATTAACCTCCATTGGGTGGTGGCAGCCACTGCCTGTTTTTCATTTCGTTTGATCCGTCTCCGGCAGATTTCCATGCTGGTAGCACTTTGAAATCAGACAGGAAAACTTCAACCCCTCAAAACTTGCACCATTTTCACATTAGAACTACAGCAAATCCACGTTGGCCGTTCCTTCCACAGATACTGCGTAAATGTAAAAACTCCAAACTCTTCCATGAACAAATTACAAACATCCGGCAGCACATGTAAAGTGGACCCATTTTTTGCTTTTTTTTGAGAAGGCGAAAGATTTTCCTTTCACAAGTGTTTATAACGGACAAGTAAGCTAGCGATGTGTCATGTAAGGCATTACACAGCAAGCGGTTACCATGCTTACACGGAACATGATGGGTTTTAGATTATGTCAGTGCTGTAATTTTGGTGGGATTCAATCTCCTAAGCGTTTCCACCATTGCAATAATCTTTGTTAGATTGATATCATGTTTCAAAGAAGCGATAAGCTATGTTATATCAGCCGCCCCTACCCGAAGTATAGACTCCTTTTCCATAATTTCCAAAAGTGTGTATCTTGTTATTACGCATTTTGAGATCGATATTACTGCAAATTTCCTTAACTAAAGAAAGCAAAGTAAGAAAGACACCATAGCCTGCGTTCCATGATTGGTTCTCAATAGATCATTACTTTCATACCTTGTGCATTCATTTCTTGAGGTACACTATTTGGCTTATGACGAGGATGGAATCAAATTATGAAACACCTTGATAGACTCCATTTGCCCACCCTCCCATAGGCCTTAAGAACCTCACGACTCCGAATACATGATCTCGGAAAAAGATGGGTTACAGCCGAGGCTTTCATAACATCACAATGTTTAAAATACCTTGCTTTAATTACCGGGTCATAGCAGCCTCCGGGTTTTTATTAATAAACCAAATTTGCTCTGCTAGAAGGACTTATTAAACAGCTGATATTAATTTAGGCTTGACCTCTCGACACTGACACCCCCAACTAAATCCAGCACACCAATGAAGCTTTCGAACTACCTCTTTATCCCCACCCGAAAATTTGCACGTTCGTTCAATGTCTTCTACGTCGATCAGGATGCGAATATGACATAGTATAGTAGGAATTGCTTGCAATATTGGCTTAATCAAAGGAGTCTCTTTGCTCAGCCCCAATGAAACTTCCTATCCCATCCATGGATTTTTCTTGAAGACTTATCCCTCAAATATTTAAATTGCAGGCGTTTGCTTTGAAGGGATACCGTCGAAGTCCCAAATATACCTCATGACTGTGCGTCTAGAATAGTAAGGAGTACGCCAAGTGGTCTCGAAACACGGTTGCGTGCTCGGGCTGAAGAGAGAGGATGATTCTCAATTATTAATTATTAGGCAACTTTCGTACAATTTCAGCGCCTCAAAAACACTTTTGCTTCCATTGGAAGTCCGCTCTAAAAGACTAGACTGTCGCCGGCCAAAAAATAGGTGTGATATTTGGGGACTACCCTGGCGCAATTTTACTCCATTGAATCAACTGAAGTTCTCCAAATCTTGTAGAAGTGAAGAAAAGACCTTGAGCACAAAAAGAACAGAATACGAGACGGGGGTCCGCGGCGGATCGCGCTGGGGTGTGGCCTCAAAATCTCTTGGTGCTGAAAGAAGGAGGCGGATTGGACGAATTTAAAATCATTTAACCGCTTTTCATGAAAGCCAGTTTAGTCATCAACCTTGAGAAATCCCCATTCCACCGGTGTGCGCTTTACTCATGTATAGTTTAAGCGCTGCAAAACCCGTTTACACTTTTCCTTTGGTTTCAAATCAGTACATACCTCAAAGCAAGATTATATTATGCGATAGGCCGCCCATTCGCTTAACTGGGGTCATCAATCACCTGTGGAGGACCTTCCCTCATTCTGTTGTAATGGCTCGACAATTTATAGCGAAATTACACAGGCTTATTGGTGAACTCCTTAACTGCTGACAAGTTTTGATTTGGAATAGAAATGGCTGTCGTCGGTTCCAGTCTTCTAGGTTGTAAGCTTCTCATTAGAATATGAAGCACTGCATTCGTCACCCTCAGGCCCAACAATTTTCCAAAATTTTTGATAAAAATACCCTGGCAGTCCATCAGGACCAGGGCGCTCGACCCAGAATCAAACACCGCAACGTCACCTCCTCGG
This sequence comes from Rehmannia glutinosa, assembly GCA_016081115.2. NCBI lineage: Eukaryota > Viridiplantae > Streptophyta > Magnoliopsida > Lamiales > Orobanchaceae > Rehmannia > Rehmannia glutinosa. Next base: position 488,799 of record JABTTQ020000654.1, on the reverse strand, counting down.
TGAGAACAACCGAGGTGAAAATTAAGATTTGCATTAATTTTAAGTTTACTGTGTCTACCACTCTGTTAAAATCGATTTGACGGTTGATACGTTTTGAAGAGATTTTCAAAATAATTGAGAATAATCATTTATGCCCGCCGCCAGTGCAAAAATGTACATGACTTGAGATAAGACCTTTGATATAATTTTGTGTTATGCGTCACGTTGCTTGAGTGTGAAAAAAATTTACATTTCTATCCCAGTGCAACCCGTACCTTTCTCACTCTCTTTGTCTCCAATAAGTTTCTTCTTGAGGTCAGAAGTTTTCAATATTGTGCTCATTTCGATTTGACTGCTCGAACTCTCACATCACGGTGATTTTTTAGCAAATTAAGCTTTCTTTCATCTTTAATTAAGCTGATGCAATCTCACACCCGCTTGTTGGTCATTATCTCCCCAGCTATCTGAGGATCGTTCTTGGAAAATATTAGTTGGGGCCGCCCTCACCGCTCGTGCATGAACTGGTCGTTCTCAAGTAATATACGATTTAAATACGAATTGGTTTTTATTACGACACATTGTTAGCATGTCATCCCAGACTGGGCGATTTCTGGGCTGATGGTCGATGGTAAATTGATTGAAAGTGTTGCGTGAGATAAATTATAGCCATTCCTCCGAATTGCGTCGGTCGGCCTCTCGAAACCGCATGTTGGCCGTTGTTCGGCCCGTGTAAAAACTCCCCCGTTCGGCGTGCATCTTTATAAGTTCGCAAAATTCTAAGATTTCACGAAAATTTTCCATTTGAGAGTTTGCTTTGAGTCCCCCACTTCTCGGAGCGGAAACCAATTCGTTAAAATCACCTCAGCCCCGGTAGGCTGTATTACTTTCATCTTGGTATAGTCTCACTATTAGCTTCACGACTCTTTTGAGTGAAGCATTAAGTTTTAAGTAAATGAAAAGTAAATGCATCCACTTTTTCTCCTCAACAACGTCTTTGTCGATGTGTCCTTGAGAATATGATTTAATCAAAACTTTCCAAGCTCCTTCCAGTAAATCAAACCACCACTCTTTGTCTGATGACTCAAACATACGAAGTCAAATTCAGAATATCACTCCATCAAAATTTGCTGACAGAGCGCTGATCTCATTTGGAAAAGCAGGAGAGCGGTTTGTTCATTCTCATGTGGCGTGATTCCCAGGCCTCGAGGTTTCAAGCCCCACAGGCGTTCCATCGATGCAACTCATTGCGTTCGGCGGGAGGTTGCTGCTGCGGCCTCCGCGGTTAGTCCCGATGTGTTGATACGAAAAAATTGCGTGTCTCTTTTTTGGTGATATCACATCTCCATTTCCATGAGTTCTTTTCTTTTAAAATCATTAGATTGAGATTTCATTAGCACTTCTGCGGTTGTGGGTTTTCCTTTAGCTCTTTTCTTTTTTCCATTTCTTTGGGCTTCTACCCGTTGAGATTATAGTTTGAAGCTAAGCATTGGCACACCGTTTAAATCGCCTTTGATCAACCACTCGTTCGATTTACGGATTATTCTCCTCACGGCATAGGCAATGATAGGCCCTCCACCGCTTTTTTTTGTGATAGGTTGGGTAGGTGGAAGTCTCCTCGGGCTTCCTCAATCTGGGGTTGCTGTATCCTTTCTCTTCTCGTCGGCTCTCAATTCCTTGTGAAAATTCCTTCTATACTGGAACCCCCACCCCTCAGCTAGAAAGAACCTCCTCAATTTACATTTGCTAGCGTGATGGACTCTTTTAGCTAAGCGATTCTTCTCCCTCTCCCGTTCCTTCTCTGAGAAGGAGGGACGATATGAATTTAACATGTTTGCCCTTCTTTGACTTTTTTTACTACCAGGTGACTGCTTTCATCCATGGACGATTGGGGTTGTCGCCCGTACCAACATTGGTAGCGCATGATCCCCTTCTGGTATGTACTATCTGTGCGCACGCGTAAGCGATAATCCCAAGGGCGTTCATAAACAAGTGGGATAATAACCTCCTCATCTCCCCTCTCCACTTGCCTCACAGAATTTCTTCACGGTTTTATTCACTTCCATTTTGACTCTGATTCTGCAAATCTGCCCCATAAGTGACCTCCATCTCCCCTCGTCAATCTCACTATTTATCTCCTCCGATAGACTCCAAAATTTTTGTTCATAAATGCTATGGCAGGAGATTGTGCAGCTGAACCCATAACTCAATTTTATCAAAAGATTACCTCTCTGGGATTTTGGGTCCACAATCTCTTGAAAAAGAACCAGCTTTTATAAGCTCCCACGGTCCCTCTCATCTCGCGCCCTGTCATACTATAGATCTGAAGTTGAAAATGAAGAGTTTTTCCCCAACTCTTGATTTCACTGGTTTCGCTATCCCCTGGAGCACTCTGGCATTTGTTGTTTGAAGGTCTCTGTGATTGGCTTAGGAAAACACCTTGGCAAGAAGACATTGGATTAAACTCGGTTTCCTCCTTTTTCACGTCCTCTTTGTCAAGAATAGCCTTGTATCCTCTGTGGCTAACTCTTGTTTTCTTCAAATCTTCTACTAGCTTGGTCAAATCCTCCGGATCATTGTCTACACAGCCTACACTACAACCAGCGGACTGGTTAAGTGGTTCGACCCACCCTCTCGTGGAGAATCTGCTCCCACTAAGTCGTCTCCGTGGAGGTTTAGGAAGAAAACTACTGCAAAGCTTATAAGTAATTTTCTTTACTTGTGAGACACCTGCAATTTTACCACTACTAGAAGAAAGACTTTCCTTCCATTTTGAGTACTATCTTTTTTAAGCCACACTCCCTAGGAATCGATAATTTATGCTTTTAATCATCCCCCATCACACAAAAGCATCCTCTTCCACACTTACAGTGGATGCTAGAACCGCTGGTAAACCGGACTCGTGCGGAATGCCTAATAGCAGCAAGCGACCCAGTCCACCTGAGTGGGGAATCTTTTTAGTAGTAGTGTTTTATGTCTCTGCCATCCCTTCAAACTAGGCTTCTATTTCTTCCTTTAAAGGAGATTAGAAAGATGGAATAGGAAGACGTGTTTCAGAAAGTCAACTCCCCGGAAGATCCAGTCTTTCTTACTAAGGTTAATGCGCATTAAAAGTAGACATGAGTGAAGGACCTTTGCCTCAATGCTCTACCGAAAAACCACGATCAAAACGTAAAATTTATGACACCCGTCAGGTAAATGAAAGTGAACAGTGTGTTAGTATTTTATTTATTCCAAACTGTATTGACAAAGACTTACTCAGCTCGCTGCTTTCACCTGCTTCGGTGACAACTACCACTCTCTTATGAATGGGAAGGCTGAATCAATTCCCTCTACTAACGCAAGAAAATCCTTAAAAAGGTAAGCAACTAAAAAAAATAAGCCAGGTAGCTCATGTCATGTCTACCCCCAGCCCCTTCATGTTCCGTATCTGATGCTTCTTTGCTCTTAGTTGGCAGATTTCTTTTGTGTTATTTTCCTTACAATTTTTGTTATTCACTTTAAATTGTTGCTTATTTCTTCGCATGTTATATATTCATTATGTCCTTTTCGGAGTTTATTTTCAATGACATCTCTCACTATATTTATTATACCTTCATGCACCATCTAATGAACCTATTGGATTGTGAGGATTTACTCTGCCTAGGTGGGTTTTGGATTAAATTTTTTCTTCTACTTAATTAATTATACAATCTTCAATAGTTTGCTTCAGGGGTCAATACTCAAGCTGAATTCCTTTGTCTTTTTCTTCTCCTCCAATCAAGTTTCATACTGCAGCCATAAACAATTATTTGTCCAAAGTGTTTTCATATTTTCTCTTATTTGTGTTTTTCTCAACATCGTTTGACAGTTTTTATTTGATCCATGTTTTTGCTTCTTGTATGGTATCAATTTCCATTATGCTATAGTTAGATATTCTTTCCTTTTATGTGTTTTCCTCTACGGCTTGCCGGGCGAATTGGTCTCTTCTTCCATCCTTTTGTGCTTCTTTCATTCCACATTGCACATACTGACATATATAGAGATATTGAAGGCCTCGTTCCCAAGTTATGATTAAGAAAGAATCTGGCCTGCAATGGCTGATCAATTCTCCATTCTTGCCTTCAATGACCATCTCTCCATCAAAGTGCCTTCAGTGAGAATCCTCTCCTCTCCGATTTTTCTCTCCTCATCTGGCTAAGGAATCAGTAGATTCAGCTCTATAGGAAATATGATTTAGAGTCTAAATAGCCAAAATTGTTATTTTGGGCCACAAGTGCATTAGTTTTTTGAGCAGACGATGGCAAATGTAGCGATTTGGATTAATAACCAATGAGATGTTTTATTTTTTTCAAGTTATGAGTTTTATTAAGCGTAATTCATAAGTCAAATTGATATCTGGCTAATATTTGCAAAATTATCTCTTACTACTTACTACATATATTATCAAAGGAAATAATTTAAGGTATAAGCCAAATTTCATATTAGGTAGGAGCTTTTGCATTATGTGAATGTTAATGGTGTTCATATATACAAATAATTAGTTGCATAAATATTATGTTGTTACTGTTAAATGAAAACTATTAGATCAAATGCAATAGTTTTGAGCATGAGTAACTTATGTCAACCGTTGCAGTCTAAAAAAATTAGGGAATGCTTGATTTTTGCAATATAATCTGAACTACTTGAAACTTCCTGGCATATGTAGAAAAATAGAAGGTCTACTATATCAGCCTTTAGGAATTTTAAAGGAACACCCATTATGCAAATGAAATCAAGATAAAGTATTATTAGGTTGTACTGGATCTTAAAAATGCCAGAGGTTTTGAATTCTGTATAATTCTTGTTGTTTGCCTTGTGGTTGCTGATAGATTTTCTGTCGTTGAATGAAAATTATCTAATTTTCCTCATGGATTTGCTGATGTTTTCCTTGTTTGGACATATTGCCAGTTGGCATCCGATGATGCATCTTTTGTTTTTGTTTGAGTTATATAATATCTATCGTTTCAGAAGAAAAAAGAAGAGATAGTAATTTGCGAGATTTCAATATCTTACGGGCAATCCGGATAATCTGGAGAAAGTGAGTGTTGTTGTTTGTTATGAAAATCAGCCCGAAAGAATTATGAGAGATGGGTGAATTAATGGGATGGTTGTTACCATGCAGAGGGCTATAGTAAGTATCCCCAAAAAAATAAGAAAAGTTATTACAAGTGCTCAATTTAATATCAGTTACAAATTTTTAGTCAATTTTTTTATTTTAATTATGATTCTCATCTGTTTTATGGTGACATTTCTATTCTAATATTATATGTGAGCAATGAATAAGTCAAAGTTGTCAAAAACTATGCAGAAAGGTAGAACTTTTCTATTAAGTATTCTGATATTCTTTGCATCTCCGTAACAAGTTTTCATACTATTTCACTGGCTTCATCATTTTTACGCAGCACTGAGAGCAAAATATTAATACCTAACTAAAAATTCTTTGAAGTTACAAATTTCCATAAACTTTGAAACTTAGCTGTAACAATAATTATATAATCTTGTTATTCTGATGGAGGAATGGTGTCTAAATATATAGCATAGATGGTAGTTAGTAATTTTTGATGATGATTGATGGAAATGTCCATATAAATTAAAAGGAAATGATGTGAAAGTTTTGTGTACCTTTTTGTCTTCTTGAAATTGATCCTTTATCTCCATGAAATAATACTTCCTTAGGAGGGAAATATGGGAAGGCGGAAGATGTACATTGCGTATCATAGAGTGTTAACTGATCTCCACCCAATATACTTCATATGTTTGTCTCTCTAATATGCTTAAACAATCCCCAAAATGTGAAGTTATCTCTCCCTCGCCTTTTTTAGTTTTATGTTTAAATTAATTTTTTTATGTAATTAATTATATCATCATGAGGCTGTCAATTAAGCTATTACTATGTCAACTGTACATTTATTATTTTCTTGATGATGAATGTAGATGGCACTTAGGAGGTGAAGTCTTTAGTAAGGCAGAAGTATAAAGACCACCATAACTAAGGAGACAAATGATAAAGAAATATTTTAGTAAGAAAAAAATGATCCATCGTTTTTAAAGAGCCTGATTATTCTAACTGTATCATTCTTTTTCCTCTTTATCCATTCCTTTACTTTTTGTCTAATTTGGATAGAAAACAAAGCCAAGATCTACAGGTAAATCGTCAAGGTTGAAGACAAATATTTCTCACCAGAATTTGATTGCGAAAATGAAACTTGAATTGATTGGCGCTTTGTGCATAAATCATTTTTTCCTTTTCCCGTCTACATCTATATTTTTCTTCTTAATTTGGTGGTTAGGTTGAATTAAATTTCTAAATACGTATATTTAGGGTATGTTTGTTTAGTGATTGTGGGAAGTTTTGGGGAAGATTTTGAGGAGTGATTCGGGAAAAGAGTTTGTGTGATGTATTGGGAAATGTGTGTATTAGTAGAAAATGCATCGTAATATATGTTTGGTTGGTGATTGGGGGAGTGATTGGGAGAAATGAGTAATTGGGAGAAATGATTGGAAGAAATGAGTGATTGGGGAGGAAAACTAAGAGATGGCATTGACATTATTTATAAAAATGATAAGCGCGATGTACAACTTTGTTTGACTATTAAATATTTCTACACTTTCATGAATTGGTTCTCATTGATATTAAGTGGAAAATATGAATATTTAGAATGAAATGTAAATTTGACGTTCATTATATTTTATAGTGGACCGTTATCAAAATTAAGGAGAGCCATTTTTGTCATATTAAGAAATAGTGAGTGTCTGATACCATCAATATTTTCTGATAACAATCTTTTGAACTTGTAATTCCCTATTAAAGAGTCTCATGCTTGTCATCAAGTTAAAGGTTTTGCTGCTTATAAAGAAATCATGTCCTTTTTCTTTCAAGTAAAAGAAAACATTAGTCATGTAAATAATGCTTAATATGAATATTTCTTTTCTTGAGGTTGGGCGTGTTAATTTGTCAAAGCGATTTTGTATATATATATATATATATATATATATATATATAGGGAGAGGGTTATATGAGACCATATAAATAGGGTAAGTCGCATGGAGGACCAAACCCCACATATCTAGATTTTTCAATGGTTTTGTGATTTTAGAGCTAAAAATTCGGATTAAATGTTGGTAATTGGAGGAAATTGGTAAAGTGGTCATCCCTGCAAAATTACGATATTCGCGGGGATTATTCACATTATGAGTCGCACAATCTGTCCAAATCTCACATCAAATTCAACGTGAACAAATCTCATCACCCTTAATCATCCTCCTTCTTATTCAACTCACATAAATCATTTCATCATACGCGATGCACTATTTTGTGAAAAACGTTCGCAGAATATTTGCCATAGTTCTGCGGCGGCTAATTGAAGTTTGCTTATGAAGATGTAATTTGTTACTGTGTAGATGTATGGGTTGTGTTTTTATATGCCGTTTTAGCTACGCCGTCGTCATAAGCAACAAATCCATCTTCGCAAGCAACAATCACCATACTACATAAGCAGCAAATATACACTACGTCGCTGCCACGATCACGTGGGCTACATAAGCGAGTCAGCAGCAAACTCATCGCTACATAAGCAACAAGTCATACTACACCAAACAAGCGAGATATACCATTATGTATACCCGGATACATTAACTACATAAGCAGAGTCGCCACAACAAACTCGCCACTACATAAACAGCAGTACATATTGGATAAGCAACAAAATACTCTGGCTATGTATACCTTGCGAATCGATACTTCGTTAAGCAAGTCATAAGCAACAAACACATCGCCGCATAAGCGATAAACGCATATACTACACCAACGCGAGATATACCTTTACCGCATCCGCAGTTGATACGTAACTACATAAACGGAAGTCATAACTTAACAACGTACTATACTACATAAGCAACAGAGAAATTTTTTGGAAATTGGCTTATTTGGAGAGAAGTATCGTGAATGGTGGGGTGAAATCAGTGAAAGAGGAATGAGAATCTTAGTGGCTTTGATTCTAAAGTGCCAAATTACACCTACCCTTTTTAATTGCTGAAACAAAAAAATAAACATAAAAGCCTAAAAATCTCTGGACCCACCCCAAATTGTTGATCTATGGTTTAGGATGTGTCCCCATGGACTCACCCAGTAGGAGGACCTATTTGATCCATATCTATATATATATATATATATATATATATATATATATATACACCATTTTCACTCTCATATTACTCTGATTTTTTGATATATCTCTCTCTAATTAAATTTATATCTATAATTTAGAAATGAGATGTAATAAAACATCGATTATAATTAAAAGTGATCAATAAATCAAATTAAAAAGAACTTCATCATCTATTATCTACTATCTACTATCTGCTATCTACTATCTACTATCTCTACTATCTTAAATACTCCCGATATTTTATTAAATTTTTGAATAGACTAAATGCCCTTCTAAAATAAGCTGGACTAAAATATCACTGAGTTAAATAGTATGTAATTATTCATAGCCTAATGAAAAGATTTTCTTTTCATTTTTGAAAGCATAAAAAAATTCAAGCGTTAGGCCCTCACTCCCTAAATTCATTTCGCGTCTCTTCAGTTCGCGAGACTTATTTTTCCTCCTTCTTCTTCTTCTTCTTCTTTTTTTTCCTCTGTTTATCTCGGCAGCAGCGAACAAAGACTCCTCGCCAACTCCGCTAACACTCTTCGCTACCCAGGCGGCCCCAAATCAGGTTTTATTTGTTTTATTCTTTTTCTTTTTTTTCAATTTTTTTTGGTTGTTGCTTAGGGTTTTTGTACTTTTTTTGTGAAAGTTCATTTTGAAATTTACTAATTTTTAGTTATTTGTAGATTGTTTATTCTTTTTCTTTTTTGTTCAATTTTTTGGTTGTTGCTTAGGGTTTTTTCACTTTTTTTTTGTGATTCATTTGGGAAATTTGTAATTTTGGTTGTTGTAGGGTTTTTGTAATTTTTATTGGTAGAGTTCATTTATGGAAATTTGTAATCAAATTTCTGATAATTCATTTAATTAGCCACAGTCAGTCTTTCTTTGTTTGGGTAGTCAAATTTCAAGGATTATGTGTAATTAAAAAAATTTCATGCTTAGGCTGGAAGTATACTGTAAGATTGACCACTTTTTGAAATTAATTAACTCAACGCAGAACAATATTTGCCCCATTGTGATTATAGGACACGGCTGATGATTGTGAAAATAGTCGCGATTTTCATCTTCATTGTTTTATATTCCAAGACGCTGCTGCTTTTTCTTTCTGATATTTTTTATTCACGAACTACGGTTATACAGGTGATGCAGCCAGTTAATGGTATGCGCCGGGATTCGAAGGTAGAGTGCGAAGAAGGTTCTCCGACTTCAGTTTTTGTGAACTCATAATTCTGAAGAGCAAGTGCAAGATGCTGGGAAGGTCATTTCTTCCAGAGAAGCGACACTGGTTTTCTCACGATTTTCTAATGGACTTTCTAAGGTTCCCTCTTAAAACAGGTGAAAATCTGAATTCAATATTATTCAGAAATGAAAAATTTTTAGTTTGGAATTCAAGTTGAGAAATATGGTAATTTTTCTTAATTATTACCTTTGTTTTCTTGCATTTTCAATCTTCATGATTATCTCCCATTTTTAAGTTTGAACACATGAGAAGGTTGGTTGATTGACCTCATAGTTGATTTTCAGAAATCCGATTTCATTGGAAATTTGTTTAACTCTTAATCAGAATGTAAGTCATAGTTAAATTCCTTAGTGAATTTAAGGTGATTAACAACACATGAATCGCGTTTTCTTCTGTAAAAATTGATAAGTAACCATTTTATTCATTGAGATTATATAGTTTAAATTTAGACTGAGATCTGGTCATTCTTATTAATTCTTTTGTTATTCCATTCATCAATTTCTGGTTTGATGTTTATTCAAAAGTTTAGCTTGAAGGTCTGGAATTAGAAAGCTTTTCAGTTTGCATAAATTGTTCTCCTCACAATTTGCAGGTTACATCTATTTCCTGGAAAGGGGTTGATGAGCTAAACACGTTGACACTCCTAGACATGCAGATTTTTGGTTGTCAGGGAGTATGTCATAATCTAAAACTCAGTCTATATCATGTGTCTTTTGTCTAATGATGGAGAGTTTTACATAGTAAAGATTTTTTGTAATTTATTTTTCTTAGGAGTTCTAAGTGCAGGAGAAAAGTTTGGGATTTAAAGAAATGAAACTAGGTAAATGGCTTTAGAGTACCATGCTTTACTTTACGATTTTATTGAAAACTATTTTCAAGTATGCCTATCTGCTAACTAAACATGACTGAATGGTGGCCTTTCATTATATATTCATATTAGAGCTCATATAAGTCAGCGGTTTAATGATTTCTCATAGTTGATTTTCAGAAATTGATTTTTTGAAATTTTTAACTCTTAAGCTGTCATTTTACTAAATTCTTTAGTCACTTTAAATTTGATTTGCAGCACTTCCTTCATTGAGGATACATACACATATATTGATGCAGTTTGTTGTCCATAGTTTTCTTCATCTATACTATTATAGGCTAGACTAAACTATCCCTCTATTTAATTAATTCCTAATAGCAATACTATCAATTTAGTATTGTAGAGTATTAATTATTAGACAAAATACCATGAGACAGAACTAGGATATGAAACTTCAAACATATCTGAATGGCGATAGAGTCAATGAAAAAAATAAATTCTGAATGGGACTCAAGGCAGATACATCGGCCAAAGGCAGAATTAATAGCAGAATGTCAATAGATTGCAGAAGAATCTGAAGAGGGAGACTAAGGCAGATTAAAGTAATCTCTTCCGATCGTTCTTTTGTATCATCTTTCTCATCTGTTAAATCTCTTCTTCTTTTAGTTTTCTTCTGGTACAGCGGCAATACTTAAGTCTTTAGGCTCATGGAAAACCCAGGCATCATGGATTATTAAATGATCTTTGCTTAAAATTTTTCGCTTCATTTGATATGATCTATACTATTTTTATTATTAATCTATTTAAATATTTTGATGTGATGAATATATCAAGTGAGTTTAACTAAAATCTTATCTTTATTAAAGGTCATTTAAATAGGAGAGTTTAAATTATAGGTGTCCAATGATTTTATTAATTTCTTTTAACATTCATGTCTATTTATACTGTTATTAGCTAAAAAATTCTTATTCACTACAATGCAACTTGACATTCTCATTGAAATATTTTTTGGTGATTAAAAGCAAAAAAAGAGGGGGGACTTGAGGTATGGCAGAAGCCATTAGATCACTTCACTAATATCTTCTAAGGTTACTAGGGTATCTATGTATTGATCTATTTCACATGCTTTCCATTTTTGCAGATTTGTTTCCTCGGTTTGTCCACATTTGCATATTTTCTCTTTAAATATTGTTTAATATTTATTTGTCAATTTTTGTCTTTAGTCAATTTATTTAACTGTATTTGTATCAAATATTTGGATTTCTGATTTCGATCATTATGCTACGCATCAGAATATGTTTCATTCTTTCCAGAAAATGAAAACAACTCTATTGCAGGGATATTCGTCCAACTTGGCCGGAGTTTTTGGATAGGGCTATTGATCACTATGCCATTTGGTTTTCTATATAGTTTTACAATGTTCTGCATAGCAGAATGCAAATGCATTGCTTTTTTTGTGGAAACCTTTGTAGAATAAATTTGGCCTCTGTTAATCTGGAGAGCCATCTTTACAGAGCATGCAGAGCAGAACTTTTGTATATGTTAAGTAGTGGTTGCTAAAAACAGAGTTCTTTGCTGAGATAACTTTTGGATGCCTTATCTATAAAAGGAGCTCGATTACGTTGACTTTGCAAAATTACTTGAGTAGTGCTGAGAGTTGGTTAGTAGATCGGATTATGGACCGCTCAAGTGGTTTTGGCCTTTAAGCTGCAGGGGCCATAGTAGAAAGAATTGCCTTTGAATTGCAGGTGGTTTTAATATGAAAGTGTTTGCAATCACTAAACAAAAGCATTTCTTTATGTTTCTTCTGGATTTATGTTATGATTTTGAAAAATTAAAACATGGATAAGGATTCTAAAGGTTTCCTCTCTTCGTTCCAAACAGCATTATATGCTATGTAAGGGCTGGTCATTAATCCCAACCCATAAGCAAATATCTATTTATTTATGAATGAGCAAAAAGCAAATCCATGCTACCTTTGATATTGACCATCACTTGGATACTTGGATAGCACAACAGAATACCATTTCCAAAGGATATTATTGATTGGGGAGTTTAAGGAGATATAGTAATTAGAGCCGAGGCACATAGATGCATAATTTGTTTGATATTTGGCAGAGAAAAAAGGTCTTCACTTACCTGATTCTTTTTAGAGTGATACAAGTAATACTCTATCCATAGGGTTTCCAATCACTAAAATTCAATAATTTTATATTGGATTTTATAACATAAGATCTGCATTTATATAACATATAAGGTAAAAGGGAAGAGCCTTAACTCTCAAACTTCAATTCGTGAGACTCAATGGTGCATGTAGTCAGCATCTCAATCCATGTTCACTTGCATTACAATGGTAAATTGTCTCATGCAGTCTTTTGTTCATTGTAACGATAATCCAAAATCCCATTTTTCATCGGAGATTATGCAACTCTTGTGAAATATTTTTCCAGTTACATGGATTTAGGTGCTGGTGTGTAAACTGGCAGATTCTAGAGGAAAAAGTGTTCTCAGTTGTCAATTTTAGGGATGAAACAAGTATTTTGGTTCATATAGATTTGTTTATTTTTATTGTTTCTCTTCATCGCTCATACTTCAGTTGGGGCCATTGGGTTTGTGCGATGAAATTACGAATATGAATGTACAAGATTTCTTGATCTCTATGTTTTTATGTTTTCGTTGACCCTCTCCTTGTGTATTCTTGAATGTTTGCTAGAAGATATAAATAGATGCACAGACCAAAAATAGATGGCTTACCAGCCCATTGCACACACTCTGCTTGAATTGCCTTGGAGTGAACTGACATTCCAAAATATCCTTCTTTGTTAAAAAAAAAAGGCTTTTTCAAAATTTTGCTTATTTTTGGTAGTAGTTTGTATGTATTTTGAAGAGAAATTGGTTTGGCAAATAGAGATATTTAAATCTTATCGTGACACACTGATTGCCTGTCTTGACTACTCCGGCTCACTGATGGGAGTTTTGGTGAATGGTTTGCCTAAGACAGATTCTAACAATTAAATAGATTTTTAATTTAAACTAATGAACAGAAAAGAAATGCATCCCTCGTGCTCGAAAAATGCAGAAGGAAAAAGAGACTGAAATCTGGATGGAGAAAAGGAAACTCGAGCGGGCGTTTTTCTAAGGCAGAAATCAATTAGCGGGATTCAATGTCAGAAATCGACTACAACGAGAAGTGTGCCAATAGGAGAACGACAATGACACCTCGGAAATTCTCAGATTTCCTAAACAGCTTTCTCATCAGATTAGAAGTATCGCAATGTATTGATCGGGTTTCTTCTATCAGGTCTTACCCAGGGCTATCCTAATACCCAAGTATTATTTGAATCACCCATAGGTTTGTTCCACCTTTAGATCTTAAAACTACAAAATTTAGTTCAAGATTACTACGAATTGGGTTTTTCCTTTTGAAATAAGAATTGGAACCACATTCAAAAGTTGATGTTGCAACTTAGCGTTAATCTGCCTTTTTTGGGAGCGGTCTCAGCCTGCATATTTTAAAAAAATTGATGCTTGAACACATGCTTCTACTAGAGAAGTGCTTCTCAGACTATGAAAAGTAAAAAGAAGAAAGGGAATACTTTTATTAGTGTCTTCATGGAATTTAAATCTACTTCATGACATATGGTATTGTACATGGTGTTACATTGTTTCTGTTTTCTGAGTAGTATTTCATTTTTTTTAAATGTTTGATGCTTGTGTGTTGGCACGGAAGCAAACCCATAATTTATCCTTCTACAGATGAGGGTATATACTAGGCATACATTTCTTTGATTTTATTATTAGTACTTTTGTATTGATGCTCATTTGTTTTCAGGAGTTTGAGGATGAGCCCTTTATATTTAGCTTGAAAGGTTATCATTGTCTAAGCTCCCTAATGAAGACATGAATAGCCGCACTGAATGTATAGAGCAAATGCTATCCGTATATACTTTGTTAGATTACTGAGAGAGCACTTTTGACCCAAATTGAGGGATACTAAAGCAGGCTATTGTAGACAAAAAATCTGCTTGTTGCCATTGTTGCACTTGTGGGTGGTATCCATCTGCTACAGATACTGTTTATGTTTGAAAAATTACATGATTTGCAGTTAGTAAGAATGTTAATATTTCTATAAATATTTGACAGATGAATCCGGAGAGAATCAAGACTCAAGAGATGGAGTAATGAAGTACAAGAAGCTGTTCAATCTTGAGATTCTCATTTCAGTTCCATGCACTTGCTCTTACTCCACCAGGTAAGAGGTTTTGTACTTTTGTTGCTCAATGTATGCCAAACCGATTTGACAATCATAAAATATGTAGATTCTGTCTTTGCTCTTACATCTTAGTTTGGTTACAATTCAATGTAATACTGACCAGCAATCCTATATTATGCAAGTAATATTTCTGAATGTAAGGGAATTACTTCCATGCCACTAATCAAAAAGCTGCACAATATTATAAGAAATTCAAAACATGTTCTGGACACCTGATATCAAGAAAGTTTTCCTAAAAGTTTTTATATTCATCTTGCTAATGTTTGTGTGAAATCATAATGGGTTAAAAATGTTCATCATGTTCCTTCTTTATATGATGGGCACAACTTTCTCTGTAATTTTCTTTTCCATGGGGAACAAGGTTTTATGTCCTGTTAATGAACAGAGTTTGCATAAAAATACAACCAGCTGCGCATTTTAGGTAGATATCTGAACCATGTCTCTTATTATGGTCTTGTTGATTGTTATAATCTTCCTTGTACTTATTGTTTCACTTAAGCTCTGCTTTTAAATTTGTACCCGCCTGGATGCCCTTGAGGGAGGAAACTATCCCTTATAATCTTACTGAAGGGTATCTTTCATTTGTTTCCAGATTTTGGAATGCAGAAAATATTCCATTTATTGTAGTATATTGGTTGCAAATTTTGGTCCACAAATGGTATTTTTGGAGTACTGTCTTGTATAAAAGGGTGACCTGGTTTGGCTGGATTGACATGTACTTTTTATGAGCTTGTAGATATAAATAGAATGATCGGTTGGCTGTTAGCGTTCTCAAAACATTATAGAGATAGGGTTATTTTGAATTTAACACCCTTGTGCGTCAAAACCTGTCAATTGCTTATGTATTGACAGATTCCTTTACATATAAATATCCTGTTAATAATGAAATAGACATCATGTCTGCGTGTGACTAATGCACAGTACACCATATGACAAATTAACAATTACACATATTGAATAAAATCAAGGAAAAATAAATTCTAAATCATAAAAGACCTTTGCTTGTTCGTACAGCCCTTCATTTGTTTATTTTCATTAAAGAATGGTATCCTTGCCCTATTTTTTGGGTGACATTTCTTCTAAATTGGATTCTCTTAGCCATTTAGCCTTACATATATACATGTAAAATTCATAAAGTAATGCCCATTTAATTTGATGAAATATTACAAATTGGAGTTATACTATTTGGAAATTAGAATCGGGATTTGATTTTTCGCTCGACATCTTGATTTGTTAAAAGTTCTTCTCTTCGCCTCTGCCTTCTATTTGGAGAGATTTTGCAATTTACACCATCTATTACTTGCATTTACCAACATGTGCTAAAGTTTCCCTACATCTCCATTTCTGAAAGAGGTTTGGGCGAGAGAGTTGCAGAAAGTAAGTTGATGGATGGAGCGTTTCTTCGTTTTGCTGTTGCTTCTGTAGTTGAAGGAGGAGAGGCCTTTATCAAAATAAGATGGTGTTTTTGAGAGAACGAAATTACAAGCTACCATCTTCTGGCCGAAAAAGCGTGACGAATTATATCTCTGTTGAATACATCTTGTTAGAAAGTAATTATTTGTTACTTTAGTTAGATTAATTTTTTCCCTTTTATCCTCTCTTTTTCTTCCTTGGATATATATATTTAGTGAATATGAATGTATAAGGTATAAATAATATAATTTTATAAAACAAGATATCTTGAAAACCTTGCAGTTAAATTATGTCTAAAGACTTATTATAAATAAACGCAGAAGAACTACACGGATGGAAGTTTGAAATAACTTGGAAACATTGGCTACTTCTTTTCAAGTACAATGAGTTTCCAACTTTTGGAGTACTTTCTCTTACAAAAAAGCTGTATGTTTTATTAGGACTGGTGTTTTATGTTTGAATATGTCCGGTGGCTTTGACTGGAGTGGGCATGGTTGCTAATAGGATATATATATGTTTTTTATTTTTTGAGGGGAATAGGATATATATGTTTTGTTTTAATAAAGAATTACAATGTAAATGACTACTTTTCACTTGTTGCTCTAAGTTGTAAACTCTTTATCCTTTTTCTTTAATAAACTACATTCATTAAAATTATATCACTAATTTATTTTCAATTATATTAGTAAAATTAACGACGTGTAATAATATTAAATTCATTTAAATTTATCTATAAATTTATTTTGCACTGCATTAGTAAAATTATATGCTACACGTTACCTTGTGACTTTACTTACGCTTGTAAAAAATATGAATTGTCGCTCCGTCATATCCCTTATATACACATTTGTACAAATTCATCGCTACAGTCACTCCCAAAAACACTCTCACCATTGATATGATAATAATACTTAATGAAATTATATGATAATTATATTTTATCTACAATTTGAATTATTGGTAAATTATACTTTCAATGTATAAGATTACTTCATGCATCATAAAATGTGAACTATAGGCTATATGACATGGGGAAAAAAAAAGAAAAACACACTAAGAAGTAAGAACGATGAAGCGGAAAATTATAGTATAATCTTACAATTGAAATAGAAAATGAGATAATGGAAACAAACTAAAATGACAAATATGAAAGAAACGCAAGGAAAATGATAGTGAGGTCCATATCTTAACGACGATAAAGACACTTTCAAAGTTTCAAAACTATATATGCTAAAAAAAAAAGAAAAAGACCTGAAGTCAAATAATTAAGAAGAAGACGTTGATATTCATCAAAATAAAACTGGTATAATATGATTTCATGGAAGACTCTTTTTGTATTACTTTTAGTTTTTCAATCTCTGTTGAGTTTAGCCCTTTAAAAATCATTTAAGATTATTGGACTGATTTTGGTTCAAATGTCTTACCTATGTTTCATCTGTTAAAATCTAATTTATTATATAATTAATTTTATTTTAAAATGAAAAATCTTTTTTTAATATGAATGACATTTTATGATAAATATACATAAAAATAATTATTTAATACTATGTTCAATTATTTAGGAATTAGAATTATAATAAAATTATCAAAATCATATGGGAACACGTACAACGCATCATTTTACTAGTATTTAAAAATATGATAATTACAAAAAAAAAAATGAGAAGCTAATTACAAAAAAAATGCAGAAATGCCCGGAAATGCAAAATACCTTTTTAAGTTTGATTTACATTTCCTTCATATACAAAAATATTTAAAAAACCTATTACGTTTATCAAAATATTGATTTATTCCTTTAAATTTATGATCAAACCTCAATTTTTAATTTCAAAAATCTCTTGGATTTTTTAACTGTCAAAACTTGAGGGCTTTGTATTATTCCTAAAAATATTTTCGACGAGGCTATCTAAGTATTACCACTCTGTTAAGGATTAAACCTCACGTCTCATGTATAAGATCACCTCATTGTTTCTGCTTCGACAAGTTCCTCAAAGTTTACATAAAATGGGCCTAATTGCAAAAGATGCCCTGTAACTTTAGGTGAATGGCGTTTTAGGACAAGAATTATTAAGTTTGCAAAATACGCCCGTAAGTTTATAAAGTGTTGCAAAGATTAGTCCTATAAGTTTTTACTTAAGCAAATTATGTCCTATAAGTTTTGAATTGTTGCAAATTGGTCCAATGGGATAATTGAATATTTCCATAATACCAACTATACCCTTATTCATACATATTGCTAATTTGACTAATCTTTGCGTAAAATTCGCATCGAGCCTGGGTTATTAAGAACTTTGTTATATTTATTATATTTATGTAATTAACAATGGGTGAGGAGAAATTACTCGAGATTATTAGATCCTAGATGTCCGAGATGTACACTATAGACATATCACAAATATCGACGATATATGCACAAGAACACTGACCAAGTTTCATATCGGGAATACCAACATGAAAAAAAAGAATAAAAGCGGGCGCCATCAAACCTTAAGGCAATGAAAACGTTGCGAATATTATAGGCGATTCCGGATCTTGGCAACTGCACTTATATTCGCAGTGAACCTTCAAGAAACGGTTCATGAAAATTCCCATCGAATGATTCACGAGTATTGAAAGTGGAACGGTATACTTCCGCATAAATCTAAGTTCTCCCGAAGATCTTAGAGAAGTCTAGAAGACGTGTGTAATAATGGCAAACCGCGTATTAATCTACCAAAGATTAGTTCATCGTATCCAACTGACCGGAGACGATGGTGAAACATCAGAAGAACTTCAACTCCTTCGCGATATTGAAACGAAAGTCAACAACCTCGGGAGGATAAAGCCGATTCTTCCGGAGGAAGAGCGATAGATTCAGGTGACTATTTACACGAAAAAGGGAAACCAACCGGGGTTATACGAAAAATGATATATGAGGAAAAGCTCGTTAGGTTTTAATCAAAGGAAAATCAATCAAAAATTAAAAAGACGGATATGGAAAAGACGAATCTTTAAAGATCCACATGACTTTCGCGATCCTTCAGGATTAGGAATCGTGATTTAAAGATTTAACATGAGATGGAACATTGGTCACCTTATGATCCAACAGAAGAGCACTAATTCCACCACCACCGTTTAATAACGTCGAAGAAAAGTACCAGGAGTTATTCGAATCATGGAGCTGGGACGGTAGACGCTGCCCGCCTGGGATTTCACAACCGGAGTGATCCACCGTGGGACAGGAGGTCGAAACCTCAAGGAACTACAACCTACTCGGAAGACCGAATGTTTATCGAGGCCCTATGGGAAGACGCACCTCGACCTAATACATCCATATGGACGTTGAACTGACATCCTGCATTTTAAAAAAAAGTTCTCATTGATGAATGAGCTTTATGAGAATTTCAAATATTTAACCACCGATCTTACAAAGTATTCATTCATTTTACTCAAATGAGTCTTGAAGGATCTAGAAAGATTGCTCGGATACGACTTCGATACTATTACAAAAGGTTCACACATCAGAGAATCACTTAAAGGAATTGCCGATGGTATGGCAAAACTATTCAAAATCCGGTTCATCAAAGACCATGGTTATTTGAGATTAGAAGATGAAAAAGAAAGAGATACAAACAAAGTTCTCTATAAGATTGAGTTGTGATATTTGTCATTATAACATGAATATATCAAGTTGTTCACCGAATCATCTGGGGTGAAATCCGATCGCTAATGAAGAATAGGAAAATTTTGACTATTCTTTGATTCAAAGTCCCCGGAGCGAAATGCTTATCAAGAATACAAGATGGATGAAGAGAAATCGTGGCGAGAAAAATATCTTTCCTAAAGTGCCAAGTTATCTGAATGGGTAAGTTACTAAGCACCTCTTTGTCAGAAATTTAAGGAAGAGATTAGAAATTAACAAGCGGTTCTATACATACTGGCGTAAATAATGTCCCAACCATTGTGGGAGGTCAACCAATGCGACGCGAGAAGAAAAGGTGAAGCCATCCATATCACGGCGAAGAACAACAAAGCAGGTCTTCACGGAGACCTGTGAGGTTTTAGTCAAAACAAAAGCCCGGGTTACAAAACGAAGCGCATCAAAGACTAAGCGGAGTGTAGAGCCTCTTCATCGAGGTCTAACTGCAAAAGACGTTATAACACCAGGGAAGAAGTTAACTTAAATAGAGCTCACAGCTAATGAAAGTTTGAAAGATCGTGTTGAACATCGCGAGCAAGAGACATATCTCAATCGACGTGCCCGCATAAATCCTAAAGCGAGCAGGAGTTGATACTACGGGCCACCCGTAAATCGATAAGTCTCTTTATCAAGATCTTATACTGGTGTATCGATTTGAGGATATACCCTCGGATATGAAAGCATCTATGAAGAAGAGATCTATTCTCATGGAAGTTGGACTAAATTTAATCGTAGTGAATAAGAAATTTTTCAAGGTTGACGATCGAGGAGGATATGTCAGATTCCTCTCTCTACTTCGGTTTTCTCCTAAAACTTCTATGAGAATCATGAAGGAAGATCCAAAGCTTCTCATGCTTCTGGCGATGGATTTACAATCGAGCTATGGAAAAGCATTATAAAATCGTTTACGTGACATAAAACACCAAATTATCCACCAGGGTAACAACCGAGAATTTGCTATTCCGATAGAGTTCAATGAACCTTGATGCGTAGATGCGCTTGGTCCCTATTAAAGAAATCCGAGATCAAAAAGCGTAGTTAAAAGAAGTTACCTTGCAAATACACTCTCAGCGATTCGTATTGGAGCCATAAAGAGTCATTATTAAAGCAACAACATTCAAAGGATAGATTCACCACTCAATCTTGCTATTTTGATGTCGGATCTCACATCGCACGATTTCATGCCTCGGAGCTAATTCTAGAAATTTGTATCTTTGGGAAATCGACATTTAATGTTCATCCTGGGACCAGACAACTGCGGAGATCGAGATTTCAAGAGCGTCAACTCTTCAATAAGATTTCAAAAGAGGCGATTTGATGAAGAAGGAGGCGGAATACTTACCGATCACATACAAGATATCATATGCTCTCTCGAATACACATCATTCAAGATTCTTGAGAAGGAATTTATTGAAGTCCCAGGATTTTCGAGGACTTTGCCAGGGTGGTTTTACCAGAGATTATCGAGTCTCCAACTATCATGAGATCGATATGAAAATACAAGATCAACCAATCTTCAACAAAGCCGAAGTCTTAGTAGTTGAGCGAAGATGGATCTTTTCCAATTGAAGATGCAATGACGAGTAGCGATCGTTGGGAAAGAGACCAGAAATGTGATTCAACGTATCCCGAATGTTTACAAAACAAATATGAGAGTCAAATGTCCGTAAGATGACGAGAAGTTGAGTAATATTCGACATCACTCAAAAGGATAATATTTTTCCTTGTGATGTTCTATATTATCTCGATAACGATATTTGGATAGTATCGAGCGCGAAGATAGGTGAGGTGGTATTATCGCGGGGAGTTGCGGGAAAAGTACAGAATAAATTATCTTCGAATTGAATTTCTTGAGGATCATAAGCGGCGGAAAGATTCTGAGCGGAATGAGATTCAGGCGCTGGCAAAATAGAATCAAATAACCTTAGTCATTCTCAATATACATTTCTATTGGAATGTTGTATGTTAAATCTAGCGATATTTGTATTATATGATCAATTAACCAATGCATACGTGGATCACTGTTGGAAGGGTACCAGCTATTGCGGGAAGAGATTTCTCTAAGGAATTCTTATCGCCAACGGGGGAATTAATGGCCGAGAAATCATGATGCGGAGTGCGGGTACTCCGTGTTACGAAGTAAAGGCATACCAATCTATTTCCATGATCACGGTGCAGAGATGTTTTTCTTGGAAATAATTTCCGCAAACGACCAGCGATTCTGCAGAGAAAATGAGACAAGAAGACTTATTTTTCAAGGCTTATCTTGATCATAGATTGTGTATCAAATTCAACGAGCGTTTTACGAGAAAAATGCTAGTAATTTTTGCGACAAGCGTGTTGATGAAGCGAACTCCAAAATCCAAAAATGGCGGATCGAAAGAAAATTTGTTGATGCATTATTATACATAGATAAATTGGTTGAATTACAAGGATAAGAAATATGGGATAATAACTTTGTGATAATTCAGATCTGAAATGATGACTCAGGAAGCATTGCGGGAGTGGTTGAGCTGTGGAAGTCGGCGAGTGATGTGACCCTTGAAGAACAAATATCGCCCAGGATATAAAAGGTCGAAGTGAATTATAATGAAGATCCTTTGGCGTAGTGGAGACGAATGGCTGGCGTCAGCGGTTAGCGCGGAAGGTGTCTGAGTTCGTAAATTCAAACCAATTCTTATGAACCAGGAGGGGATCGTCGAGGATATGCAGAAGATCTTTAAGAGCGTCTTGGCGTAGGATTAATTTCACCGAGGATTCTCGTATAGGCCGGTTCATGGTCGAGTCGTGGAGAAATCAAAAGAGGAAAGCGAGACTTGTTATTAATTACAAAGGATTAATAACATTTTGGAATCTAGATGCTATCGTGAAGAACATCACAGTTAAGCGTATCCAAAGGTGCGAGATCTTCTCAAGAAGAAGTTCGATTCTGATGCGGAATGCGATTAAAGTGGAAAAGTAAGAAGTTCTTTCTACACACAAAGGACACTATATTTGGGCGTGATGCCCACACCTGAGTTGACTAACGCACCCCGGTATCGAGAAGTGATCATCTACCCAGATTTCAGTTTCATGTTGATGTATATCGATATTATTCAAAATAGCATCAAAAGAAACGCGAAGGAGCATCTAGAACGTTGAAATATTTTGGTCTTTATGCAAGAGATTAATGCACCTGGAAAAAGCGATAATGCGCAGCAAGGCCCAGTTGAATTTCACCGAAATTGGGATCGATGAATCACGAATTATTCTACAAAATTATCAACCCATGGAAAAGTCCCCAGGATTTCGGTCTGTTTGAAAATGAAACAACTTCAAAGTTTTCTTGGGTTGTTAATTTTCTTTAGGATGTTCATTAACAATCTCGGCATAATACGGGAAAGATGTTTAGCCCGTTGCTTAAGAAAGATGCCCGATATTGAAATGGGAAGATGAACATCAAAGAGTTGCTCACGAAACAAAGAAGTTTGTAAAAAGCTTCCAAGCTTGCGATTCCCGAAACGAGACGAAGGCGGTTTCTTTATCTGAGATGCCGGTGATGATTGGTAGAAGGTTCTTACTAGGTCACACGAATGGTACTGAATATTGCGGTTTATTCACACCAGGTGAAACTGACGGATAGCATATCAGCGAAAAAGAAATTCTTCTGCGGTCGAAAGGCTTTAAAAATGTGTCTGTCCTATTGGCTAAAAGTTTACTTTAAAAATTGATAATTCAAGTGTCGAGGCTTTTGAAAAACAAAATTGAATCGAAACGGAAAATTTAGATTACTTGAATGTGGCCCGGATATCGATATTATGATTGCAGATATTGTGTTAGCAGATCTCGTGTGAAAATATTCTTTGCTGATTTTGGCGAGATGGAAGGGCGGCGTTGGCGGCGGGTGTAGCGAGTGAACATCTCAGGAAAACCTGGAAAGTCTGCCGACGATATTTTTGGGGCGTTATAATACCGGCTGCGAGAAGTTCGCGGGGCGACAACTGGTGACGGAGTCAGTTTCTAGTCGAAATCTGAGCATACCAGGTTCCATTTATGATCACGAGGGCCTCTCTCAGTCGTATCTCTGACAGTCTGGCGAATAGAGCGGGCTCCAACCGGAGTTATGGTTAGTAGTAATCACGAGTGTTGCGGGTGATGCATCCACGGTGTACAAGCTGGCAATGTTGAAGCTCGTGTCATGACCAGGTCTTCCGTCGACCGACTTTTTGCAGGGGTAAAGAGGGGGGATTAGATCTTAGGTACAGGCCGGGAAAATCAGAGTCAGTTGGCTGATTAAGATTTCTCGATGCGGGTATGCTCAGGCATTGGGAAATTGGTTACAAAAGAGGTATCGACGGAAAAATAATAGTTGATATCTAGAGCGAATATCACCAGAGTTTGGATGAAACGGGGAAGTCATCAAATAAGTGCGGGGAATGGTATACTTTGAGCTCTGGCCAATCTACTCTGATATCGCGATTCAAAATTTCAAAATTGCGAAATGGATTGGGGAAGCGATTTACGAGGCTGGGCGATAATCACATTTTGGGGATGAATGTTTAGGCGTATTTTATTAGTGCGACTCGAACCAGAGCTTCGCGGCTTTCGCCATTAAGCTAAAGACCCGGATGGAAATGCTAAAAATATATCAAAGCGACTCACCTGGGAAAATGCGGAAATGTTAGTAAAGGCGATTTAAAGAGGCAAGCCACATGACGGCGTGGGTCTTTGGGTTTATGCAACGAGAAATGGAAAATAATCAAATATCCTTTTAAGTTTTTCAGTCAGCAAATGGATGCTTTCTGCCTAAATTCAATGGATCAACAAGGATTCGCGAGGAGCACCGAGGATGAAGAGAAGAATTCTCCTGGGAGAAGCAATTCGGCTGACGAAAACTACCAGGAAATTTTGTAATATAGGCGCATGTGGGCCGTTGGATCGCAGGATCATCATGTGCCCGGGAAACGGGAAGGAACCCGAGTTTAGGAAAGGTTTGAGCCAACTCGGCAAATGGGCTCACTCACAATTTCCAGAAAGGACGAGGCCCGGCTCACAAGGCAGCGTTTTTCTAGGGACACGTGACTGACTTTTTAAAAAATTCACGAAACAACCATCACATAATTTGCGAGTCAGCGGAAAAAGGAAGAGCGTCTGGCGAGGCAATAATTGAGTATAGATAAGCGATGACGTCTTACATCTCAGCAAGATTTGAAGTCCGTTCAAGTCCCGGATTTCTCTCATAAGCGGGGATTTGAAGGAAGGCTGGGGACATCGAACATTTTTCTTAGTTTTTTCTTACAATAAAATCACGAGTGATAAATTTGTAATATTTTGAGTGTTTTAGTTTTTAAGTTTTATGTATTTGGTGGCACTCATACATGAGAGGTTAAACCCGATGTCTCCCAAAGGAAATTCTTAATGTCTAAATATTTGATAAGTTTTAATAAAAAATTTGTTTGCTTCAACATGTCTTCATAATGTCCCATTAATTCATCCGTTTAAAATTCTTGCATCGCGCAGAGGGTAGGAAGCGAACGAGTTGTCTTTGATTCTTGAAAGTCGGATAAGCTTGCAGGATCATCTTACTAAGGGTGAGGTTGAACAGTGAGAGGCAATTTGTTTGTGATAGATCTAGAAGCGATAATTTTCCATGGTGAATTATTCACGAGCATTAACGTGTGCTATTTCGGAAATCCGAAAGAATGTATGGATTTTAAGGGATTTATTAATTTCTGCAGGCTTATGTTGGGCTGAAATAGTCGTGATGGACTATATCTCATTTTATCAAAACATGTACAAATCGAATTTATTTAGATTTATGAAGTATTCTGAGTATATCTGTTTTATAGGTTGGAAACGACATGATCCAAAAACCTCACGAATAGGCTGGATCTAAAAGTAGGTGTAAAATCTGTGGACAAAAGGTATCGAGAGAATGTAAATTTTCATAATCTATAAAATTGGATTTATTGAAAAATGATCATAGTATGAAAGGATTGAAATTCTTGACACAACTTTGCAAAAAAGCGTAACTCAAGTTTTCTTAAGTTATCATTTTTCCAAAATCCCATCATCTAAACATCTTTTATTCATGACATACTTTCTAACTATTAATTGTAATCTTCATGTTTGTTTTAGTGGGGAATTTCACAAATATTGCCACCTAATCGATTATTAATTAACCATGGTTTGTTAGCTTTCTTGACATAATAAAATAAGATCCTGAATCACAATTCACAACAAATAACCTAAGGTTGTATTTGGATGAAATCAATTAGATTTAAGGGGATGATTTGAAGAAATAATTTCAAATGACTCATATAAGATGGGTTTAAAATTCACCACAATGATTTAAAAAATAACTCAAAATAGGAGACCAATGATTTGAGATTCATAGATCACCTAAAGTAATCCAAAAATTTATTATTGTTATGGATTTCATGATTTTTTTTATAATCGAGATTCATGTTCCCAATTACGAGTCCTTGGGAAACAACTCCGGCCTCTCAAGAACCACCCCATGTAAACTAAGAATGCACAATAGCTCCCACGTCACCAATATCCTCAACTAACCGTGCCACGTTGTCGTTTGGATTCCCACCGAGATTCTAGTCTCTCACATCTCAAAAATAATTATTCTACCATTATACTCCGGGAGCTCGAACACTTAACCTCTCATGGAGAGGCTGGCCTGGGCTCGAATCTTTAACCTCTTATGAATACACCAAAGATTATCTCAGTTGTAACCAATTTTGCTCCAAGCTCATTGTCTGTCGATTTCAAGTTTTAATTTCAAATCATCTATTCAAATCAACAATGAATCTAAATAATGAAGCCTAAAGGTCTACAATCCTATTACCTACGTGAGCTATTGGGATTCCTACATGTTGTCATCAAATGAAATATTGATATCATTCTTCCTCAAACAAAAAAAAAAAATATATTGATATCATTTGAAATTTGAATAGCGTCTTAAAGGCCCACAAGGCCGCATGCCATGCACAGGCGCGCCTTGGATAATATCCAAGTGAGTGGTATTTCGTCTTTTTTTTCTTTTTTTTGAGGGAAAGTGGTATTTCGTTATTTGCTTGTATTTCAATTTCCAAAAAGTGTCCACATCATGAGCCACATACATGAGTCATGACGACCACCTAGCACAAAAATGTGCCTCACGAGTCACGCCCAGGGATGGACCTACCTTGGTGGGGAGGAGGGCCGTGACCCCCTCAATATTTTTTTTTTATTTTTTATATATAAATTTTGGAATTAATTCTATTTGGCCCTCTCTAAAATGAAAAAGAAATCGATTTTGTGTTGTAATTATGTATTTTGGGATATTTAATGAAGAATA
Organism: Rehmannia glutinosa; assembly: GCA_016081115.2. Classification (NCBI taxonomy): domain Eukaryota; kingdom Viridiplantae; phylum Streptophyta; class Magnoliopsida; order Lamiales; family Orobanchaceae; genus Rehmannia; species Rehmannia glutinosa. Next base: position 461,906 of record JABTTQ020000654.1, on the reverse strand, counting down.
TTGACATTGTATTCGATACAAATCAGTGTTGTAAAAATCGGCCTAGGCGGCCGCCTTTGCTAAAATCGGTGCAAAAAAATCGTGTTGGCTAAAAATCAGCCTACGGTCAAACAATCCAGTCTAGGTGCTTGACATGCGGCCAAAAAATCGGTTCTAAGCGCCCATCTAGGAGGTCTAGGCTGCAAAAATCGGTTCTAGGCGCCCGTCTAGGAGGTCTAGGCTGCAAAAATCGGCCACCCTTGGTATCAAATCCTGGTTTCCGCCCCTGCTCACGCCCAGAACTAATAGTAGGGGTGGCCAAATGAAATCCAGATCGGGTTTCAAACTGGAACCATAACTGTGGTTAATAGTTAAGAACTATTCAATCGGTTCCACAATTGGAAAGCAAATCTGTATAGGTAGGTTACGTTCGGTTCCTTGGTCTCAAAAACCGTGAACTATCGGTAGAACATGGTGGAAACCAACGATTTATTTTTTCTTTGGTAAAATATGCTAAGAGAAATGTTAAATATTTATTATGATGTTTTATATTTGGAACTAAATGAGATACATTTTAAACCAAATGTTGTAAGAACTACGTGAACATTGATTCCTCTATACTCTAATAGTATATATAGATAGTTTAATATTATTATTAATATTAAGTACAAAACTTAATTGAATATTAAGTCCAAGTGTTTTTCTTTCTTTTCTCTCGAAATCGGAACCATTGATTCCGAGTTTTGGAACCGGAACCATGAGGCAACAGTTCCGAACCGTGGTCACCCCTACTTGGAATAAAGAAAAAGATGCGAAGGCTCAAGAATGAAATGGGTAATAAGTGATAGAGGTGTCAATTAGATCGTGTATCACGTTCGTCGGTCGCATTGTGACATGAGTATTACACGTTTTTACGACTTCAAATACGACACGTTTAATTATCTTGTCAAGATAAACGACCACGAACACGACTTGTTTATGACACGGGTAACCCCAGAGAGGCGACCACGACCACGAAATACCTATTAAAGTTTGACATGAAAAAGTCGAAAAATTAATATGACAAATTATAAAATACATTAAATTAATAGAAATGCATTCAATAATTGGTCCAAAATCATATAGCCAACTAAAACATCACAAATATGAAAATAGCATGTCCACTATAAAAATAAATAAGTTAAATAGATTAACCGTGTTGACACGTGGGTCGATCTCAACCTATTTTTTCCACATTAATCGTATCAACCCAAAACAGCAAAGAGTTGTACATGTACTTCTTAAATTAGCGTCTTAAATTAAATATCGGTTAGCCGTGTCAAATCACGAATTGATGCCTCTAATAAATGATGCCTAACAACCACAGGCATGACCACATCATATTTTTTCCTTCCCTCCTACTACGAAATAGTGACCAGGATTTCCCAAGTCCGTTTATCATTTTTCTCAAAGCATACACTACTTCATGCTAAGCCCTTAGCATCTAATCTAATTTTACATGAATCTAATCAAACTTGCCTCAGACCCGAAAACTTTTAGGACACCAATATATTTTTTCTTTTCATTTTATATACACATGCACCTAGCCAAGTGTGAACTTAATAAAATTAAATTATAATCTCTCTACTGAGACTGATAAAACCATTATTGAATTTATCTCTATTAATGTTATCATACTATCGTCCATAAAAATACATGATTATTAATTTTTGAATGCGTGAAAAAGTCTCAAAATTTCAAGTCTGGCATTGTTGTCAGACACATTATTATTACGATATAACACACCAAAAGATTTCGATTTGAAGTTATATACTTAATTTGTTAAAATTCTAGATAATTCGATCTATAAAATCGATACCAATGTAAACATAGACATTTGTCAGAAAATAAAGTAAGATTTAATTAGCAGATGAAAAGAAATTTTCCCATTCAGATTAGCAATTAAAAACCCATCATCATCATTTTCAGTAAAACACTCTCACAGTTTGCAATGAGTGAGGACTGAGGACCACAACTTTGTTCATGGCTCTGATGCATGCAAATCCATGCACGTCCACACCCACACTTGATCAATTTTCGTACCCGAATATTTCCTTCCTCCTGCTGCTGGACTATATACATTTTTGTAACCCTCATGCAAAAACAATATAAAAACCTAACAGTTTTTTTTACACCAATTGCATGTAAATTTATCCAATCAAGGTTCTGATTGTAATTAACAGAAAAAAAATCGGTTTATAACTGAAAAACGAAAGAAACAACAACATTAAATCAGTTTCCATTCATGAAATCAATTAAGGAGAAAGAGATCTCAGAATTTGAGCACCACGTTTACTGATACACATTAACTGAAGAGGGAGGTTTACCAGGCAGAATATATAAGCTAAGGGCGGCCACACGATATATATATGTATACCTCCGAATTTAGCCAATCATTTTCCTCCATGCCCAAGTTTACATCTGAATCCAACGAGCTAATTGTGTGGGGTTGACTATTCCGGGTATGTGTGCTCCATCGCTCTTCAGTACGTTTGCCACCTCAGCATAACTCTGCGGCTTCGATTTCCCACTCGGCTCCGCTTCCGAACTCGGCTGGACCTGGCTCTGACTCTGACTTTGCCTGTTTCTCTTCGATTCCGCTGAGTTCACCGGCACAGCCTCGGCTCGAGCCGGGTCAAACTTCTGCCCAAACAACGTACCCTTGCTCAGAAACTCGTAAGCCATATAACCGGCTAAAAGCCGATTAGATGAGAGGGGTTTCTGCTCGGCTCCCTTGGACGACGTCGTTGCTTGATTTGTCCCACTAACGGCACGACTAACGGCCGTTGAAGGAACTAACGGTTTTGGTGACGTCGAAGAGAAAAACACCTCTCTCTCTTTCCGCTTCCGTGATGCCCCAGGCGTCAATATTCTGCGCGCGTGATAACTCATCCTGACCGTCCGTTTTATTCAGGAAAAAGAAAAGCAAATCAAATAGCACGCCACGTCAGCGAGATTCGTAAAGGCCAGTCGGTTTCCGAAAAATATAAGGAAAAGAAAATAAAAGAAAGAAAGGACAACGAAAATTAAATTAAACTGATAAAACGCCCAAAAGAAAATAGAAAAATATGGTGAAAAGGGTAAATAGGACTTAAGGTATCACAAGCAAAGGCTAAAATGCGCATTTACTCGAAACACAAAAAAAAAAAAAAGAGGAAAAAATAACAAAAGGGAGTTGGATACGAAACACAGCGAATTAATTACAATTTGTGAGAATATTAATAGACAGATTAGAGATATAGAAACGAGATTATTGACAATTGAAAATCTGGGCTGAAACCGGTGGATCTGAGTCGGAGAGGCGGCCGTGGAGTGGGTGGCTCCGCCGTGGCCGGCGGCGATAGAAAGGGGAGAGGCGGAGAGAAATTGAGAGGAAAGGAAAGAGGTTTTAAAAGAAAGGGCAAAGGTGAGGGGTGGGGTTGTTTGCAGCGTGGATGTGGCATTATATAGCAAAGGACGGGTATTTAATGCCCTTCGGTTTGTGTGATATTTGCTATTGTGCCACTGGATAATGTTTTTCCTCCACCTCTTCGCTGATCTAGGGATTAGGGATTAGGAATTCGGCGTGAAATGACAATTGTGCCCTGATCATGCGAACGCGGATGGGGACGGTTTAGGTCTTAGCACAATGCTTGCTGTGGCCCGTGGGATTTAAACTAACGAGAGAAAAACAATTAGGGTGGTTTCGTAATTTAAAACCATATCTTGCCTGTCTTTAGCGTTTCCCTCGAGTCAGGTATGTATATTCAATTATTCATACATCATTTAATATTAAAAAAATATTATAGTTCTGGAAAAAAAATATTTGGATTATTTAGATCGCATTGCACCATTATAATGATTTACTGAAAAAAGTTCCAATTTTGCAATAAACCAGACCTCCCTTGGGTTCAGATTTTTTGTTCAATTTGGTGTTCTACTTCCTGTTCCATTAATCAGATAAACACATTAACCATATGAAATACATATACATACTTTTAAACAATCATGAAATCATGTTTATCCCATTGATCAAGTGAAATCTTGTATTACATTTAGTATTTCATTTTCTATTTTAATGGTATCAACTATCAATACATGCCGAGTGCACATGATAACGTCTTTTTTGTATATGTGACATTTATATAATTCATGGTAGAATCGTATGAAACATAAAATTGAATAGGAGATCTTAATTGCTCACTGATGCATCGTTTATCATAATGAATGGAACATAAAATGAAATACAAAATTGGAATATGAAATCTGAATCCTCGACGGTGGAGGTTCGAAATGGATTGAAATTTTCTGCATTCCATTGTGCTATAATTAAGTAGATAAATAAACTTACTAATTATTATTTAATATTATCAATTACTTAATTATCATTGACCAACACTAATCAAATTCCGAATCTTCACTGTCAAATACCCGACAGTCAACAGTATATTGATAATTTTTGTTAATAAGAGAAACTATGCGTTGCATCGATAATATTAATGATATTACGTTGTCCAAATTTTTTTTTTCTTTTTTTTGATGATATTACCTTATATTGATTTTTGTTTCCAAATCTTAAGTGATGTTTTGATTGGATAATTTGATGATTGAAACAGATTAGGGCCATTTGGCAAATTCATGCTTTGTTTCTCAGGATAAGGGTTATACTTTCATGCCAGAATAAAAGTATCAGGATAATGGGTATATATATCATAAGCTTTGTTTTTCATTCTTTTGTTTGTAGTAAGAAATACTCAAAATATATTATTACGTTTTAATAACATTCAGTAATTAATTAGACGAAAAATCAACTTATTTAAAGCTTCATTTGAATTCATGAATTTGAAGCTATGGATTTCAAATCCATAATAACAAATCCATTAAAAAATAGATAATATTATATGCTATGTAGTGAATTTCAAATTCATACTATTTAGAAATTTTTTAAATCTTTCCCTCAAACCCTCTCGTCAAATCAAAACCCTTTCATCCAAATGCAACCTAATGGAATCTTCGTGCACGTTTGGGTGCACTTATGCAAAAGTCGATTTAATAGACTTTTTGGAGGAGTATCTAGTATACACGTGTCAGTTATCCATGCGATTAGAATAAAAGATGAAATACGGTTTCAGAATAGAAGATCTCACATATAGAGTGACTTTTCAAAAAGTCTATAATTCTAACTTCTCAGAATAAACTTTTTGAAGGAGTATTTTATCCTAATGCTCATTCTAAATTAACCACCAAACATCAAATATTGTCAAAATGAACTTTATACGTACATCATAGACTATCCAATACTTGTTTGGATCTCACTAAAAAAAATAAAAAGTACTTGTTTTAATCTATATAAGAGGGAGGGTTGTGAGAATTAATGTGCGGTGGGCTATGGTTTAAATTTTGACATGGCTTTTGCTTCTAATTGGGTCGCGTATAGTGATCCATTTGCAAAATAACGTTTATATTGAAAGCTAGGAAACACGGATATTTATGCAAGGAAGACGTGCTCGTACTGGATACGTATCAGATACGATACTTTATCAGATACTCTATAAACACTCCATGGATAAAATGTTGGATTTCGCGAATCCGGAATGGACAAACGCAACGGAAATTAAAAATTTACATAAAAGTAAACATGCATATAAAAACTTATATATAATCCCGGTATTCAGTGCAAATTTTCGGATGGCATTTTGAATTACCCTTTAATAAAATTAAAGTTGCGAAATCATACCTTTTGCGAAAACTCCTTTTCTCACGTAGCGGGTTAGAAGGAATCCAATTACTACCAAATAGGGTGAATCCTCACAATCCTTCTTCAACGCCGATCACACGAATCGGGTTCCCTTAGGTATCCAAGCGTCTTCCCTCCAAAGATAGTCCACACGAACGGATGAAACCTTCAAGTAGAATTTCGTTAGCAATCCTACTTGATATTCTAATCTTGTTGTATGGAGTATTTATGGATTGATGTAGAAGAATTATAAGACTTGGGATTCACACGGGATGAAAGTACTTCACAATTTTGAACAATAGGTGTTAGTTTTGTAGGTGTTAGTTTTGTGTGAGATTGTGTGTCCAAAATTGTTCCCAAGCTCTTGTATTTATAGTTGGTAATTTAAGGTTTAATTGGAATCCTCTTCTAACTTGGAAACCCTTTTTCTTGCCAACAAAGTAATACAAGTTATGATAGGAGTCTAACTCTTCCATAAGTTAATTTATTAATCCAATTAGGAAACTTCTACATTATCTAATTGATTGATGGGCCATTCTACGCGGGCTTATTAAATTGGGCTAGACCATTTAATTTTAATTAAAGGTCCATTAATTAATTCTCCAATTAATTAACTTGGCCCATTTAATTTAATTGATTTCCATCAATTAATTACATCAAGCCCAATTAAGTAATCCAATTGTTAAATTGACTAAATTAATTTAACTATTAAATTAATTTAGATTTCTTATAATTAATTAACCACATTAATTAATTATTTCACTCCAATTTGGGTTTTCTAACATTTATTTTACTGGTCATCTGAGGCACGACGATGTGAAACCGGTAGGAAATGGCGGTATGGCGTCTAACTAGCAGCGGTCTCCAGCCTTTGGGGAGTGAGGTGAATACTTCTATAGGGTGGCTCGAACTGGTTAGCGGAATACAATCGATGTTTTTTTTGGAACTGAAAGTTTTTGAGAGTAGAGGCTAGTGTTTCGAAGGAGGGGGGCGACGGTGGACATTCGCCGGCGGTAGGTTTTGAGAGAGAGAGATAGAAAGAGAAAAGGCGAAGTTGTAAGAGAAAGGGCTCTTGGTTTGGCTGAGAAGTTTCTAAGTGTCGTGAGATGATTAATTTGGGGGAAATCAATTATTTTTAGAAGAATTTATTTTTATCTTAAATTATAAATATTGAGTAATAACATCTAATTTAAACAAATAATGTTAATAGTGATGTTATAAACCAATAAAGGGTAGACAAAGACATCTGTTGGAATAACCAATTTTAAAATTGATGTTATAAAACAAGAAAGGGGTGGCCAAAGATATCAGCTCTTAAGGACGATGTAAAATAGCAAAAAAATCCGCTCATACACATCACTTCACTTAAAATATTATGTTGTATAGTATAAGATATCATCAAATTCGTAAAAGCGATGTCTTTTAGGAGATGTCTTTGAGCGTTTTTCTTGTAGTGTTATTAGGTTTAATTAAATAATCTTGTTATTTAATTAAATATTTAATCCATCAAGTGAATTAAATTAAACCCCCTTTTAATTAATATCTATTAATTAAATGGATTCAACTCTTTGAATCAATTCAAGATTAGAAAAGTTTCATCGCATCTTTTGTGTGTGACCCTTTAGGTTCACAACTAAGCTAGCAGTGGGCTTGCAACATTTGCAACTTATAAATATCATATATATTTTGATTAATTATTCAAATTAATTAATCCCCTTGAAATTAACTCCTTAATTTCAAGAACCTCTCGAATTAAGGGAAGCACCTAACAAGTACATCTTGATCACCTAGTTTTAGGTGAATAGCGAGTGAACCTATTTGTTATATGAATGCCATGCAGATACAGTCCATGTGTCATCTGATCTCCCGATTAAGTCAAGAGTATGGTAAAAGTCGAAACCCTTTGTAGACTTAATAACTATGATCTCATTTCAAGTCACTTTGATCCTTTCATGAATCACTATTCATTATTGCCCTGGCCAAGGTCTTGTTTGGATCAACAACTATAAAAACATAGGAGATTCACCTAGTCCATTAGGTGACAGATTGTTGGTAAAAAGTGAGAAGAATGAAGATCATCTGGAACACTTAAAGCGAGCTTTCAATATTATGCGAGCTTATGGGATGAAGTTGGACCCGACGAAGTACACTTTTGGGGTGCGAGGTGGAAAATTTCTCGGATTTATGGTCAACGATAGGGGAATTGAAGCGAATCCTGAGAAAATAAGAGCTATATTGAAAATGACCTCGCCCAGGACCATAAACGAGGTTCAAAGAACTCACCGGAAGCTAGCCTCGTTAAATGATTAATCTCAAGGTCAGGTGATCGGAACTTACCTTTCTTCGCTACTTTAAGGAACATGAAAAAATTTAAATGGACAGATGTGTGCGAAAAAACTTTCGATAAACTAAAAGCATATTAAGCTCCCCACCTCTGTTATCAAAGCCTGAAAAAGGTAAACGACTTTTCTTATACTTAGCTATTTACGAGCGAGCAATAAGTTCGATTTTGTTAAGATGCGAGGTCAAAAGTTCAAACATTATCTCTCCTAAAATCCCTTTGTAAAGGTTTAATTTTGTACTTTAAAAAAAAAAGGGGGGATTCGTGTAGTTTTACGGATCATGACCACTTGATAATGATAAGGATACTTGATCAAAGCTATATGTTTATTTAATTAAAAACTATAAATAATCTCAAATCAACTCATTTAAGGTAATTGGTATTTGTAGTTCTATTTATTGATTTAATATTAATGAAGCAACTACATCTTACTGATTTATGTATAGGGAAATATTAGTCGACGACAAACTCTATAAAACATATAGGTTAGGTTGTTAATAAGGTTCGGGGTGACAATTAATGTCGTGTTCTGGTTCGTGTGTCATGTTGAGACATAAAATCCATGTTATTTGTATCAGATTTCTCAACCTATATAACACAACTCATTTAATTATTCGTATCGGATTTCTAAACCTAGCTAACCTGGTCTATTCATTATTTGTGTTTCTTTGGCCTATTCATCTATTTATATGAGTTGTATGAGTTAATTTTAATCCGAAAATTATATTCACATAAATTTGATAAATTTTTAAAATTCAACCATTATACTAATAATATATTTAATCGATAAAAAATATTGTAAAATAATATAACAACGACACAATCTGATCAAACGAGCTAATCATATTATTTCAAGTTAACCTAACTCGACCTGTTTATTTTTCGTATTATTGGAGTCCGACTCCATTCTGATTATAGCCCACCAAATCTCAATCTTAAACTGCTTGTAATGTATTAGCTATGTGTCGTGTTTTCGTAAGATATCAGAAACTGGCACCTCAAGATGAGGTACAATCCAATTCGACTATCAAGTATTATATATAATACCCTTTCAATAGGTGGAATCTATAAAGTGATAATAAATATTAATGAAGTATTTATAAATTCTAAAAATAATTATTAAGTTTCATATAATTAAATAAAATTTAAGAACAAATTTTGTAATTCATTAAAATTAAGTGAAGAATAATAAATCTGTTAAGGAAGAAAGTGTACAAATAAAACTGTATAAAGAAATTACTATCTTCCAGTCAATGTAATTGATTTTCCATTGTTGTACCAGATTTTGAATATGGTATAAAGCTGACAATTTTTGTTGCTCAGGTTCATCTCCATGTTAGCATGATATTCTTCATTTTGGGATTAAACCTTTATGATTTTGTTTTTAGGCTTACACCCAGAAAAGTCTCATATCACTTGCAGTATTATCCACACTTATAGGCTCGTGACCAATGGCGGAGGAAGGGGGGGCCAATCCGGGCCTCGGCCCCCCATTTTTAAAAAGAAAAAAATTTACATTATATATATTTTGAAAAAAAAAATTATTTTAAGTATATTTTATATGATTTTTTTATTTGGCCCACCCCACTTTCACATATCGGTCCACCCCAAAGAATTTCCTGGCTTCGCCCTTGCTCGTGACCCATATCTAGCCTACTTGAGTGTTTATTTGTATAATTTCTTAACAATTCGATCGATCTTAAATAGTGGTTGGATCGCTTGCTTAATGGTATCTCATCCGTATTGATTTATTTTTATATACTTAATTAATGTGGTTTATGGAGGTGCAAGACGATCTTGGAGTTTAAGATAAACTAGTTTTTACGGGTGTGCATGAAGTGTATATCTATGAGACATCTATTTGTACTATTATATGTAACCGAATAGAATGGGATGGAGAATCTCCAGCTAATTCGGGGATGGAGCAGAGATGAGAATTATCCGCTTCTCTAGATCCGGGAATGAGACAGGGACGATATATATTTATATCCACCCCCAATTTTCATTTTGATTAGATAAAACGGAGATTCTGTGTTCCTATCATCATTCCCCGAATATGTATATTATATTTATCTGTTATTAATATTAATTATATTTATAAAATTTTATTTTATTAATTCTAATATTAAACCCAAGAATCTTTACAATTTTACTTGTACTCATGTTTTTTTATTTTATAAATTTTGAATTTAGGTTATCTATGTTTTTTTAAAAAAAAATAGTGATTGCTTCAATTTTTAAATTTCAAAAAGATAATTAAAATATAAAGATAATTAATTTGATTATAAATCATATGATTAAACAATAAAAAACTAAATATTTTAAACAATAAAAATTATGTTTAAATACAAAATATTTGGTTGTGTGAAATAAATTGTATCTATTTATAAAACTTATTTATCTAGAGAAAGTAAAAGTTTGAAAAAAGTTTAACTGTCCAATGTTGATTTTTTTAACTACCCCAATATCAAATATTTAATAAATTATATTTATAATCAGTAATAATGTCATTTCAAATTCCAAACTTTTTGGGATTTATAAAACTGAACAATTGTTAAAATTATTAAACGAATTAAACAAAATCATGTTTTATATTTAGCAACACATTTTTAAGGGAAAGTGCATTGTTTCGAAAAATAAAAACTATTTTATTTTTATACATACATATATATCAAAAAATTATCAAACAAGCAAATTCATACTACATTCCAAATGTACAACTTTGAAACTTAAATATCAAAATATATTTATAAATATTAAAAAAAAATTCTATTAACATGAAAAGTATGCTAATATATATATATATATAAATTCAATATATAAAAAACTATTATGAATGTAATTTTATATAAATAAATCTTAATTTTCTTCTTATATAAATATATATAATGTCATATATGGATATATGTGACATATAAAATTTGGATACATATTTTGAGATATTTTCTTCAATTAAAATAAGAGTTTTTAATTGAACTTAATAAACTTAAATATAATCTTATATAATTATTGAAATAGACAAAGTCCAAATAACAACTATACATATATCATTAATAGCCAAAATACATGCATATACAAATTGATGTCCAATAGCTCAAATGCATAATTTTTAAAGCACATTACATTACAAAATAATGAGTAATATTTCTTATATTTTTTTAGTTATTATATTTTTATTCAATGCATGCGATGTGGATGTCAAACTAAAGATTGAAAAAACTAATTAATTTGATATATTATACGTCAAAAACTGATCAATAACGAAAACATTATTAATTGTTTTTAAATAAAAAATACAATAATTAATGTAGTACACATATTTGGAAAACTAATTTTATATAATTGTATTTTTAATATCATTTTTAAAAGTGAATATTTAAAGGAAGTTGACTACCAAAAATAAGGAAATACCATATAATTATTGATGTGTGTAAAATATACGTGCATTTTGGGGCTTAAAATGATATATATTTAATACATATTTACTATGTTTTTACCTGGTTTCCTTAAAAGGGCATGATACTGCATATTCTTGTAATTCTTGCGGGAAACAGAGCTTAAAATAAAGTAATATCAGTTGGAATGTCCGGCTAAAATTGACGAATGCGAAGAGAAGATCAAAACGACGAAGAAAGTGGACAAAATCACTTCACACGGCCGGATTGTATGGTGTCAAACGGTCGTGTGGAAGTGCCGGTGTGAAATCACAACCGTGTGAAATTGGATGAAAACAGAGGACGGAGTCAGGCCCACACGGCCGGACCGTGTGAAGTCACACGGTCGTGTGGGATTATAGGGGTATAAAAGAAGCGAATCTTTTTGATTCGATTCGGCATTCAAATTCGTATATTGACATTCGAATTCAAAAAATTATAATAAGAATCCAAATAGGAATATTTATTTTGATTCGTATGTTATACGAATACGAATATAAAAATTATTATATTCGATTCGATTATTCGAAAGAATATTCGAATAATATTATATATATATTTATATTTATATAAATCACATATATATAATCTTTAAACATTCAAGTATATATTTATTTATATAGATTAATAATATATAATAAACCATATATTGTCTTGTAAAAGGTTCAATCTAATAAGTCCATATATGATTGTTTTCTTTTAGTATATTCTTGATGGAATCAACAATTTTTTTTTTGATGTATTTGGTGGTTAATATCACTGTTTAAAATACCGTACCGTACTAGCCGGTTCAATTTTGTTATACTGGATACCGGTGGTCAGACCGGTACGGTAAGGTCCTAATAACTATTTAAGGTTAAACCGATCAATATCGGCCAAACCGGACAATACCGATCATTACCGGCCTAAAACCAATATTTTTAAACTCGGACCGAATATCGAACCGGATAAATAATTGGGTTACTGGGTCACTAGTTCGACCGGTTAAACCGTTTCCACAAAATCGGTTGACCAGCATATATATAGACACAAATATCAAGATAACGAAATAATGGTACTTATTGGGAGAGCAAAAATGAAGAAAAGTTCATGCAAGGGAAAACTTGAAATGTATCAAATCAGGAAAAAGGAAAAGAAATTAAAAAACTAGAAGCAGATCTTAAAGGAAGACGTAGGAATTTAGGAAATGGCAAGGTAAATTTCTGAATTAGAAAGGTAACACCATGAAACTTGGGTTGCTTTCTTAAAGGATGAACCCCATCCCCGAGGGACTTGGGTTGCTTTCTTTATTTTCCACACTCCTTAATTTACAAATTTACCTTTTTAATCATCAATTTTTCTTTCCAATGATTAAATAAGAAGAATGAGGTAAAACCGGTTCAAAACGATTTGCCAGTTTACCGGTTCTGTCTGGTGTTTTCCGGGTGGAAGTGGGTTTTTTGTCGCCCGGGTGAAATAAATAATCAGACGGGCGTTACGACCAGTTCGCGGTTAAACCGGCCGGTCCGGGCTGGTTTTGAAAACACTGCCTAAAACTGGTTGAACCGAATTTTGCTAATTTTTTTAATTTTGGTATTTTTCCATTTTTTATATAAAAATAGAATTCATAAACTTAATATATATATATATATCATTATTTGAATTTTGAGCTAAATATATACATCTTTTCCTTTTAACTAAACATATAAAACTTTTCCTTTTACATTAATAACTTACATTCATATTTTATATAATATAATTTCAAATATAATTAGTTTTTATTAAAACCAGTAAAATCGGCGATTGAACCGGTCCGACTGGTTGAACCGCTTACCGATGGCTTGACCGGTTTGGTCACCGGTACGGTATTTAAAACACTGATTAATATGTTATTGATGTATCTAACAATTTATTGTTGTAATCTAATCAAATATTTTTAGAAAAAAATATAAAAATTGGTTAGGATCTCGAATACAAATATTCAAATTGATTCGTATATATTCGAATATATTTTCAAATAAGAATAAGAATCAATTTTTGTATTCGAACATTAAGAGAATACGAATAAGAATATTCTCTAAATGAGTCAAATATGAATAGAATATCTTGATATTCGACTCGATTCGATTCATTTACTCCCCTATGTGGGAATGGGAAGGCATCGCACCACTGGACCGTGTCATCTCACACGGGTATGCGAGGAAAGGCTGAGTCTAACACCACACGGCCATGTGGGACTCTATTTCGATGCGTTTTTCAAGGTTTGCTTCCCGTTCCAACTCTACAAGTGATCTCTCCAACCATCTATAAAAGGGACCCAAGACTTGCACGAAAATACAACACTTTATATAGAGAAAACACATCAAATTACACAGGAACGAAGGAATCAAACAGCTTCTGAGAGCAAAAGGCTAGGTCGCGAAGAATACCACAAGACTTTCGCATCTATGGGAGCACAAGAGCTTCGCGGGCTTAGGAGGGGAATCCGTCCTGAAAAGAAGGGGTTTTCTTTCTATGTCTAAGAACTCTTGTCCGTGCTTAATTGATGTCATAATGTTAATTCGAATTTGTCTATGAGTTTGTAATCAATGTTTGGCATATCTTTCGGATCTTAGGGGCATAATCAAAACTGTGGATTTATATTAAATATGATTACTTATTTTCTTAATTAATTCATGCTTTCTATTTTATGAATTCGAGTGCTTATTTATAATTGTTTTTTATCTGATCAATAAATTGCATGTCATATTTATTAGTGCAAAATTTCGGACGATGAGTTCTAACAAAGACAGAAATCGGATTCAGACATAAACGAATGTAACGAGTTGGGAGACTTACAACTATTTGTGGGGAGTCATTCAATTCACAGATCTTTTGGGAGTTAATAATAATTGTAACGAGTCGGGAGACCTACAATTATTATTAATCAACTATTTATTTATCGCCCTTTGGAGGGGGAATAGACTAACTTAGGAATTGAACCCATAGAATCGAATGAATTATTTTTTAAAACTTTATTTGCATTTAATATTGAAGAAGCATGTTGAGATTATGTGCATAAGGTTGCTCCTAATGATGTTGAAAATACTTGTGGGGTTTGCAAATTTATTTCTTTTATTTCTTTTAATTTCGTTTTTTCTTAGATTAAAATACTCAATTTTCGGTCGCTTCAATAAAATTGGAATACGATGTTATTATAGCCTAACTGTTTCGAATATCAATCCTTGAGGAATACGACATTGCTTGCCATTATTCTATAAACTACACTGTACACTTGCAGTTGTATGAACCAAAATATTTTTGGCGAACAGTTATCACTTGTTATTTTAAAACATGTTTTTATTATTCTTTATAGTAACCGTAAATGGCAGGGAAAATTTTAACATACTTTTCCAGTGGCTTCTCTTTTCATATATATATATATACATATATATATATATATATATACATATATATAGGGATTGGTTCAAATGAGACCAATCCCTTTAGGTTAGTCCATAAGAACACTTATGGACTCTTGATTTAAAATTTTGGATGGTGTAGATCATTTTAGTTAATTTAGGCATATAAGGGTATAATTGTACTTTTATATTTAATTAGTTATGTTAATTGGACGGTTATTAGCTATTTTTAAGGAAACATAATCTTACCTTTTCAGTTACCCGATTTTTAGGGAGGAAAAATCATCAACTTCAAGCTTTTTTGTCAAAATTGATACATCTTTCCGCCATATTGTGAACAGTCGTTTTATTGTATACTTAGTCATGTTTTATTGTATATTTAGTTCAGTGGATTTGTATAATTGGTTCAGTGGAATCGTATTCTTAGTTATATAAGTAGTTTAGTAAGTAGTTTAGTGAATTAAGTATACTTAGTTTTGTGGATTTGTATACTTAGTTCAATGGAATTGTATACTTAGTTATATAAGTAATTCAGTGTAATTGTATATTTAGTTAAATATTTCTGTATACTTAGTATTATTTTAATGTATAGTCAGTTCAATGTAATTGTATACTTAATTAAATATTTCTATATACTTAGTAAAGTTTTAACGTACAAGTAGTTTAGTGTAATTGTCTACTTAGTTAATTGTTTATGTATACTTAGTAATATTTTAATGTATAGTTAGTTTAGTGTAATTATATACTTTTCATTAATTGTTGCACGATTTTGTTGCCATATTTGAATAATTTGCAGGTTCGAATGAGAAGAGAGAGAAAGAAAAGGTGAATCGCTTGATTATGGGGACGTGATCAATACAAAACCACGTCCCTAATTTTTAGGAAACGGTTACTATATTTAATTTTCTGGATTCCTATTTTATCCCTTCTGTTGTATACTTACTTATGAAATGTTGTATATATTGTAATATATCTTGGCCATTGATTTACTATTTGGATGGTGTAGATTTAGTACTATAGACTAACCTAGGAGGGTGGTCTCACATGATCTCATCCCTATATATATATATATATATACATATATATAGAGCTAGTCTCCTGTCAGACGGTCTAATGGATCTAATTCCGTTAGACGGATCCCCCAAACTTGAACCGAAACTTTAAAAAAAAAGCGCTCCAACCTCCTTGCTCCTTTATCTTATTGCATGTTCCTCTCGCTTTCTCCAATCATTCTCTTTCTCTTCACTCATTCTAGTCTTACTTTCTGTTTAATAAGCTGTTGAAGAAGACAACGATATACTACAAGATTACGACATTAGCAAGAAGCTCGAACACGCATACAAGTAATTCCAATACGATCCAAGTTCGATTTCTGCAGACATTTAAAAGTTTACACACTAACTGATATATATATTAATTCCACTTGTATCTGGTTGGCCTTAGTGTACTGTTGGTTCATGGCGAGATGACCATTGTTGTCTGGGGTTTTTGTTGGCCGTTTTCGGATGGTGGTGCCTCCAATATCGTATGCTGCTATAGTTAGCTTTTTCATTTTATTGTATTTATAGGTACAAATAGTTGTTTAGTTACAGAAAACAACAATGCGATCTGAGGCACCCAATGATACAAGTATTAGTATCAGCTAATACTTTTATGGAGAAATACTAATACATTTTATAAGAAAAATTAATACTTGGCAAGAGCACTACTAAAATACTCTCTAGGAAATTACTAATACTTTTTCGAGAAACTACTAATACTTTTCCGAGGGACAATTACTAATATATTTCGAGAGAAAAATTTAATTATATTTAGGAAAACTACTAAAATACTCTCTAGGGAACTACTAATACTTTTTTCGAGGAACTACTAATACTTTTTTGAGAGACTACTAATACATTTCGGGAGTATATTCATCAGAAATACTAAAAAACTCTTTAGGGAACTACTAATACATTTCAGAAGAACTGCTAATACTTTTTAGAAGGACGGCTAATACTTTTCAGAAGAACTGTTAATACATTTCTGGAGAAAAATTTAATTATATTCAGGGAAACTACTAAAATACTCGCCAGGGAACTACTAATACTTTTTCGAGGAACTACTAATACTTTTTTGAGGGACTGCTAATATATTTCGGGAGTATATTTAGGAGAAATACCAAAATTCTCTTCAGAGAACTACTAATACATTTCAGAAGAACTGCTAATACTTTTCGAAGGACGACTAATACTTTTCAGAAGGACTGTTAATACCGGTGGTCGCTGAAAACTACTAAAACACTACTGCTAATATTACGGAAATGCCACTGGATCCGCGGGTCAGATCCGCCTAACAAGTCAGACCCGTTAGACGGTCTGACAGGAGTTTTTGTGAGATATATATATATATAGATATTTATAGTGGCATATTTCAATTCTAATAAACTTGGTATATAAGCATTTTTGTAATTAACTTAACTGTACTTTTTATCCTCTTGAATATGACTTCTCGATTCTAATTTATGTACAATTGAGTTTAGATAAGTCTTATTTTGATTGGGATACTGTGTTTTCCAAATATTTTTGGTTTGTATTTTGTGAAATTAACGGAATTTTTGACTTTTTGGAACTCCAAAAATTTATGTTATTTTCTTTAATAAGTTAAAATCTCAAAGAAATTGAAAGATACAAGATTCAAACCCTGGTCAACACCCTTATAAAGAGTGAGCATTACCACTTGAGCTACAAGCTGGTGGTATCTCAAAAGTTTTATGTTATATATGAACATAATTTCATCGAATGAGTAGATTATATATATGATATGATCAATTATCAAGAACTAAATTATGTACCATCAACAAACTAACTAATTTTTTTTAAGCACTAATCCTGAGAGAGGAGACAATTAGGTGAGAACTGAAGTCATGCACATGTCCAAGTTTTACAAATGCATTACCATGCATTAGACAACCAAACGATTCCCGATGACAATTGATTAAACTAATTCATAATTTAGAAACACCACATGCGAGTTGATTTTGCCTCCCTTTCTTTAAATCCCGTGGTAATCTGTGATATTTAAAATTTTGTCCTCACTTTGTTTTTCAACCCATTGTTTTTCTTCAAATAGATGAAATTAACTGGGGTTTCAACTCTTCCTTAAATAATTCTAAGTCATAATTAGTTAGAATATAGTAGGCAGGCGCAAAGTGTCAATCAATATGCTCAAACCAAATTTTTTGAGTGTAAGTTGATTAATTTAGGTGGTACAGTAGAGACAAATTATGATTGGTTATCAATCATAATCAAAGGCATTAAAGTACGTAGAGCGAGATAGATGTTAGATTAGGAACAATCAGTCTCATATTCATTAGTCACAGCGACCAAATGCTAACATTTTATGTGGATGAAATCTTCTATTCCACCATATGGGTGATTGACACATGTATAAAAATCACAATTTAAACTTGATTTATGCTTCAAAATTAATGTTAAATGGGTGGTACTGTTTACAAGAAAACGAATAAATATTTGGACAGAAAAAGACAAAGTTTAAGTCGAAGCCAGTATTAGATACTGTCTCCGCAAGACGAAATTCCCCCGTTTACTTTGTGCTTATCGTTCTAGCAATCGTCCCTAAGATACAACGACTTTAACAGTTCGATTTAGCAGCACTTACAAAAATCCAACCAATAGCGAACTATAAGTGTTGAAGGCTTTCAAGCTTTTGGAGGGAAATAAAATAATATGTTGTAATGCAGAATGACTCGATTTTTATCTGAATTTTGCGTATCCTTTTCATCAGCAGGGGCTTTGTATTTATAGGCCTCAAAGTGCTTTATGGAAAGGATACGTCGTTTGGATCGAAAAGACATGTCTACAGCTAACATCTGGTTACTTGAACAGGTGCATCAGTTCGAAAGTGCTCGTCCGCGCATACCCACGCGCGAGACAGATTTTGGCCACTATCTGTGGTGTGCGCCGCGAATGCTGGCCTTTGTCAGCTGGTGCGCGCCCGCGCACCACCCCAGCTGGAAAAATAATCAATTAATTTTAAAAGGGTTTTAAATAACTTTGGTCCAAAACTATAAGGGCCTTGAAACCCAAGCCCAAGCCCCGGCCCACGACCCAGACCTGGGCCAGTGGGTGGGTGCGGTGCGAGCGTGTGTGTTTTGTACAAAAACCACAAACATGTAGGTCCTCACCCCTTTAAAAACTCTGGTGCCCCAAGGGCCCAAACTCATTAGACCAACTTGGGCTATATCAATATAGCAATTTTTGGCTATCTATTCTATGTGGGATGAAGTTTTTCTCCTTCCCTACATTTTTCATTTTCGATATCAATTTCTTGTTTTAAGTGGCTAACTTATAGTATTAATTTCTCATTCACCCAATTTTGAGAAATTCAAAATGTCAATCTCATCTACTCTGTTAGTAGAATTTTAACATATAATTTAATTCCATTTTCCACCAATGGAAACCACTTAAATATTTGGTCAAAATTGGGTCAACATCTGATTTATTCAAACTAAAATTCCAACAATCCCCCACTTGAATGAAATTAATACATGCATGTATGCAAATTCGCTTCAAAGTCTCGGCGAACTGTCATTGCATCTGGATAGGTAGCTTGTGGCTTTGAACCTTTCTTAGTAAAATACTATCGGATTTATGAGTTGCCTTTTGGAATGGTAAGCTTGAAGAGAATATTTGTATGGAACAACCCGAAGGGTTCGTTGCACCCGGTCAAGAGCGAAAGGTGTGTAAACTCGTTAAGTCAATTTATGGACTAAAACAAGCACCTAAGCAATGACATGAAAAGTTTGACTCGACTATGAAGTCAAATGGTTTCAAAAACAATGAACGTGACAAGTGTGTCTATATTAAAGGTACTACAAATGATTACGTCATAGTATGCCTTTGTGTAGAGGATATGTTGATTATGGGTAGTAGTCATGAGTTAATCATGAATACTAAGAACATGTTAAAGAATAATTTTGACATGAAAGATATAGGATTATCTGATGTTATATTAGGGATTAAAATCTATAGAACCTCAGATTGAATTGTCTTGTCACTATCCCATTATGTCGAAAGCATACTTAGAAATTTTAATGCTTTTGATAGTCCTCCGACTAAGACACCTGTAGATCTAAGTCTACACTTGGCTAAGAATAGAGGAGAACCAGTTTCTCAGCTGGAATATGCAAGGATAATTGACAGTCTGATGTACTTAACGAATTGTAAATATCCAGACATTGCATATTCAGTGAGTAAGGTAAGTAGGTTTATAAGTAACCCGAGTAAGGATCACTTGAAAACCTTGGGTACTTAGATATTTAAACTATACCATGAACTATCTAGTACTTTATACAAGATATCAAACAGTATTAGAAGGATATTGTGATGCCAATTGGATATCAGACACAAAAGACTCCAAGTCCACAAGTGGATATGTTTTTGTTAGTCTAAGTGGCTACGATAATCTAGGGGGTGAATAGATTATGCCAATTTTCTGAGTTTCGCCCTCTTTTTCGAATGTACGAATGTTAACAAGAATGTAATTGCAAAAATGTAAACAACACTCGATGATTTATAGAGCTTTACTTCACCTAGGGACTACATGCTCTACCACCCCTAAGATATCCAGAAGTGAATTTCAAAAAGGAAAAAAAATATTAATAGTTACCAAAACTATTACACCTTCACCTTTGAAGAGTACTACACTCGTCTTACAACACCAATAAGAAGATTACCTCAATCTTCTAACACCTATGAAGAGTACCACACTCTTCAACACCTAAAATCACCCAAGTGTGCTCTTACCATAAGAACACTAACAAGGATATCTTATTTTGGATGATGAAAATAAATTCAAGATTACAACTCAATTATGAAGTATACAACTTTGAAGTGCAAGTGTAATCAAGAATGAAGCCTAGTACTCAAGATGTGCAAGTGAAAGACTTAGGCTAATTACAACAAGATATGAAAGTGAAGAACAAGAGTTTGCTTGTGATTGTATAGCTTGTGTTGTTGTATCTTGTTGCTTCAATCCTTCATCTATTTATAGGAGAGGTCTTGGATTTGATTTCCAGACATAGGCTCATCCTTGGAGATTAAAATCTACAAAAAAAAATGCAAGTTAAATCAAGATTATAGCTGTTAGAAATCAATCCCTTAAAATCACGAAAAGTTGTTTGCTGCTCAACGATTAATTTGCTAATAAAACTTGAGGTCGACCGGTCGAACACTAATAGAGAAATTCGGATTGTACAACAAAAATATACTATTGTACCAGTCCAGGGGGTGCTCGATCGGTCGACCCCCTGTTGGACCGGTCCAACACACTGAAATAGAATACAAAGAGTTGGCCAAAACACAAATCATCCATGTCACCGGGGTCGACCTCCTGGGATTTTTCAGACGTCCCATTTATATTTTGGAAATCAAACTTTCAGCCATGGGTTGCCCTCAGGGCGACCTGGTTGAACACGAGATGTATGTTGTCCAATTTTTATAAAAATAAACTTCAAAAATACTCCAAAATATTAGTGAAAATATTTTAAATCGATTGGGAGTATTTGGACAACATTTAGGGACATTGTTTTAGTGAAAAACTCAGTTAAATAAAATCATCAAAATTACGATAAAAACGTTTATCTAACAAACTCCCCTTTTTGTTGATTACAAACCAAAACAATTTTAAGAGGTCGATTTTAAAAACAAAACACGTTTTTCTGGTCTAAAACAACTATCCATTTTGAGCGACACTTTTCATGCATAAGAATCATAAGGATGGAAGTAAAGATTTTCAAAACATATTGTAAAAGCTCCCCATTTCAACATGCACAACAAAAGTAATAAAAGAAGCAAGCATATAAAAGCTAAACGCTCAGCTTTTACACTTGGAGCTTAATTATCAAGAGTTTAGAAGCTCTCCCTGTCAAAAAGAAACCATTAGACATGTAAAAAGTCCTTAATATATCCATTGGACTAATTTTTATTCTCAGCTTTTGGTTTTTTTATCCATACCTTATAGTTTTTTTTCGCGAGCTTTTTCTAGTTTCTTTGAGCGTATGAGCTTATTTCATGTTTACCCCCCTTTGGAATCATCAAAAATAATGTTAGCATGATAAAAATATCATATAATCATATCAAAGTGTGCATTTCAAACGAATTATCGAGCTTTTGAGCATAAAGCTTAAAATTCCAAATAATAAGGAAAAAAACGATAAGATGATTTGTAAAAGCTCATTTGAGTAGCAAAACATGATATCTAGAAACTTATAAGACTTTTGAAATCAAGAGAAGCATGTTAGGGATGAAATTGTCTTTGAGGCATTTTATCGAACACTTGGCGTGCGTCGAATAAAAATGAAGATGTATATAGCCCTTGTAAATATAATCAAACCCAAATTTTCATCACCAAATATAATTTTATAAATATCATTCATCAACAATCGTCATACCAATACAAATATACAAGAATTCCTTCAAAATATAAACATATAAGCATTGTCGCAAGGGTTCTACCCAATTGAGATTAAAAGGGAATTAATTTTATCAATCAATCGGTGAATCAAGCAATAATGATGATATATGAGTAATATAAGTCCACAAATATAGAATTTACAAGAAAAAATTCATTTTGAGTGAATTGTGTGTGAAATTTGCAAAGGCGTCGAAAAATGGAAGAAAAACGCATAATATGGCTAAGTCGGGGACAAAATGTAATTTAACCCATTTTTTCTCTAGGTTGATTGGTTGAGGGTGTGCTCGACCGATCTAGGTGTTGGTCGACCGGTTGAACACCCCACATCCGGTCCCTGAGCTCATTTTTTTAGTTATGTCCCATTTTTGATCCAAAAATCCGATTTTCACCCCTAACTTTTAAAAACGTGCAAAATGCAAACATAGACCTTATTCGATATGAATTATGCCTAAACGAGCTCAAATTGAAGCAAACGACTCGGCAGATAGAGGTTTTGTAAATATATTTGCGAGTTGATCCTGAGACGGAACGAAACACATCTCAATTTTTTGTTTGGAAATGCAATCCCTTAGAAAATGATGACGAACCTCAATATGTTTAGTACGATTATGAAGTTTTGGGTTTTGAGCAATACTTATAGCGGTCGTGTTATCACAAAAAATAGGAATGTTTTCAAAAGAACACTTGCAATCCGCTAAGGTTTGTTTCATCCAAAGAAATTGAGTACAACAAAAAGCCATGGAAATGTATTCGGCTTCGGGCGTTGATAATGAAACACAATTTTGCTTTTTTGAAAGCCAATATACATGGAAATCGCCTAAAAATTAACATGATCCGGATGTGCTTTTGCGATCATCAATATTTCCCACATAATGCAAATCACTATATCCTTTAAGAGAAAAATTTTCGTTCTTTGGACAAAACAAGCCATATTGGATAGTGCCTTTCAAATATCGAAAAATTCTTTTAACGGTACTCATATGAGATTCTTTGGGATTTCTTTGAAAATGACCACATAGGTATACGGCCTGAAGAATATCGGGTCTACTTGCTGTTAAATAAAGTAAACTACCAATCATACCTCAATATTTTGACTCATCAACCGACTTGCCTTTTTCATCCTTATCGACTTTGATATTGGTTGCCATAGGAGTAGTGACGGTTCTTCCTTCTTCGATTCCGAACTTCTTTAAAAGTTCTTTGATATATTTTGATTGCGATATGTGGATACCTTCTTGACATTGCTTAATTTGGAGTCCAAGGAAGAAATTGAGCTCCTCCATCATACTCATCTCAAACTCACCTTGCATCAACTTAGAAAATTTCTTGCAAAGGGAATCATTAGTAGCACCAATAATAATATCATCAACTTAAATTTGAACAAGTAAGCAATCTTTTCCTTTTTCAAAAACAAAGAGAGTAGTATCAACTTTACCTCTTGTAAATCCATTTTGCAAAAGAAAAGAGCTAAGTCTATCATACCATGCTCGGGATGCTTATTTTAAACCATATAAGACATTTTTAAGTTTGTAAACATCATTTTTTGGCCTAGAAAAATTTTCAACCCCCGGAGGTTGTTTTACATAGATTTCTTCTTGAATAAAACCATTTAAAAAAGCGGATTTAACATCCATTTGGTAAAGCTAGAAATTTTTAAAACAAGAATAGGCAAGTAAAATACGAATAACTTCTAAATGTGCAACTGGTGCAAAAGTTTCATCATAATCAATACCTTCTTCTTGACAATACCCTTGAGCTACTAACCTTGCTTTATTTTGAACAATATTGTCATGGTCTTCGAGTTTGTTCTGAAATACCCATTATGTTAATTTTTTTTGTGATGGAGGACACGGTACCAATTCCCAAACATCATTCCTTTCAAATTCATTCAACTCCTCTTGCATTTCTAAAAACCAATCCTCATCTTCAATTGCTTCCTTTGTATTTTTAGGCTCTTTTTTAGAGATAAGAGGTTTTTCTGCAAATTTTCTTCTAGTCAATACCTTGTCTAGAGGGTCTCCAATTATGAGATCTTTTGGATGATCTCCTTTGAATTTTAGAGCAACGGGGAGATCCGAATTATCACCTTTTTCTTCTTGAGGAACATTTGAAGTAGACAGTTGATCAATTGATGTAGAAGGTTGATCATTTTGAGTATCAATATGAATAATAGGTTCAACATTATCTTCCTCATCACTTTCATCATTTGGTATTCTTTCAATACCCAAAGCTTCATTAAACTTGACATGAATAGATTCTTCAACCACCATGCTAGTCTTATTGTAAACTCGATATGCTTTGCTCTTAGTAGAGTACTCCATAGATATTCCTTCATCGACCTTAGGATCAAGTTTGTCCAATTGATCCTTAGTATTCAAAATAAAACACTTACACCCAAATATTTTGAAATATCTTATATTTGGAGTTCTTCCTTTCCAAAGCTCATATAGTGTTTTATTCAACTTAGGACGAAGGTAAACACGATTAATAACATAGCAAGTGGTACTTACGGCTTCGGCCCAAAAATATTTTGGAAGAGAAAATTCATTGAGCATTGACCGACTCATTTCTTGAAGAGTCCGCTTCTTCCTTTCGCCTACTCCATTTTGTTGTGGTGTTCTTGGAGCCGAAAAATTATGAGCATATCCCTTAGTTTCACACAAGACTCTAAATTCACCATCAAATT
Organism: Rehmannia glutinosa; assembly: GCA_016081115.2. Classification (NCBI taxonomy): domain Eukaryota; kingdom Viridiplantae; phylum Streptophyta; class Magnoliopsida; order Lamiales; family Orobanchaceae; genus Rehmannia; species Rehmannia glutinosa. Next base: position 436,855 of record JABTTQ020000654.1, on the reverse strand, counting down.
CACCGTCTCGATCACTTTGAATATTTTTAATGGTATCTTCCTTTTCATTCTCAATAAGTTTACACAACTTAGCAAACTCACTAACGGCATCGCTTTTATTAGGAAGAAAAATAGCCCAAGTATATCTAGAATATTAATCATCGACTATAACGAAAGTGTATATTTTCCAGTTAGACTAACCGTACAAATATCCTCGTACAAATCAAGATAAAGTAATTATAGAGGCTTGGCTGTGGAAATTTCATTTTTGGGCTTAAAACTACTCTTAACTAATCTGTTCTTTTGACAAGTGTCAATAAGCCAAGATTTTCAAAACTCAATTTGGGTATTCCTTTTACATGTTGGTTTTTATAAATATTTTTCAAATTTTTGCATCCAACATGTCCAAGTCGCCTATGCCATAAACTAGATCATTATTGGCGACAAGACAAGAAACATTTTGACTAACCAAATCACTTGTACAAATTTTGTAAAGATTGTCTTTTCTATTTGCTTCGCAAATAATTTTATCATTTTTAAGAATAAGGCATTTTTCTTTATTGAAAATAACATCATAATTTGAATCATAAAGTTGGCTAACACTTATCAAATTAAACTTAAGCCCTTCAACTAAAAGAATATTACTAAGAGGGAAAGAAGAATTACCAATTTCTCCATTTCCAAGAATTCTTCCCTTGCCATTCCCGAACATAACCATGCCTTCTTCTTGGAGTTTGATGTTGGTAAAAAAATTATCTCGTTCTGGTCATGTAGCGCGAACACCCGCTGTCCACGAGCCATTTTGAATCTTCCATTATTGTTATAGCCTTTAGCACCTACAAATGAATCATTTTTAGGTACCCAATAATTTTGGGGTCCATGGAGGTTAGTTTTGAGACCTTTGGGTTTCCAAAAATAGCTAAAGTTATTTTCAATTTACAAGTGTGTGTCCATTTTTACCACAATAAAAATAAATAAGATTATTAGAACTACTAGCACGTATGAAAATCGGACCTTGGTCATTTTTCTTAGAAGTATTTTGAAATTGGAGAGTTAGAGCGTATCTCATTGTTTTCATCGTCTATGGCGATGAGACCATTTCCGGCTTCTTCTTCCTCGTCGGATGGTAAGTCACTCATCCCACATTTTTGCTTCGACATTTAGAGCTTTCTTCTTGGGAAAAATGTTTTTTCTTCTTTTGCTCCTCCTCCGCCAATTTCGGGAAATCGGCAATGTAGTGCCCGGATTTCTCCCATTTCAAATACGAGCTGTCTCTTGATTTTCTTGCTTTATTTTTATTCACAAATTTGGCAAATTTTCGAACAAGAGCGGTCGTATCCTCATCATCCTCTAGCATAATATGAAATATTAGATGAAGATGCTAAGCCTTTAGGAATAATTTGCATACCCGATTGAGAGGTGGATGGTTTGGAATTTTTCATCTCCTTAAGATACACTTCATAGATGAGGAGGTTCCCAATGAGCTCATCAAATTTGAGTGTTTCAAGATTTTGAGCTTTAAGTAATTGCCGTCACCTTTTCCGACCATGATCCGGGAGAGCATTTAGAACTTTGGTAACTTTATCTTCTTCGGATATGATTTTTCCAAGTGCCACTAGAGGATTGACTATGTTGTCAAGTGAAATATTTTCTCCATCAAGCATAATGAACTTTTCAAAGTCTTTAACAAGTATGGTCTTTCTTGCTTGTTTGACTTTGTTTGTACCCTCATAGATGGTTTCCATTTTTTCCCAAACTTCATGTGCGGACCTTATTCCTCTAATAAGGTTGTATTCGGTGGCGGTGAGTGAACAATGTAAAATATTCAAAGCCTTACCGTTTAGAGAAATGACTTAATGTCGTTGTCATCAAATTCCTTGAAGGTCTTGAGAACCGAGGTGCCGTCTTCCAATTTCTTGGTTGGTTGTGCTATCCCTTCAATGTCCCATTCCATATATCAAAACCGCACCCTTGTAAAAAGCACTCCGTTCGGTCTTTCCAAAAAACATAATTGTTGGCGTCGAATAGATGTGGCTTGTTGGTGGAGGCGTCGGTGGTGAGGTAGCTTTCACTCGTAGCCATGGATCTTTCCTCTTTACTCGCAATGAAGAAACAAGTTTGCCAAAGAGTTTGGCTCTGATACCACTTGTTAGTCCAAGTGACTACGATAATCTAGAGGGGTAAAAAGATTATGCCAATTTTCCGAGTCGCCCGTTTTTTCAAATGTACGAATGATAACAATAATGTAATTACGGAAATTTAAACAAGCATGGTCTTTCTTGCTTGTTTGACTTTGTTTGTACCCTCATAGATGGTTTCCAATTTTTCCCAAACTTCATGTGCGGACCTTATTCCTCTAATAAAGTTGTATTCGGTGGCGGTGAGTGAGCAATGTAAAATATTCAAAGCCTTACGGTTTAGAGAGAATGACTTCTTGTCGTTGTCATCAAATTCCTTGAAGGTCTTGAGAACCGAGGTGCCGTCTTCCAATTTCTTGGTTGGTTGTGCTATCCCTTCAATGACCCATTCTATATATCAAAACCGTACCTTTGTAAAAAGCACTCCATTCGATCTTTCCAAAAAGCATAATTATTAGCGTCGAATAGATACGGCTTGTTGGTGGAGGCGTCGGTGGTGAGGTAGCTTTCATTTGTAGCCATGGATCTTTCCTCTTTACTCGCAATGAAGAAAAGAGCTTGCCAAAGAGTTGGCTCTGATACCACTTGTTAGTCCAAGTGGCTACGATAATCTAGAGGGGGGTAAAAAGATTATGCCGATTTTTCGAGTTTCACCCGCTTTTTCGAATGTACGATTGATAGCAAGAATGTAATTACGAAAATTTAAACAACACTAGATGATTTATAGAGCTTCACCCCACCTAGGGACTACGTTCTCTACCACCCCGGTATATCCGAAGTGGATTTCAAAAAGGAAAAAACAATTATTAATAGTTACAAAAACTATTACACCTTCACCTTTGAAGAGTACCACACTCTTCTTACAACACCAACAAGTAGATTACCACAATTTTCTAACACCTATGAAGAGTACTACACTCTTCAACACCTAAAACCACACAAGTGTGCTCTTACCACAAGAACACTAACAATGATATCTTATTTTGGATGATGAAAATAAATTCCAGATTACAACTCGATTATGAAGTATACAACTTTGAAGTGAAAGTGTAATCAAGAATGAAGCCTAGTACTCAAGATGTGCAAGTGAAAGACTTAGGCTAATTACAACAAGATATGAAAGTGAAGAACAAGAGTTTGCTTGTGATTGTATAGCTTGTGTTGTTGTATCTTGTTGCTTCAATCCTTCATATATTTATAGGAGAGGTCTTGAATTTGATTTCCAGACACAGGCTCCTCCTTGAAGATTGAAATCTACAAAAAAATGCAAGTTAAATCGAGATTATAGCTGTTAAAAATCAATCCCTTAAAATGATGAAAAGTTGTCTGTTGCTCAACAGATAGTTTGCTGATAAATCTTGAGGTCGACCGGTCGAACACTAATAGAGAAATTTGAATTGTACAACAAAAATACACTACACTGGACCGGTCCAAGGGTGCTTTCGACCGACCGTCTACCCCCTGTTAGACCGGTCCAACACACTGAAAAGAGAATACAGGGAGTTGGCCAAAAAATGAATCATCCCAGGCACCGGTCGACCCACCGGTTGGACAACATTTAAGGATATTGTTTTGGTAAAAAACTCAGTTAAATAAAATCATCAAAATTACGATAAAAATTTATCTAACAGTTTTCACAATAGGGGAGGAGCAGTGTCGTGGATGTCTTCTAAGAAAACATGCATCGCTCGATCCACTATGGAATCCGAGTTCATTACTTTAGATAAAGATGGAGAAGAAGCAGAATGACTTAGAAACTTCATAGAAGATATTCCTTGTTTGAATAAGCTGGTGCCTGCTGTTTTGATATATTGTGATAGTCAATCAGCAATTGGAAGGGTACAAAGTAGTATGTATAATGATAAGTCTAGACATATTCGTCGGAGATATAATACCATTAGACAGTTGATTTAAAATGGAGTTATTTCGGTTGACTATGTAAAGTTAAAGGAAAACCTAGCGAATCCGCTCACAAAAGGAATAAATGGAGATCAATTATATAAACGGTTAAGGGGAATGAGTTTAAATTCCACAAAATAAAGAATGTTCATAGCGGTAACACAATCTTGTGAATTGGAGATCCAAAGACCTTGGTTCAATGGGACAACTACGTTATGAATGTTTAGATGTACACTTGGAAAATATGTTAGCTCATTCCTGGAACTTCCAAGTGAAATAGAAACCTATTGAATGTGGTGAGGTTAAGTTTAAGACTTTTAGTGATTCCTATTCCGAAATGTGGAGTAGCATGATAATCTCTAATAGGAGATCACATATATAAGTGAGAAGTAATGGGTACTTAAAATAAACACTTATGAATCTAAGATATGGTCCAGGGCCAAAATGGACACAACGTGACAACAAGTGTTAGAATTGTTATTGTGTAAATATTATTGTCTCAGTTTACACAAATGACTGAGTAGTTCAAGACATCGCGTTGCTAAGAAACTAGTAAATCCGATAGTATTTTACTAAGGAAGGTTTAAAGCCACAAACTACCTATTCAGATGCAATAACAGTTCGCCGATACTTTCAAGCAAATTTGCATACATGCACGCATTAATTTCATTTATGTGGTGGATTGTTGGAATTTTTATTTGAAGAAATTGGGTATTGGCCCAATTTTGACCAAATATTTAAGTGGTTTCCATTGGTAAAAAATGGAATTAAATTATATGTTAAAATTCTACTAAGTGAGTAGATGAGATTAACATTTTGAATTTCTCAAAACCAATCCTGGGTGAATGAGAAATTAATGCTACAAGTCAGCCACTTAAAACAAGAAATTGATATGAAAAATGGAAAATGTGGGGAATGAGAAAAGCTTCATCCCACATAGAATAGATATCCAAAAATTGCTTTATTGATATCGCCCAAGTTGGACTAATGGGTTTGGGCCCTTGGGGCACAAAAGTTTTCAAAGAGGTGAGGACCTACATGATTGTGAGTTTGGTTCAAAAACACTTGCGCGCGCACTGTCGGGGTTGGGCTTGGGCTTCAAGGCCCTTATAGTTTTGGACCAAATTTATTTAAAACCCTTTAACAACCAAATGGGCTTTGTAGTAATCTATAGATACATCTGCTTTATACTTCCTTTTAAGGATCCATATGCATCCCAAAAGTTTGCAACCCGGTGGGAGATCAACCAACTCCCAAGTATTATTTTGCATGATGGAATCTATTTTATTATTGATAGCGTCTTTCCAGAGAGGAACTTTTGGACTAGACAAAGCTTTTTGAATAGCTCTAGGTTCATTTTCTAACATTTAAGTGAGAATATCAGGACCAAAAGACTTAGCTACTTTTTTCCTTTTACTGCGTCTTGGTTCCTCTTCATCATCACTTTAAGGTAACCTTGTAGTTTCATAAGTTCATTTATTCGAACTTTCTTCTTTCCTTTCTTTATTCGGAAAGATATTCTCGAAGAATATAACATTCCTTGATTGTATGATCTTTCCATCATATATATCAGGAATAGCTGACTTGTGGACAAAAAACGATATGCCCTACTATTGTTAGCATATCCAATGAAAAAGCAATCAATCGTCTTTGGACCGATTCTAACTTGTTTTGGCTTAGGTACTTCGACTTTAGCCAAACACCCCCACACTATAAGGTTTTCATATGACGGTTTTCATCCTTTCCATAACTCATATGGAGTTTCATTTTTACCTTTGTGTGGGATCTTATTAAGAATGTAGTTTGCATAAAGTATAGCTTCCCCCAACAAGTTTTGGGGTAAGCCAGAACTTATTAACATTACATTCATCATCTTCTTAATAGTACAATTTTTGCGTTCTGCAATTAAATTTGATTGAGGTGAGTAGGGAGCTATCGTTTGATGAATTACACCTACTTCCGAGCATAATTCTTCAAATGGAGCAACATACTCTATGCCTCTATCACTTCGAATCATCTTAATTTTCAAATTAAGCTGATTTTCAACTTCATTCTTATAAGTTTTAAAAGCCACTAAAGCTTCATCTTTTCTTTCAAAAGATATACATAACAATATCCTGTGCAATCGTCAATAAACATTATAAAGTACTTTTTCCAACCTCGAGTTTCCACAAGTTTTAAATCACACACATCTGTTTAAATTAACTCAAGTGGTTTGGTACTTCTCGTTACTGAATGAAATGGTGTTTTGGCCACTTTTGCTTCAACACAAATTTCACATTTGTCTTGTGAATCTATTTAAACGTAGGTGTTGATTCTAAATTCACTAACCTTTTAATTATGTTGAAGTTTACATGTCCTAATCTATCTTGCCATAAATTAGAACAATCCAACAAGTAAACAAAAGTAATATTTTTATTTTTCTCCTCTTGGCGGAAAACAGACATTGCAGGCATCTTAAAGAGCCTTTTACCAAGGTACCCCTTATAAAACAAATTGGTCATTCTTGGTTATTACAAACTTGTCGAACTCAGACACTAGTCTAAACCCGGTCTTACTAAGCAAAGGACTAGAAACTAAATTCTTGCGGATATTCGGAACATGGAGCACAACCACAAACGTAAGCTCTTTTCCAAAAGACAACTTGAGCACAACCTTTCCAAGCCTTACGATGTTGGAAGTCGAAGAGTTGTCCATGAACAACTTCCTTTCATTTATCATAGTGTAGGAGGAAAACATCTCCTTGTCGGCACAAATGTGACGAGTAGCCCCAGTATCTATCCACCACTCTATTGGGTTATCCACCATATTGGCTTCAAATACAATGGCAGTGCGATCGAGCTCTGACATGCCTATTGGAACAGACTTATCCTTGATCACAATGACTTGTTGTTGGTTGCCATTTTGATTTCCCTTTTTTGGATATCGGCAATTATTGGCCATGTGATTCGGTTTGCCACAGTTTTAGCAATTCCCTTTGAACTTCTTGTTCTTCCCCTTATCTTTTCTGGAATGCTTTCTTTTCTTGCTAGTGCTCGATTCAGCAAGATTGGCCTTGGCCTCGATTCCAAATTTGCTGGACTTTACTTCGGATTTTCAGTTGTCTTCCTCAATCCAAAGCCGAACTATCAGATCCTCAAGCCCCATTTCCTTGCGCTTGTGCTTGAGGTAATTCTTAAAATCCTTCCACAATGGCATCAACTTCTCGATTATTGCAGCCACTTGGAAAGACTCATTCAGAATCATCCCTTCAGACACTAAGTCGCGAATTATGATTATTTCTTGCACTTGGCTGATCATCGTTTTGGTATCAACTATCTTATAATCCAGAAATTTGCAGACAATAAATTTCTTTGTGCCGGCATCTCCTATTTTATATTTCTTCTCCAATGAGTCCCACAAATTTTTGGATGTTTTGAACGAACTGTAGACGTTATAGAGGGTGTCTCTAAGCCCGTTCAAAATGTAGTTTCGACAAAAGAAATTGTTGTTATGCCAATCATCCACAGCGATCCTTCTTTGGTTGTTGGATTCTTTTTCGCCAATGGTAGGAGGGTCCTCCTTCAGGAAACGAGACAGACCCAACGTAGTGAGGTAAAAGTGCATCTTCTGTTTCCAGCTTTTGAAGTCGACTCTGGAAAACTCCACCGGTTTCTTGCGATGAGCAGGAGGTGCAGCCATCGTAGTAAACGAATCAGATGCCATCGTCTTGAAAACAACAATAGAATTTTCATCTTGTGATTGTTGGATGGGTGGTATTGTTTACAAGAAAACGGCTAAGTATTTGGGCCGGAAACATGACAAAGTTTAAGTCAAGGCTAATATTGGATATTGTCTCTGCAAGACGAAATTTCCCCATTTACTTAGTGCTTACGGTTCTGGCAATCATCCCTAAGATTCAACGACTTTAACAGGTTCGATTTAACAGTATTTGCAAAAATTAAATCTACAATGAACTATAAGTATTTAAGGCTTTCAATCTTTTGAAGAGATATAAAACAATAAATAATATTGTGACTTTTATAAATGTGGCAATCATCAGTGCAGTGGAGTAGGAGATAAAATACCCTTTTGAAGTAGAAGATCTCATTCACATTTTATGAGTGCTTAAAAATTGAAAAGAAATGGACTGGTGATATCAGAATGAACGAATGACTGTCAATGCTCTCAAACAAAGATTCATCATGAGTTCTCTAGTGAAAAAAAAAATATAAAAACGAAAAATTCAACAGCGAAAATGTATGCAATGGCAACCTAAATATTTGATCCACATTTTGAGTATTTAGTCTTAGTAAATATTGAAAATGGGTTTGAATGGATGTAACATAATAACAATCTTATGTAATGTGTTATAAACTAAATTTGAATGAACATTCGATTTGAAGTCTACAATGTATGTAGGTCTTCCCTACATGGGATAACCTGGATATCAGCTTATTGGAACAAAAACGGCCCCAAATGTCAGTGACCTAATAAGACTATTATTTTGGATTATTTGAGAGGATATATATCCGCATATTTGTTCATTCCCAGGGAGTAGGGGTGGCCACGGTTCTGGAACCGCTGGTTCCGGTTCCAAAATCGCCGATTCCGGTTCCTCATTTTGGAGGAACTAGAACCGAAATCGTTGCCTCATGGTTCTAGTTCTAAAACCAAAACCAACGGTTCCGGTCTGGTTCGGAACTTGGTTCCTCCACGATTTCGGTTTTAACTAAAATAGTTTGTTTATCTTTTGATAATTTCTTCATTTCTTAAAATTGTTTATTAATTTCAGTTAAAAAAATAAGGAAAATAAAGAAAAAGACTTGGACTTAATATTCAATAAAGTTTTATACTTAATATTAATTATAATATTAAATATCTGTTAGGTATTTATCCGCCTCAGATATTTCACACCGAGCACAAATACAGACTCAATAAAGAATCCTATTATACAGGCCAATACTCTAGGACTCAAAAAATCAAAGAATTACAGTACAAATAAAAGTAAATCCAAAGTATATGGGATAAAACCCTAAAACCAAAATATTGAGAAATTTCGCTCGGGACCGCAAACTCAAACCACAAGAGTCACCAGAGAGCCAAAAACCGTGGCCACAAAGCCCCGCCACAATAGCGCTCAAGATCCCTCAACAAGATAGCCCAAACTAACCATAGCAAACCCTAGAAAACCACTCACCAAACCCCAAACCCTAGTTCACCCAAACATAAGGATTTGTCCACAAAGATGGTGAACAAGTGAAGAAACACACAGATCTAACACTCACACCCGAGAGATTTGTTAGTCCAAGTGGCTACGATAATCTAGAAGGGGGGGTGAATAGATTATCTCGGTTTTTGATTTTGCTCTCTTTTTTCGAAAAACTCAAGCAAAGATGAAATCTTAAGTCGGAATTTAAACAACACACTTCAATTTATAGAGGTTCAACCCACCTAGGGCTTCTAATCCTCTACCACCCCAAGATATCCGGATGGATTTCAAAAAAAAAAAGATTTTATTAATTTACCAAAAATTAATACAACACCTTGAGGATTACCACAACCCTCTTTCACCACCTCGAGGATTACCACAACCCTCTTACAACACCTTTGAAGATTACCACAACCTTCAAACACCTATCACCTAGATCACCCAAGTGTATTCTTACCACAAGAATACTCACAAGGATGTCTTGTGTTGAATGATGACCAAAATCAAGATTACAACTCAATAATGATTGATACAATATGAGTACAAGTGTAATCAAGAATTGAAAGCCTATACCTCAAATTTGTGCAAGTGAAAGTGTTAAGGCTAATACAACAAGATATATGAAAGTGTTTGCTTGATTGCTCTTTGCTTGTGCAGAGTATATTGTATCTTGTTGCTTAAATGAAGCCTCTATTTATAGGAGAGGACTTGGCTTTCATTTCCAGACATAGGCTCCTCCTTGGGGAGTGATTTGCTGCAACGGATAGTTTGCTGATAAAACAGGGGTGCGACCAGTCGCGCAGAGATAAGATTGAAATTGAATTTCAACGAATTTTACACAGGGGGACCGGTCGGAGGGTGCGACATCGCGCCGACTATAACCGGTTGAGGTTGATAAAATACGAAACAGAGAAGATCGAACCAAAAGAGCAACTCCTGTGTACCGATCGCCCGAGGGGTTGACCTGTCGCCCACTCACCGACCACACTGTCGACCGGTTGCCTCTCCTTTTTCTTACGTCCCATTTTATGTTTCAAAACTCAACTCAGGTACGGGTTGCCCTATAGGGCGACCGATCGAACCTGAAACAAATGTGTTGTCCAATTTTTTATCGAAAATAAACTCCAAAAAATAGTAAAAACATTTTAAGTCGATCGGAAGTATTTAGACAACATTTAGGGACATTGGTTAGGTTTAAAAACTCATTTGAACATATCAACAAGAGATATTGCATAAGCTAGAAGCACAAGCTAAAATGAGCTTATATAAGATGGATATAAACATCATAAGTTAAGAAGCTCCCCCTGTCACAATACTTATAATCTTTTGCAATTGAGTCCATAATACAAGCCATGGACTAGGTATTCTTGGCTATAGGAAGCCATAGCTTATAGCTTTTATAACGAGCTTTTATTAGCTTCTTTTGGCTAACGAGCCAATTTCCTGTTTCTCCCCCTTTGGAATCATCAAAAAGAATGTTAGGATGATAAAAACATCATACAAATTCATCAAAGTGCGCCAAAGAGACGGTTTATCAATCATTGAGCAATTTAGGCTTAAAAACCAAGAAAAATGGGAGAAATGTATCATGAAGAGTTCATACGCTCGTTTTATTTGCCAAAACATGATCTCAATAAGTATTGAAGACTTTTGGAAGCAAGAGAATCATGTAGAAGTTGAAATTTTCATTGTGACATTTCATCGAACACTTTGTGGGCGTGAAAATGAAAAGAAGTTGTATATAGCCCTTATAAATGATTAAAGCCAAAAATTTTCATCACCAATTCACATCAAACATTATTCAAGACAACATAATAACTAAGCTCATCAAGATCACATGCTAAATATATCAAGAATTATACAAGAAATTCATAAACTCAAGGGTTCAACCCAATTGAGCAAAGGAGGAAAAATTCTTACCATTTGATCGGAAAAGATGAGCTAAGATGATGATAAGCGTGCTATATAAGGCCCAAGTTGTGAATTGAATGCATGAAAACAAATTTTGAGTGAAATTTGTGTGAATTTGGCAAAGGGACGAAAAATGGCAAAAGAAGTGAAAATAGCGAATCTTTGAAGAAGATGAAGGATTTTAATCCAAATTTTCGCTTAGAGGCGGCCGGTCGACGTTGAGGGCGGCAGGTTGCCTCAACCTCTTCTTCAGCCCACTTGTTTTTGTCAAATTTTTCAAAATCCAAATTTTCAACCAAAAATCCGATTTTTCGCCCTAAGTTTTAAAAACATGCAAAATGTAAACGTAAACGTCATTCAATATGCATTATGCCTAACCGAGCTCGTATGGACGCAAAAAGTCTCGGAAGATAGCGATTTTGTAAAAATGTCCGCTAATTGATCTTGAGATGGTACAAAAGATATCTCAATTTTTCGTTTTGAAACACAATCCCTTAGAAAATGATGTCGAATCTCAATATGTTTAAAGGTTATGATGAACCGGTTTTTGAGCAATATTTATAGCGGATATATTATCACAAAAGATAGGTACATTTTCAAAAGAGCATTTGTAATCCGCTAAGGTTTGTTTCATCCAAAGAAGTTGTGTACAACAAAAGCGGCGGAAATATATTCGAACCGGCCATTGAAAGAGAAATACGTTTTGCTTCTTTGAAAACCAAGAAACTAGGCAATCGCTTAAAAAATTGACATGATCCTAAGTACTTTTCCGATCATCAATATTTCCCCGCATAATCCGAATCACTATAACCTTTAAGAGAAAATTTTTCATTCTTTGGATAAAATAGACCATATTGAATAGTGTCTTTCAAATATTGAAAAATCCTTTTAACTTTCACTCATATGAGATTCTTTGGGATTGCTTTGAAAACGAGCACATAGGCATACGACATGAAGAATGTCCGGTCTACTAGCGGTTAAATAAAGTAAACTACCAATCATACCTCGATACTTTGATTCATCCACGGACTTGCCTTTTTCATCTTTGTCAATTTTGACATTTGTTGCCATGGGAGTAGAAACGGTTCTTCCTTCTTCAATGCCGAACTTTTTCAAAAGTTCTTTTTGTATATTTTGATTGCGAAATGTATATGCCTTCTTGGCATTGCTTAATTTGGAGTCCAAGAAAGAAGTTGAGCTCCCCATCATACTCATTTCAAATTCTCCTTGCATCAATTTAGAGAATTTCTTGCACAAAGAATCATTAGTAGCACCAAAGATAATATCATCAACATAAATTTGCACAAGTAAGCAATCTTGCCCTTTTCAAAAACAAAGAGAGTTGTATCAACTTTACCCTTATAAAACCATTTTGCAAAAGAAAAGAGCTAAGTCTGTCGTACCATGCACGGGGTGCTTGCTTTAAACCATACAAGGCCTTTTTAAGTTTATAAACATCATTAGGCCTAGAAAAATTTTCAAACCCCTGAGGTTGTTTTACATAGACTTCTTCTTGAATAATACCATTTAAGAAAGCGATTTAACATCCATTTGGTAAAGTTTGAAATTTTTAAAACAAGAATAGGCAAGTAAAAATACGAATAGCTTCTAAACGTGCTACGGGTGCAAAAGTTTCATCATAGTCAATACCTTCTTCTTGACAATACCCTTGAGCTACTAACCTTGACTTATTTCGACAATGTTGCCTTGATCATCAAGTTTGTTCCTAATACCCATTTTGTACCAATAATAGTTTGAGATGGAGGACAAGGTACCAATTCACATACATCATTTCTTTCAAATTGATTTAACTCATCTTGCATCTCTAAAAACCAATCCTCATCCTCAATAGCCTCCTTAGCATTTTTAGGCTCCTTTTGAGAAATAAGAGCTTTCTCGGCAAATTTTCTCCGGGTCATCACTCTCTGTCGGGGATCACCAATAATAAGATCTTTTGGGTGATCTCCTTAAATTTCAATGCAACGGGAAGATCCGAGGTATCACCTCTATCTTCTTGAGGACCATTTGAAGTGGACGGTTGATCATTTGATGTAGACGGTTGATCATCAACTTAAACAATTGGTTCAATAATACCCTCTTCATCACTTTCATCATTAGGTATTCTTTCAACACCAAGCTTCATTAAATCGACATGGATGGATTATTCAACAACTCCACTAGTCTTATTATAAACCCGATATGCTTTGCTTTTTTTGTTGAATATCCCATAAATATCCCTTCATCGGCTTAGGATCAAGTTTGTCCAATTGATCCTTGGTATTCAAAATAAAGCATTTACAACCAAATATCTTGAAATAACTAATATTTGGAGTTCTACCTTTCAAAGCCCATATGGAGTTTTATTCATTTTAGGACGAATATAAACTCGATTAATGACATAGCAAGCGCATACTTACGGCCGACCCAAAAATATTTTGGAAGTGAAAATTCATTGAGCATGGACCAGGCTAATCTCTTGTAGTGTCCGATTTTCCTTTCGGCTACTCCATTTTGTTGAGGTGTCCTTGGAGCCGAAAAATTATGAGCATATCCTTTGGTTTCACAAAAGACTCTAAATTCACCATCAAATTCTCCACCTCGATCGCTTCGAATAGACTTAATAGTGTCTTCCTTTTCATTTTCAATGAGTCTACACAACTTAACAAACTCATTAACGGCATCGCTTTTATTGGTAAGAAAAAGAGCCCAAGTATATCTAGGAAAATCATCGACAATAACGAAAGTGTAATGTTTTCCACTAAGACTTGCCGTACCAATATCCCCATACAAATCAAGGTGAAACAATTGTAGGGGTTTGGTTGTGGAAATTTCATTTTTGGGCTTAAAACTACTTTTAACTAATTTGTTCTTTTGACAAGTGTCACATAAGCCAAGATTTTCAAAATTCAATTTGGGTAGTCCTTTCACATGTTGGTTTTAGATTTTCAAAATTCAATTTGGGTAGTCATTTCACATGTTTTTCAAATTCTTGTATCCAACATGTCCAAGTCGCCTATGCCATAAACTAGTTAAATCATTATTGGCGACTAAACAAGAAACATTTTGACTAACCAAATCACTTGTACAAATTTTGTAAAGATTGCCTTTTCTATTTGCTTCATAAATAATTTCACCATTTTTAAGTATAAGACATTTTTCTTTATTGAAGGAAACATCATAATTTGAATCACAAAGTTGGCTAACACTTATCAAATTAAACTTAAGCCCTTCTACTAAAAGAACATTACTAAGAGAGAAAGAAGAGTTACCAATTTCTCCATTTCCAAGAATTCTTCCTTTTGCCATTGCTTAACATGATCATACCCTCTTCTTGGAGCTTGATGTTGGTAAAAGTTCTCTCCTCCCGGTCATATGGCGTGAACATCCGCTCCACGAGCCATTTTGAATCTTCCATTGTTGTTATAGCCCCTATTACCTACAAAAGAATTTCTTTTAGGTACCCTATAATTTTAGGGTCCATGGGGTTAGTCTTGAGACCTTTGGGTCTCCAAACATGTCTAGAGCTATTTCTTAATTTGCAATTATTAGCATAATGTCCAACTTTGCCACAATAAAAACAAGTAGGAGTATTAGAACTATTAGCACGCAAAAAGTCGGACCTTGGTTATTTTTCTTAAAAACACTTTGAAATGGCTTATAACCAAGTCCCAATTTGGAATGCTCACCTCTTTGTGCATCTAAAATTTTTGTCACTTTATCCGTGCTTATGTTGAAATGATGCACATCATTTTTCAAACATTCAATATCTTTTGTGAGCAATTCCTTTTCGGTTTCAAGAGAGTGAACTCTAGTAAGAGTAAGAGTATGAGCTTTGTCTAGAGATTCATAAGAGGTAAATAATTTTTCTTTTTCAACCTTAAGCTCCTTATGCTCCTTTTTCAAATTTTTGTATTTAACAATTAAATTTTGAAACTCAATTTGCAATTCATCAAAATCACATTGCAAGTCATCAACTATGAAGGAAGTAGACGAGTTAGAGCGTACCTCATTATTTTCATCGTCTATGGCCATGAGACCATGTTCGGTTTCTCCTTCCTCATCGGTTGTTTCGAGTAGTTCATCCCACGTTTTGACCTCCGCATTTAGAGTCTTCTTTTTCGTGAATGGCTTCCTTTTCTTTTGCTCCTCTTCATCGAGCTTTGGGCAATCGGCAATGAAGTGCCCGGGTTTTCCGTATTTAAAGCAAGCATTATCTCTTGGTTTTCTTGCTTTATTTTTATTCACAAATTTTGCAAATTTTCTAACAAGTGCGGCCGTCTCCTCATCATAATCATCATTATCATAGTATGCATTATTAGAATAAGAAACAAGACCTTTAGGAATAATTTGCATACTCGATTGATTTATGGATGGTTTGGAATTTTTCCTCTCCTTGAGATAGACTTCATAGATGAGAAGATTTCCAATAAGCTCGTCAAACTTGAGTGTCTTAAGATTTTGTGCCTCCGTGATTGCCGTTACTTTTTCGGACCATGAGCCGGGAAGAGCATTCAATACCTTAGTCACCTTGTCTTCTTCGGAGATGATTTTTCCGAGGGCCACAAGAGGATTGACAATATTGTTAAGCCTTTCCACCATCTTGGAGATGCTTTCCCCATCATGCATGTTAAAGTTTTCAAAGTCTTTATCAAGCATGGTCTTTCTTGCTTGCTTGACCTTCTTGGTCCCTTCATAGATTGTCTCCAATTTTTCCCAAACCTCATGTGCCGACCTTATGCCTCTTATGCGATTGTACTCGGTGGCGGTAAGAGAACAATGCAAAATATTTAAGGCCTTACCGTTTAGAGAAAAAACCTTTTTGTCGTTTTCATCGAACTCCTTGAAAGGTTTAGGAGCCGACGTGCCATCCTCTGATTTCTTGGTTGGTTGATCAACTCCTTCAATGACCACATTCCAAATGTCAAACCCGCACCCTTGTAGGAAGCACTACATACGGTCTTTCCAAAATGTGTAGTTGTTGGCGTCGAATAATGGTGGCTTGTTGGTGGAGGCGCCGATGGTGAGATGAGCATCATTTGTAGCCATGGATCTTTCCTCTTTACTCGAACGAGCTAGCCAAAGAGTTTGGCTTTGATACCACTTGTTAGTCCAGTGGCTACGATAATCTAGAGGGGTGAATAGATTATCTCGGTTTTCAGATTTTGCCCTCTTTTTGAAAAACTCAAGCAAAGATGAAATGCTAAGTGCGAATTTAAACAACACACTTCAATTTATAGAGGTTCAACCCACCTAGGGCCTAATCCTCTACCACCCCAAAGATATCCTGGGATGGATTTCAAAAAGAAAAAAAAAGATTTTATTAATTTACAAACATTAATACAACACCTTGAGGATTACCACAACCCTCTTTCACCACCTTGAGGATTACCACAACCTCTTACAACACCTTTGAAGATTACCACAACCTTCAAACACCTATCACCTAGATCACCGAGTGTATTCTTACCACAAGAATACTCACAAGGATGTCTTGTGTTGAATGATGACCAAAATCAAGATTACAACTCAATAATGATTGATACAATATGAGTACAAGTGTAATCAAGAATTGAAAGCCTAGACCTCAAATTTGTGCAAGTGAAAGTGCTAAAGCTAATACAACAAGATATATGAAAGTGTTTGCTTGATTGCTCTTTGCTTGTGTAGAGTATATTGTATCTTGTTGCTTAAATGAAGCCTCTATTTATAGGAGAGGACTTGGCTTTCATTTCCAGACATAGGATCCTCCTTGGGGAGTGATTTTCTGCAAAAGAAACCATTTAAAATCATCAAAATAGCCATTAGAAATCAATCCCACAAATTAGGAAAAGTCATCTCAAAATGCAACGGATAGTTTCTTGATAAAAGCAGGGTGCGGCCGTCGCACAGAGATAAGATTGAAATTGAATTTCAGCCGAATTTTACGGGGGGGACCTATTCGGAGGGGTGCGACCAGGTCGCCTCGACTATGACCGGTTGAGATTGATAAAAATACGAAACGGAGAAGATCAACCAAAAGAGCAACTCCAGTGCATCGGCCGCCACCTAGGTTGACCACCTGGTCGGCCGGCCGCCTTTCCCCTTTTTCTTACGTCCCATTTTCTGTTTCAAAACTCAACTCAGTACGGGTTGCCCTATAGGGCGGCCGGTCGAGTCGAAACAAATGTGTTGTCCAATTTTTATCGAAAATAAACTCCAAAAATACTCCAAAAATAGTAAAAACATTTTAAGTCGATCGGAAGTATTTAGACAACATTTAGGGACATTGGTTTTGGTTTAAAAGCTCATTTGAACAAAATCCAACAAAATCATCAAAATCATGATAAAAACATTTATCTAACAAGATTATCCAGAAATAACACAAGATCGGTGAGATTTTCTAGAGAGAGAAAAAGACAGCACAGAGAGAAGAAGATTCGAGAGTGTTAGAAAGAGAAGTGAAATATGAGTACTGAAGGTAGGGTTTGGGTTGGGGTGTTTTAATGGGTTAAGCAAGGGTTGAGATCAAGCCACAGAAAATGGACGACATAGATACAACTTAGAGGATCCGCAGAGTTAGAAGTCGGATCCCGCAGTCCGAGTTCGTGACCCGAGAACAACAGATGGTCTAAGACAAGTTGATGGGCATGTTGCTTATTAGGTTGCTTATGTGGGCATCAATTATTGTGAAATGGGCCAAAATGAATTAAGGGCCAATAATCACAAAAATCTCAACCTTTGGCTCATTAGATTCATTAGACATACTTGGGAATAACTAGTCATCATCATCTCCTTTAAGTGCCTACTATACATAGAGTACAACAGGAGTTTTACCTTAATCAACACTAAGTCAATTACAGTACTAGCAAACACTAAAGTAAGCTGGATTTAATCAAGTCAGGCCTAAACAAGCTTTTGGTCCAACTAGTTTATACTTATTAGCAAACACACAGTAAGCCAATAAGCCCAGTGAAATCACCAAGGGACAACCTAGTCACCAGTGTCAAATGTAAAATTTTTAAACACGTTTTGAACTTTGATAAGGGTAGACACTTAGTACCCATATCAGATGGATTATGTTCTGAAGCCATTTTTTCAAGATTGACTAAACCTTTTGAAACTATATCTCTTATGAAATGAAAACATACATTAATATATTTGGTTCTATCGTGAAAAATTGGGTTTTTGCATAATTGAATGCCAGACTGAGAATCACAAAATACTAAAACCTTTTGTTTTAGAAAACCAATTTCAGAAACATGACCTTTGAGCCATAAGGCTTCTTTTAAAGCTTCAGTTTCTGCAACATATTCTGATTATGTTGTTGACAGATTGTAATTGGGATTTCTAGCTTATGCAGGAATTACAAAGTGTAAAGACATAAGAAGTTATAGATTTTATGTTGTCTCTATCATTAGCATAATTTGAATCAACATATCCTTTTAAACTTATGCCAATTTCACATTTAGAAAAACACAAGCTATAATCAGTTAAATGCCTTAAATATATCAACAGCCATTAAAGCATTCTAGTGCACCATACCAGGATTAGATATGTATCTACTCAAACAAGAAATAACATAGGCAATGTCAATCCTAGTGCTCACCATAAGATACATAACAGATCCAATCGCAATTGCATAAGGAATATTTTTCATAGCACACATTTCAGAATCGGTTTTTGGGGACTGATCCCTACTTAACAAAAAATGAGAAGCTAAAGGAACATTCACGGATTTAGCACTAGTCATAGAAAACTTTTGTAAAATCTTTTCTATGTAAGAGGACTGGTGTAAGTAAATGATGATTTATTTCTCTCTTTCAATGTTCATGCCCAAAATTTTCTTAGCATCACCTAAATACTTCATGTCAAATTTGGCACTTAAACAATTTCTGACATGATCCACATAATTAATGCAAGGTCCAGCAATCAGCATATCATCAACATATAATAACAGGAATACATGAGTAGAAGCTTCAAGTTTAAAGTAAAGACAATGATCAAATTGACTTCTAACAAAATTTAAATCAAGCATGCACTGATCAAACTTCTTATTCCACTTCCTAGGTGATTGCTTAAGACCATACAAAGATTTTTTGAGCAAACAAACAAAATTAGGCTTGGATTTATCCTCAAAGCCCTCAGGCTGTTTCATAAAAAAATATTCATCCAAGTCTCCATGTAAAAAAGTTGTTTTAACATCTAATTGTTTCAGTTCCCAGTGAACTGAACACATAGAGCAAGCATAATTCTCACAGTGACAAATTTGACTACAGGAGCAAAGATTTATGTGTAATCTATCCCTTCCTTCTGAGAAAAACCTTTTGCAACTAATCTAGCCTTAAACCTAACACCTGCAGCTTCATTTTTAACCGTGTATAACCATTTACTATCTACTATAGAACAGTTAGCAGGTTTAGGAACAAGCACCCAGGTATTATTCACATGCAATGAAGTCATTTCATCTTGCATAACATTCACTCATTTAACAGAATCAGTAGACTTGATAGCTTCAACAAAAGTTTTAGGCTCAGAACTATCAATAGAATCAAACACAGAAAACACATATGAAATCATATGAAAATCAGCAAATTTGTTTGGAACTCTAACATTTCTCCTATTTCTATCCCTGGTTAACACATAATCACCAAGTTCATCTTGCACATCATTAGCAGGATTACAATCAGTATTAACATCGGGAAAATCATCATGTTCATCATGCATATTATCATGCTGAGTGTTATTATCAATATGCACATTATCATCATTCACATTATCAATCATAGCATCATTAACAATAGCATCAGCAGGCAAGGCAATAATAGGAGGCATGTTAGAAGACTCCACCTCACTTGGAGTATCAGTATTTTCAGAAATAGTTCGAGGGGGAGGAAGATTCAAGCAAGGAAATTCAAGTTCATTAAACACCACATCCCTACTAATCACAGTTTTAAAACCAGTTTCCCCCTTATACCATAATCTGAAACCTTTTACACCTTCAGGATACCCTAAAAAAACACTCTTCACAGATCTGGGTTCCAATTTATCATGTTTTTGGTGTACAAAGGCTAAGCATCTGTTAAGTTGGATTTATACCAACGTATTGAGTATTCTAGACTAGAATTTTGCATTGTTTTTAGGTATTTTTAGTGTCATTTGAGTCGATTTCATGTAATTAGTTGTCGTTTGGAGAGTCGGGACTAGTCTTGGTAGCCGAAATTGGTCAAGAACGATGAAAAACATGTTTGGAAGAAGAAAATCGCATTTTAGAAGTTGAAAAGCGGAAAAATATAGTTCACGGGACGGTCGCCGCGATGCCCAAACCTCCAGCGTCGCAAGCGCGTGGGATGAAAAAGGTACGATGGCGAAGTCAGCGCAAGATGACTGCAAAGGCCGCCATCTAGTGTGCGTCTTAAAAATGGCGCAATGGGCAAGACATGCATGATCGATCGTGTGGCTGCACCCCGAACGTGGGCTAAGTTAATTTTTTGGGCCTTTTGACGAGTTTTGAGTGTTTTAAGCATATAAATACAACGAAGCACGTACGTGAAGGGGTCGGGCATTATTTTGAGCACAACGCAAAGCAAGAAACACAGAGCTAGGGTTCGGGACTGCAATTGAAGGCACTTCTCATCTGGACACAGAGAGAATTCCTTCTCTTCTCTTCTAAATTCCTTCTTTGCTTTTCTTTGTCAATTTTTGAGATATATAATTATTTCTTTATGAGTTTTTGTACATCCATTATAAGCTTAACCCATCTTTTTAGGGGATTGATGTAACTTACGTTTGATCCTATGTTTTGATTTTCAGTTTTTGAAATTTGCATGTTGTTTAATCTATTTGTGCTATTTGATTTGATTGCGTCTGAATTATCTGATCAATAGTTTAGATTGTTTGGCGTGTTCGATTTGACACTCGAGAGAGGTAATTGAAAGTCTGACCATAGAATAGCACAACCTAGGGTTTCGTGGAACTGGGATGTTTATGAATCTTATGAAGCCTGTGATAGAATATTCATTGAGCATATTAGAGTTTAATTTATGATTTTTATAGAGAAATCGAACTCAGAATTGGAACCTAGAACACTTGGCAATCGAGAGAGGAAGTGATAAACGGTAGGAATATTGGCTTATAGATTAATAACTTGTGATTAATAAACTCGATTGAGAACATAGGGGATAACTATGTGAAATCAACCTTCTAGAATTCATAACTTAAGTGTTTGATTATTTGTCTAAACCAATTGTTAGTTTAATTTTACTTTTATTTTTAGTTTAATAAATATTCATCCCTTTTCGATTTCTAGATATAATTAAGCTATTTTAATTATAGTACTTCGTATAAAATTTGATAACAATCCCTGTGGAGACAATAACCCTACTTTCAAAACTATACTAAAACTTGACACCGTACGCTTGCGGCAAGTTTTTGGCGCCATTGCCAAGGATTGTTATCCTATTTTAAACTAATATTATTACCAAGTAGTCTTAATACTAATCTAGACTAGTCTAGGAATTATAATTTCGTATTTTTCTTTGACTTGTTTGTTGATGCGAGATTCTGAAGATACTAATTTGCTTTCTTTTGATCCAAAGATAGAAAGGACACTTCGAGCAATCAGAGCAGCAAAGCGAGCACAGAATCGAGCAATGGCAGAAAACAAAAACAATGAGAATAACATAAATCGAGTTGTGAATGTGCCACCACAGCCTGAGGCACAAGATAGGGCAATCGAGGATTACTTCTGGCCGACCGTGAACCAGAATTACTCTAGAATTGTGCCCCAACCCATAAATGCGAATAATTTCGAATTGAAACTGGGCCTCATAAGCATGGTTCAGCAGAATCGGTTTGGGGGGAGCCCAGTAGATGATCCGAACACATATATGGCCACTTTCCTGAAAATTTGCGACAACATCAAGATGACTGGTATGACTGATGAGGCCATTCGATTGAGGCATTTCCCGTTTTCACTCCGGGATAGGTCCAGACAGTGGTTATAGATATTCTTCCCTAGGAGCATTACGAGCTGGGATGATCTGACTCAAAAAATTTTGCTACAAAAAATTTTAGCAAAATTTTTCCCTCCCAGCAAGACACTCCAACTGAAGAGCGAGATAGCCCAATTCCAATAGATTGATTTTGAGCCATTATATGAAGCTTGGGAGCGATTTAAAGATCTGTTATGGAGATGCCCACAACATGGATATGCAGACTGGCAGAGGGTTCATTATTTCCACAATGGGCATAATGGGCATACGAGGACGATACTAGATGCGGCAGCAAGAGGTACATTGATGGCTAAAACTTCGACTGAGGCCTTACTTCTGCTTGAAGAAATGGCCACAAACAGTTATCAATGGCCCTCCGAGATGTCAGCGCCAAAGCAGGTTGCAGGTGTTCTTAATCTTGATATAATGTCAGCTTTGGCAGCTCAAATCTCGAGTCTGACGAAGCAATTAGCAGTCATGATACTGACGGCACACCACAGCAAGCCGTGATTCCACCCGCAGCCGTTCACGCAGCCTCCACTCACGAGGCCGAGTAAGTCAATTATGTGAATAACTGGGATTTTAATAATGGAGGTAATCCACTACCAACTCACTATCACCCAGGACTTTGCAATCATGAGAATCTCTCTTATAGCAACAATATGAATGTATTGAACCCACCTCTGGGTTATCCCAACCCATCTAGTTCCTATGCACTCAGAGGAGAAAAGAAGTAGTCGCTAGATACTTGGCTCATTCATCGGAGAGACCAGGAATCGGATGAACATGAGTGATGCACAGATTGATAGTCTGAGTACTAAGATGAGCACAATGGAGACGCATATTAGTTGATCGAGACATAAATGGGTCAGTTGGGGACAAAGATGGTGAATTCATTGCGTGAAAGGAAAATTTCCGAGCGTCTGAGAGGTTAATCCGGAGAAACACCGCAATGTAATTTATGTGAAAAGAAGGTGGAAATTCAGCCTGCCACCAAAGAATTGCCCATTTTTGCGGAACCAGTGGAATCCAAGAAAATGAAGTTGGAGGAGTTTGAGATTGTCTATCTGACAGAGAAATGTAGTGAAATAGTGCAAAGTAAACTACCTCAGAAAATGAAGGATCCAAGGAGTTTCACTATTCCTTGTACTATTGGAGGAGTTTTCTTTGAAAAACCACTTTGTGATCTTGGGTCAGTGTGAATCTTATATCTCTCTCTGATGTCACGAAGCTTGGGCTCGAGGAGGTGAAATCGTCCAATATCACGTTGCAGTTTGTTGGTAAGAATTGATAAATTTGTTTTTTCTGTGGATTTTGTAGTGCTGGGCGTGAAGGAGGACAAGAAAATACCTATAATCTTTGGGCAGCCGTTTTTAGCTACAGTAAGGGATTTGATTGATGTAGAAATGAGGGAGCTAACTCTGTGGGTCAATTAGGAGAAAATCGTATTCACCATCCATCCAACCAAAAGGCTAAAATTTGAATCAAATGATGGTAAGCAGATGGTTGGGAATATAACTGAAGACATTGGAGGTTGGGAAGTTTCAAAGGGAAACGTGGATAACGTTCCAATTGGCACCCCAACTTGAGGATAAAATAACAAAGTCCGGCTGAAGACTGTAAACTTAGCACTTCTTGGGAGGCAACCTAAGCCCATTTTATTGCTTTCGTATTATTAATATATTTTAGTAGTTGTTTTTGTTTTTCTAATTTGGCATTTTTAGGAGTAGAGCGAGTTGTTTCATTCCTAACCCCTTGTGTTTGCAGGCGAGCGAAGCCTTTGATAAAAAAAAAGAGGGGGGCCAGGAGAACCCTCTTGCAATGTGCAGCAGGTAGGCCAAATGGATAGTTATTTTAGACCGGAAAAACTTGTTTGTTTTTAAATTCGACCTCTTAAAATTGTTTTACTTTGTAATCATCAAAAAGGGGGAGTTTGTTAGGTGTTTTATCGTAATTTTGATGATTTTATTTAACTGAGTTTTTCACCAAAATAATGTTCCTAAATGTTGTCCAAATACTTCCAAATAATCTAAAATATTTTTACTAATTTTTCGCAGTATTTCTTGAAGTTTATTTTTGACAAAAATTGGACAACACTTCTGTCTCGTGTTCGACCGGTTGCCCTTGCCTGAAAGTTGATCTTTGGAACAGAAATGAGACAGTCGAAAAACCTCAGGAGGTCGGCCGGTGCCTGAGGTTGCTCGATTTATTTGAGAATTCTCTGTATTGAAAATTGAAGGGTCCAACCGGTTCAACTGGTGTTCGACCGGTCGAACCCTATGTTGACCAGTCACCCTGTGTA
Source organism: Rehmannia glutinosa (assembly GCA_016081115.2). Classification (NCBI taxonomy): domain Eukaryota; kingdom Viridiplantae; phylum Streptophyta; class Magnoliopsida; order Lamiales; family Orobanchaceae; genus Rehmannia; species Rehmannia glutinosa. The sequence goes on along the minus strand of JABTTQ020000654.1, from coordinate 412,465 downwards.
ATTTTGTATGTATATTTTGAAACTCTTTTTTCTATTCGACTGGTCGACCTATATGTTTATCAGCAACTATCCGTTGAACCAACAGACAACTTTTCCTCAATTTAAGGGATTGATTTCTAACAGCTATAATCTTGATTTTAATTGCATTTTTTTGTAGATATCAATCTCCAAGAAGGAGCCTATGTCTAAAAATCAAATCCAAGACCTCTCCTATAAATATATGATGAGTTGAAGCATCAAGACGACAACAACAACAAGCTATACAATCACAAGCAATTATTTTGGTCTTCATCTTGTTGTATTTAGCCTAAGTCTTTCACTTGCACATCTTAAGTACTAGGCTTGATTCTTGATTACACTTGCACTTCAAAGTTGTATACTTCATTATCGAGTTGTAATCTTGAATTTGTATTCATCATCCAAAACAAGATATCTTTGTTAGTGTACTTGTGGTAAGAACACACTTGGGTGATTTTAGGTGTTGAAGAGTGTGGTACTCTTCATCGATGTAAGAAGATTGTGGTAATCTTCTTGTTGAAGAGTTTGGTGCTCTTCGAGGTGTTGAAGAGTTTGATGCTCTTCAAGTCGGAAGATTATGGTAATCTTCATAAGGTGCCGTTGCAAGAAGATTGTGGTAATCTTCAAGGACGATTGTGGTAATCTTCAAGGAGGTGTTGTAAAAAGAGTGTGGTACGCTTCAAGGTGATGTTGTAATAGTTTTGGTAACTAGTAATAAAATTCTTTTTCTTTTTCGAAATCCATCCTGGATATACTAGGGTGATAGAGCTTGTAGTCTCTAGGTGGGGTGAAGCTCTATAAATCAACATGTGTTGTTTATTTTCCACACTTATATTTCTGTTTTACTTTGTACATTCGAAAAGAAGGGCAAAACTCGAAAAATTGGCATAATCTATTCACCCCCTCTAGATTATCATAGCCACTAAGACTAACAAGTGGTATCAGATTCAAACTCTTTGGCAAGCTCGTTCCACATTGTGAGTAAAGAGGAACGATCCATGGCTATGAACAAGAGCTATCTTCCAACCGGTGCTTCATTCAATAGACTGACTCTATTCGACTCCAACAATTATGTATATTGGAAAGATAGAATGGAGTGCTTCTTACAAGGTTGCAGGTTCGATATTTGGAATGCGGTTATAAATGGAGTCTCCATCCCAATGAAGAAAAAGGAAGACGTAACTCAAATCCCAAAAGGCCTCAAGGAGTTTGATGATGAAGATAAGAAAATATTCTCCTCAAACGGTAAAGCTCTTAACATTATTCATTGTTCTCTTACCGCTACGAAATGTAATCGTATTAGAGGAATTCGATCTGCTCATGATGTTTGGGAAAAATTAGAAGTTATTTATGATGGCACAAAGAAAGTGAAACAAGCTCGAAAGACTATGTTGGTCAAAGAGTTCGAAAATTTCACTATGAATGTTGGAGAAAATATTTCCAAAATGGTTGAAAGGCTTGATAATATTGTAAATCCTCTAGTTGCACTTGGGAAAATTATTTTCGAAGAGGATAAGGTCAAAAAAGTTCTAAATGCTCTTCCCACCTCTTGGTGTGAAAAAGTTACCGCTATTACGAAAGCTCAAAATTTAGAAACTCTAAATTTTGATGAGCTCATTGGATATCTTCTCATCTATGAAGTTTATACCAATAAAAGAAGTAATTGAAAAGCATCGACTTCTCAATCGGATATGGGATCAACTCCAAAAGGTCTTGCCTCAAAATCGAAAAATTATTATTCAAGTGATGAGGAAGATGGAGATGAGTATGAAGATGAAGATGAGGAACTTATTAGAAAATTTACAAAGTTTGTAAATAAAAACAAGGAAAGGAAAGCAAGAAACAAGTCATGCTTTAGATGCGGAAAACCTGGACACCATGTTGTTGATTGTCCAAAAGGGGAGGAAGAACAAAGCAAGAAGGAGAAATACCACAAAAAATTAAAAACCTTAAATGCCAAAGTCGAAGCAAAAACATGGGATCAGCTTCTTGTAACATCCGATGATGAGAATGCCGAGCAATTTCTAATGGGCATCGAAGAAGACAATGAGGTACGCTCTAATTCTTCTACCTATTTTATTAATGAATTGCAAAATGATTTTGATGAGCTTAAAAATGAATTCCAAAGCATGTTTTTTAAATACAAAAATTTGATGAAGGAATTCAACTATTTGAAAAATGAAAAAGATAGTTTACTTGTTTCATATGAATCACTTTCTTGTGTTCACACTAGTACACTTGATAAGGTTAGAAACCTTGAAAAAGAATATAGTACTCTTGTTAAGGATATTGATTGCATGAAAAAGGATATGTTAAAGTTTAACGTGAGTACCGATAAAATGACCAAAATTATTGATGTTCAGCATTATGATCATTTGAAACTAGGACTTGGTTATAAGCCTAATGCTATTAATGATATGAAAAGGAACCAAGTTTCTATGCATGTTAATCATTTTACTTCTAGAACTATTACAAGTTTTATTGTGGTAAAAGTGGTCACACGACAAATACGTGTCGGGCTAGAAATAGTTCTAATTATTATTGGAGACCTAAAAGTCTCAATGTTAATCCCAAAGAACTCAAACACTTGAGGGTACCACAAGATAATATCTTGTTAGTTACTCGACGCAATAAAAGTCAAAAGAAATTCAAATCGTCATATAGACAACAAATGTTCGCGCCATTTGACCGAAGGAGAAGACATTATCAACAAAGTCATTTTCAAGAGATAGGTACAATCAACAAAGGGAAAGATACTACCCTTGGCAATGGCGAAATTGGTAACTTTTATCCTTTTTTTTTTTTGAAATATACATTTCATATTGTCTTTTATAATTTTTGCACATGCTTATTCTTGTCTTGATTGTCATAATTATTTCTCAAAATATTTCTTAAAAAAAGAGGTATCAACTATATATTCTCGGATTTTCAAATTTCAAAAGAGACCTTATAATAGTTTTTCTATAAACTCATTAGAACTTACATGTTATTTCAAACTATTGTTTGTTCTAACAAAAGCATAGTATGTGCTACTTGTTTAATTTCTAAATTGGTTTATATCATATTATTCGGTACTACTAAATTCTTGGGCAAGAACTTTTATTAAGATTTTGTAGGAGATATTTGGGCGTTAAAAGATATAAATGATCATAGAGATATAAATGATTATCTACATCAGATTGGTCAAGTTTGAATTGGTTGACGGAAACACAATCGAGGTATGTTCTTCAACTTTTATTACTCTCTTAGACTCGATATTCTTCATGCCTTATGCCTATGTGCTCGTTCTCAAAGCAATCCCAAAGAATCTCATATTAAGTGCCGTTAAAAGAATTTTTCAATATTTCAAAGGCACTCTTTCCTAAGACTTGTCTTATCCAATGCTTGATAACGTTCCTATTTTTTGTGATAAAATGTTCGATATAATTTTTTTTTAAATGGTTCTTCATAACCCAACCAGCCATACTGAGATTCGTCATTTATTTGAGGGATTGTATTTCAAAACGAAAAATTAAGATGTATTTTACTTCGCCTCAAGATTAACCCGCGGATATTTATTCAAAACCATTAACTACCGAGTCTTTTACTTCAATTCGAGCTTGTTTAGACATAATGTATATTGAATGAGGTTTACGATTCCATTTTGTGCATTTTTAAAACTTAGGGGTGAAAAATCGGATTTTTAACTCAAAATTCGGACAGAAACTGAAAAATTGCTCCAGGGACTGGATGACGAAGGGGTCGATCGGTCGACCACTGCCTAGACCGATCGAACCCCCCCTTCAACCGGTCTACCTAGGCAAAAATTTGGTTAAACTCAGTTCTGTTCCAAGACTTAGCCATTTTGCTCATCTTTCTCAAATTTTGCACCCCTTTGCAAATTTCACACACAATTCACCCAAAATGAATTTTTTCTTGTAAACTCTGTATTTGAATATCATATTGCTCGTATATCATCATTATTGCTTGACTTCTCCGATAAATTGGTATGTTTAATTCCTTTTTTATCTCAATTGGGTTGAACCCTTGAGAAAGTGCTCACATTTTTGAATTATGATGAAATGCTTGTATATTTGTGATGGGAATTATGTATGATGATTGATTATACTTTTAGAATTATGATTGGTGATGATTTTTGGGCATGATTGCATTTACAAGTATAATATACATCCTTGTTTTCATTGTACGCACGCCAAGTGTTCGATAAAATGTTTCAATGAAAATTTCTTCATTTCCATGATTCTCTCAATTTCGAAAGTCTTATAAGTTTATAGAGATTAGGTTTTGCTAATCAAATGAGCTTTTACAAGTTAAATTATCGACTTTTCCCTTTTTATTTTGAATTTTAAGCTTAATGTCCAAAGGCTCGATAAATCGTTTTAATTGCGCACTTTGATATGAATATATGATGTTTTTATCATGCTAACATTCTTTTTGATGATTCCAAAGAGGGAGATGGATGAAATAAGCTCATTATCTCAAAGAAGCTAGAAAAAGCTAGCAGAAAAAGCTATAAGATGTGATTGAAAAAGCCAAAGGCTGAAGATAATAATTAGTCCAATGGATGGATTATGAACTTTTATTCATGACTAATGAGTTCTTTTTGACAGGGGGGGCTTCTAAGCTCTTGATATTTAAGCTCAAAGTTGAAAGGCTGAGCTTTTAGCTTTATATGTTTGTTTCTTTTATTACTCTTGTTGTGCATGTTGAAAGGGGGAGCTTTTACTAAATGTTTTGAAAATCTTTACTCCCATCTTGCGAATTTTATGCATGGAAAGTTGACGCTCAAATGAATAGTTATTTTAGACCGGAAAAACTTGTTTATTTTTAAAATCGACCTGTTAAAATTGTTTTGGTTTGTAATCATCAAAAAGGGAGAGTTTGTTAGATAAATATTTTTATCGTAATTTTGATGATTTTATTTAAGTGAGTTTTTCACCAAAAACAATGTTCCTAAATGTTGTCCAAATACTTCCAAATAATCTAAAATATTTTTACTAATTTTTCGGAGTATTTCTTGAAGTTTATTTTTGACAAAAATTGGACAACACGTTTGTCTCGTGTTCGATCGGTCTCCCTATAGGGCAACCCATGCCTGAAAGTTAATCTTTGGAATAGAAACGAGACGGTCGAAAAACCTCTGGAGGTCGACCGGTGCCTGAGGTTGCTCGATTTTTTTGAGAACTCTCTGTATTGAAAGTTGAAGGGTCCAACCGGTTCGACAGGTGTTCGACCGGTCGAACCCTATGTTGATCGGTCGCACTGTGTAATTTTGTACATATATTTTGAAACTCTTCTTTATATTCGACCGGTCGACCTATATGTTTATCAGCAACTATCCGTTGAACCAGCAGACAACTTTTCCTCAATTTAAGGGATTGATTTCTAACAGTTATAATCTTGATTTTAATTGCATTTTTTTGTCGATATCAATCTCCAAGAAGGAGCCTATGTCTGGAAATCAAATCTAAGACCTCTTCTATAAATAGATGAAGATTTGAAGCATCAAGACAACAACAACAACAAGCTATACAATCACAAGCAAATATTTTGGTCTTCATATTGTATTTAGCCTAAGTCTTTCACTTGCACATCTTGAGTACTAGGCTTGATTCTTGGTTACACTTGCACTTCAAATTGTATACTTCACTATTGAGTTGTAATCTTGAATTTGTGTTCATCATCCAAAACAAGATATCCTCATTAGTAATCTTGTGGTAAGAACACACTTGGGTGATTTTAAGTGTTGAAGAGTGTGGTATTCTTCATAGGTGTAAGAAGATTGTGGTAATATTCTTGTTGAAGAGTTTGGTGCTCGTCGAGGTGTTGAAGAGTTTGGTGCTCTTCAAGTCGGAAGATTGTGGTAATCTTTATAAGGTGCCGTTGCAGGAAGATTGTGGTAATCTTCAAGGAAGATTGTGGTAATCTTCAAAGAGGTGTTGTAAAAAGAGTGTGGTACTCTTCAAGGTGATGTTGTAATAGTTTTGGTAACTATTAATAAAATTCTTTTTCTTTTTCGAAATCCATCCCGGATATACTGGGGTGGTAGAACACGTAGTCCCTAGGTGGGGTGAAGCTCTATAAATCAACGTGTGTTGTTTATTTTCTGCACTTACACTCCTATTTTCATTCGTACATTCTAAAAAGAGGGCAAAACTCGAAAAATCGGCATAATCTATTCACCCTCTCTAGATTATCGTAGCCATTTGGACTAACAACACTTTCCAAACCCCACCCCATGGCTTTCCCCATCTTGTTATTTTTGTTTGATTGGAAGTGTAGTAGTGCTAGGATAATTGTTGTTGATTTGTGGATTGTGGATTGGTTGATCATGCTAGACTTCGGTTGGTGTTGAATTTTGGGGATTGAATTGAGTTATTCATTGCATGTACCATCTTTTCCAAAACTCATGCATATGAGGTGTTTGATCAAATGCTCCAATGATATTTTCACATTGTTGAGGGCTATCTTGCATATCAATGCTTATCTTTTTTGACATGGCACTACATTTTACACTTGGGTGCATTACGTACATACTTTAATTTTCGATTTCTCACCCATAACCGAATTACGTGGTTCCACGAGTTTTGTTTTATTGTCTACCTTGCTAGGTTACAAAGATGCGAAACCAAAAAGGGACCGCGCCAAGGCGAGGGGGAAGAACAAAACCACACCTCAGAGGCATACAACACTCATGGGCTTGTGCTCTAGGACGTATAGTGGGCTTATACGAGACACCTCATACACGTAGTAGTACCACGTGACTTCAATAAGGAGCCTTCGCTCCTCGGCTACCAGGAAAGTCCTTTTTCGCACCTCTCCATTGGGGACACTGTCATTTTAAGCTTGGGGAGGGTGCAGTCTATTTTTATTCATCGAGTCGAGTCTTGAGTCAAAAAAAAAGTCTAGAGTCGAGTCGGGTCATTTGTAAAACTGTGAAATTGCATGACTAAGTTAATTTGTTAAATATGAGTTGAACGGTCAAGAGAGCATGTGTTTGAACTGTGATATATTCTTCTTTCCATTAATTCCATCTCTGTGCTTAACTCTGTTGATTTATTTGGGATGATTTATGCGATTGAGTGTTTCTTGTATGATCCCACATTTATGCTAGCCATTCCCCTTCAAATGAGGAAGGGGGAGATGAGGACTTGGAGTGCATTCATTCCCCTACCTCGGCGATTCCCAAACGAGGCAATTCATGGAGACCTAGGGACTGGCCGGACCCAATCTCCGCTGATAAGGAAGGTCTGGTAACACGTCCACATTTAGAAGCCCATTTACTTTGCAATTTAGACACCGGATTCTAGAACTTGTCTGATCACTAGTCGAGGCAAAATCCTAGGTGAAGTAACATTAAGGAAGTGATTTAGGCTATCTTTGAGCAAGCTAGAGCCTAAAATGCCTACCTTAATATTATATTTTCCCTAGTGTCCCCCTTTGAGCCTAATAAACCCGTTTCTTTGGCGACCAATCTAATACCCAGAGCCTAAATGTGAAAATCCTAATTACCCATCACTAATACATACAAAGTATAGAAAAATATTGAAGGTTGAGGAGGGTATGATGAGAAGGGTATGTATTTAATTGCATGAAGTTGCCCGAGAAAAGAATAAGTTTGAGGGTTCCAGAAAAACAAAATCAGCGGGATTGAGGTTCACAAAGTGAGAACATTGGGGAGATTAGAAAAAATGAAGGGACGTTGCTAATTGGTGATTTGAGTGATAATTGTGTATTTGGGTGATTTTAGACACTTAATCCTATATTTTTCTACCTTACCCTAAGCTCACATTACAAGCTTTGAAAGTCCTATTGATCCTTGTGTTACATTAGCCTACATTAGTGGAGATTAATGTGAAAGACAAGATTATGGAGTCTGGTAAGCATATCAACTTTATATTCAGAAAGTGGATCATCTTGAAAATACTTGATTGCGTGAATCTATCTGGATAATGAAAACGGAGTTGGCATGAACATTCCACACTCATGATCACATTGTTAAAATGCGTGCTTAATTGGCCGTGAGACGAATTTTGAGTCGAATGTGTTTGGTTGTGAAGTTTTGCAGTTAGTCTGTTTGAGTCAGTTGTCATTATTGTTGTTTTCTTCATGTTTGTTGATTTTATAGAGTTTATAATTGCTTGAGGACAAGCAAAAGTCTATGTTTGGGGGTATTTGTTAAGTTGGTTTTATACCAACGCATTGAGAATTCTAGACTAGGATTTTGCGTTGTTTTTGGGTATTTTTACTGTCGTTTGAGTCGAGTTCATGTAATTAGTTGTCGTTTGAGAGTCGGGACTAGTCTTAGTAGCCGAAATTTGTCAAGAATGATGAAAAACGTGTTTGGAAGAAGAAAATTTCATTTTAGAAGCTGAAAAGCGGAAAAATATAGTTCACGGATGGGCACCGCAGCGCCAAAACCCCCGCGCCGCAGAGCGGGGGCTGAAAAAAAAAAGAGGCGAAAGTCAGGCGTCTTGCGCGCAGCGCCACCCAGCGAGACAGCATGATCGGCCAAGACGCCGCAGTAGCGATAGGGAGGCTACAGCGCGCGCCACGGGGTGAACGTGGGTTGGGTTAATTTTTTGGGCCTTTTGACGGATTTTGAGGGTTTTAAGCATATAAATACAACGAAGCACATACGTGAAGGGGGTCGGACATTATTTTGAGAACAACGCAAGGCAAGAAACACAGAGCTAGGGTTCGGGACGGCAATTGAAGGCACTTCTCATTTGGACACAGAAAGAATTCCTTCTCTTCTCTTCTAAATTCCTTCTTTGCTTTTCTTTGTAAATTTTTGAGATGTATAATTATTTCTTTATGAGTTTTTGTACATCCATTATGAGCTAAACCCATCTTTCTAGGGGATTGATGTAACATACGTTTGAACCTATGTTTTGATTTTCAGATTATGACATACGCATATTGTTTAATTTATTTGTGCTATTTGATTTGATTGCATCTGAATTTTCTGATACATAGTTTAGATTGTTTGGCGTGTTTGATTTGACACTGGAAAGAGGTAATTGAACATCTGGCCATAGAATAGCACAACCTAGGGTTTCATAGAACCAAGAGGTTTATGAATCTTTTGAAGCCTGTGATAGAATATTCATTGAGCATAGTAGAGTTTAATTTATGATTTTTATAGAGATATCGAAATCAGAATTGGAACCTAGAATCACTTGGCACTCGAGAAAGGAAGTGATAAACGGTAGGAATGTTGGCTTATAGATTAATAACTTGTGATTAATAAACTGGATTGAGAACATAGGGGATAACTAGGTGAAATCAACCTTCTAGAATTCATATCTTAAGTGTTTGATTATTTGTCTAAACCAATTGTTAGTTTAATTTTAATTTTATTTTTAGTTTAATAAATATTCATCTCTTTTCGATTTCTAGATATTGTGGAGACAATAACCCTACTTTCAAAACTATACTAAAACTTGACACCGTACGCTTGCGGAAAGAATTTCTCGATCAACATCCAAACACTTTTAAGTTGGAAAAGTCAATTTCTTTTCCAGTCCAAACTTCTTCAGGGTATTTCCCATCGAAAGGATCGGGTGACCTATTTATTAAATAGGTTGATGTAACCACAGCTTCACCCCAGAACTTCTTGGAAAGACCTGAGGTAGCCAACATGTTCCTCACTCTTTCTAAGAGTGTTCTATTCATCCTCTTAGCAATGTCATTTTTGCCGAGGGGAATAAGGCACATATTTGTGCCTCTTAATACCAAATTCATTACACAGATTGTCTATCATTTGATTACAAAATTCCAGGCCATTGTCAGTTTTTAAAACCTTAATCTTTTTACCAGATTGATTTTCAATGAGGGTTTTCCAGGTTTTGAACTTATCAAAAACATCAGACTTGTTTTTCATTAAAAACACAAACACTTTTCTGGAATAATCATCAATGATGGACAGGAAATATTTATTACCACCATGTGTAGGAACAGAAGAAGGACCTCAAACATCAGCATGTAAGTATTCAAGGATATCACAACTAGCTGATTGCTTTGGGTTAACAGGAGAGGGAAATTTCACTTTTTGTTGTTTACCACACACATGAATCATAGAAAGATAAAGTATTCAACTTATCTTTTCCAAAAAAACCTTTATTCTGCAATACTTCAAGACCTTTAGCACTAATATGACCTAACCTTTTATGCCACATATCAGTCATATCATTCACAACAGAGTCCACAACCTTATTAGCATAAATAGGCACATAGGATTCATGTTTAGCATGCAAAACATACAAATTTCTGGTTTTAGTTGCTTTAGAAACAATCATTGATCCCTTAAGAATTTTCATCACACCATTCCGCCATTTTCCTTCAAGCCCATCAGATTCCAAGGCAGCACAGGAAATAAGATTGTTACTAAGATCAGGAACATGTCTCACATTTTTTAGAGTTAAAACACAGCCATTATCAAACTTTAGACACACATTTCCAACACCAAGAACTTTGCATTTCTTTTCATTTTCCATTGACACGGTGTCATGCATCACTTTAGTGTAATCAATGAACATATGTCTATAAGGTGTCATGTGAAATGTGCATGCTGAATCAATTAACCATTCAAGTTCGAATTTAGCATAATCAGAAACAGAGTTCACAGAATCATCACAAGACTCCACAATCATAAACACATCACCCATATTATCACTAGTAGAAGCGAGATTAGCTTGTTCATTATTCTGATTTTGTTGTTTTTGGTTTTGGTTTTCCTTTTTAGGCTTGGTACACTCTTTAATGTAGTGACCATGTTCCCCACAATTGTAACACTTTCTATTGTTCTTATGCCTAGACTTTGACATATTCCTGTTCTTGCCCTTTTTCTTATCATTTTTCTGGTTATTAGACTTGTTCTGAGATCTACCCCTAACATGCATCACTTCCACATTCCCCTGTTTGTTCCCTTTAGGAGATTTAAGGTCTAATTCCTTACTCTTCAAGCCATTCACAACAGTTTCTAAAGAAATTTGGTCCCTTCCATATTTGATAGCAGATTTCACATCACTGTAAGAATCAGGGAAAAATAATGGGGGAGTAATCATCAATGTTCTTATCTCCAGTCAATTTAATATCTTGGATGAGTTTTGTAAAAACATCAAGATTCTTATCCATATCTTTTGTCAAGTCCAATTTGAATCTGAAAAAAAAATTCAAGAAGGAAAATTTTTGAAGGTAGGGTAGTATCAGTGTAAAGTTCTTCAGGTTTTTACCACAAATCTTTGGCACTTGACAATTTTCCAACCTTTATTAACACAAAGTCAAAGAAATTCAAAATAATTGAAGAATAAGCATATTCATTAAGATCCGTTTTAAGTTCTTCAGAATCTTTCTCACCATACTTGCCTTCAACAGCTTTAAAACTTTTTCGTTGAATCAAGATTCCTTTCATTTTTTGTTGCCATGTAGAAAAGTCAGTTTTACCATTAAAAGGCTTCATATGATATCCAGATGCAACAACCATAGTTCAAGTATTTCAATAAAATAAACACAGAGCACAGAGGTAATGCAAGAAACAAGATATTTCACAGAATATCACAAGATCACAGATATCAATAGAAGGCCACAGAGATAACATAGGATCAGCAGAAGCAAATACAAGAGAGGACCACAGAAAAGTATCACTCACGGGTGATTATATCAAGATCAGAGTCAACAATAAAAAATTAGAACAGGATCACAAAGAACTCAGTAAAGATTCCCTTCGGACCCCAGGATTCCACTACACTCGTAGGATGTAGGGTTAAGGGGCTGAATGCTTAGGGTTTCTCAACCAAGCCAAGAGAAAGAAACAGAGTAAAGAGAGAGATAAGAGATTTTACCACCAGAAGCTAGTTCTGGGAATACCAACTCCAAAACAGTCACCATAGGTCAAGAGTCACCGAGAACCAGCCAAGAACCAGAAGCACCAACCCACACGAGGTGGATAGGTGCTCTGATACCACTGTTAGGTATCTATCCGCCTCAGATAGTAAAAACCGAGCACAAATACAAACTCCATAAAGAATCCTATTATACAGGTCAATACTCTAGGACTCAAAAAATCAAAGAATTACAGTACAAATAAAAGTAAATCCAAAGTATATGAGATAAAACCCTAAAACCAAAATATTGAGAAATTTCGGCTCAGGACCAGTAAACTCAAACCACAATAGTCACCAGAGAGCCAAAAACCAGAAGCCACAAAGCCCTGCCACAATAGCCCTCAAGATCCCTCAACAAGATAGCCCAAACTAACCATAGCAAACCCTAGAAAACCAATCAGCAAACCCCAAACCCTAGTTCACTCAGAAACAGAAGGATTTGTCCACAAAGATGGTGAACAAGTGAAGAAACACACAGATCTAACACTCACACCCAGAGATTATCCAGAAATAACACAAGATCGGTGAGATTTTCTAGAGAGAGAAAAAGATCGCACAGAGAAAAGAAGATTCGAGAGTGTTAGAGAGAGAAGTGAAATCTGAGTACTAAAGGTAGGGTTTGGGTTGGGGTGTTTTAATGGGTTAAGCAAGGGTGAGATCAAGCCACAGGAAACGGGCGACATAGATACAACTTAGAGGATCCGCGGACTTAGAAGTCAGATCCCGCAGTCCGAGTTCGTGACCCGAGAATAATAGATGGGCTAAGACAAGTAGATGGGCTTGTTGCTTATTGGGCTGCTTATGTGGGCATCAATTATTGTGAAATGGGCCAAAATGAATTAAGGGCCAATAATCACAACACTATCTATATATACTATTAGAGTATAGAAGAATCAAAGTTCACGTAGTTCACTTATAATATTTGGTTTAAAATGTGTCTCACATAGCTACGAAAATAAAACATCATAATAAACATTTAACATTTCTTCTAGTATGTATTTACCAAAATAAAATTATTGGTTTTAACCTTAAAAAAATGATTCCATCACGGTTCTACCGACGGTTAAAATCGTCGGTTCCACGGTTTTTTACCAGAATCGAACCGGAACCCGCCACACTGGTTACAGTTACGGTTTTGGAACCAATGACTACGATTCACGGTTTAGGAACCGTTGACCCACGCCGGTTCGATTTAGAACCCGTTTGATTCCATTTAGCCACCCCTACCAGGGAGAATTATATATAGTCTAATTCATCCATATTTGGTATAAGAAAAGGGTGCTTAATTAGTAGTTAACTTATACGCTTATCTAAAAAATGTAATTGAATCCTAATAGAGGTCTCTTGTAAGACCGTCTCATGGATCTAGATCCGTGAGACGGAGCCCCAAATACCATACCCGCTACTAATTACCTAAATATCTGAAATATTTGCTGCTCAACCACACTGCTGAATAAAGGCCCAAAAGCCAAACCTAATATTGAAGCAGAAAACAGAGAAAACTCAGAAAACCCTCACCTCGACGATCTCTCTCTCTCTCTCTCTCTCTCTCTCTCTCTCTCTCTCTCTCTCTCTCAGGCTGCCACCACCACCATGGGATACCAATTCCTCCACCACGCTACTGCCAGAAGCTTCTCTTCCATCGTGTCTTCGTCTACACAACAGGTATATTAAAAATTGTGTGTTTTCTTCTTCTTTCCAATTGTAAATAAAAAGTTTATGGAGTTGAATTTTCGAAATTGTACCAAGTTTTTAGATTTGCATTTTGGAAATTGCATCTAGATGATATTACATACATTTTGCAAATTACATCTTTAATTGTACCAGTTGAAACATCTATATTAAGTATAATCTTTTATTTTTGCAAAATATGTGAGATTGGTATTGATATTGGTGGTTGTATGAATGACCTTCATCTCTAACGAATTTTTTTCCAGTTTCATGTGTAATTGAATTTTTTTCCAGTTTCCTGTGTAATTGTTTTTGAAGATAAAAAATGGTCAATGTTAAAGGGTAGGTCAATGAAAGTATTATTTTTTCCACAAAAAGTATTAGTTTTCTTACTAAAAGTATCACATTAAGCATCTTTTTTTCTATATATTTTACGATTTAGGTATGTGTGTATATATGTATGTTGTAGATCAAATTCTTGTTGTGACTCCTAGCAGTGAGAAAGCGGGCTAATATATTAAACGAAGGTAATGTGTACTATATTTGTGTTATTTCAACTAAAAAAGTATTATTTTTTCAATAAAAAGTATCATATTTCTAACCAAAAGTATTACATTTAGATGTTGCCATAGTTATTCACTCTGTTCATGAAAAGGATGAAATCAATATTGCCACACAGAATGGAAGTGATGCAATGCTCCACGGGGAGAAAACATGGGATCAAGGGGCATTTTCAAAAAAAAAGAAGAAGAAGAAGATGAATAGTGATACGACAAAGTCATATCCATCGAAGGAGTTTGGTTCAAAGATTACTAATCTTCGATTGTTTTAGTAATTGTTTTTGTATTAAAAATATGATACTATTGTTACATTAATTATTTTAGTGCTAAATTCCTTAGTTTCAGTGTATTAATCTCCTTTTATTTTAATATATTTGTAATGAGAAAACCGATACTTTAACCCAAAAGCATATACATTTTGAACAAAACGTGATACTTAAATAAGGAGACATACGCAATTTTATGTTCTTTAAGTAAATGATTTATAACAAAAAGTGATACTTTTAATTCAAAAATCGGTACTTTTTCAACCAAAAGTGATACTTTAATTAGATAATTCTTCAGCAATTTTATGTTCTTACTTTTGTAAATCTTTTGAACAATAAGTAATACTTCTAACCCAAAAATCGATATTTTTTGAAAAAATAGTGATACTATAATAAGGTGATACTTCTGTAATTTATGTTCTTTTGTAATTATTTATAACAAAAATTGATACTTTTACTCCAAAAATTGATACTTTTTGAACAAAAAGTTATACTTTTAATCCAAAATCGATACTTTTTGAACAAAAAGTGATACTTTTCAATTAATGGTTCTCTTTAAATCCAGTCATTCAGTTTTGTTTTTAATTTTTTCACAATATGTACTTTGTCTTATGTTTTTGCAATTACACTGACCATTTTTGCAATCACCGGTTTGAATATTATAATAGATAGACTTGTATAAAATTTGAATAATAATAATATCCAATAACATACACCAAAATATACTACTTGGAATACTAGCCAATGCTTGCAATACAACATACATAATTTCACCATATCATCAAACTATACTATTTGCAATACTAGTCAATACTTGCAATACTAATCAGTACAAAAAAAAGCATATCAAATACACAAAAACAGAGTAGGTTTCTTCAATTTGTCTGCCATCCTCACACTATACATCCAACAATTGGCTTGTTCATTTATAAATTGAAGTGCATATTTCTTTAGTTGCACTTTCATTTCATTGAAATGACTAAGAACAATTCTTGCACAGTAAAAAGCCGTTAATTTGCGTCGTACACCAACCATCAAAGAAAACAAAATAAAATTAACACAAGTAAATATTTTTCTATAATTCAATAATATATATTTATATATATATATATATATATATATATAAAGATTCATACCTTAAGCAAATTTGGATCTGAGTACACATGCCCCTTGAGATTTTCCATGAGTGCATTAAGAAAACACCACATTCAATATTGCTTAAACTTCTTCGCTAAGGAAAATGGACATTCTCAAAGCTATATTGTCCAATATCTTGAACTTTGGGATGATTCTTCTCCTTCAAAAAAATATACATTTATCTTTGCTGAAAACTTTTAATCACTGAAAACTGGTACTTTTATATGAAGTACTTCTCAGGAGCACTTAACAAAAAATTAATACTTTTAAAGTAAAAACGAATACTTTTAACATGAAAAGTGATACTGTTATATGAAGTACTTCTCAGAAACAACTGAACAAAAAGTATTACTTTTTAAGTGAAAACTGATACTTTTAACATGAAAGTTGATACTTTTATGTGAAGTACTTCTCGAAACAACTTAACAAAATATTAATACTTTTAAAGTGAAAATCGATATTTTTAACATGAAAAATGATACTTTTATTATGAAAAAGTAATACTTTTAACATGAAAAATGATACTTTTATTATGAAAAGTAATACTTTTAACATGAAAAATGACACTTTTACAACAACCATAAAATAATTAACAACAGCAACAAGACACTTTGCATACTAACTACAGAAACATCAAAACACCAATTTTAGGGGTAAAATTTGTGTGAAAAAGGTTGCATTACTTTGTTTGTGAAAAATGAATGTAAGATTAACATACATTGCAAATGTAAAATCATCCAGACACAATCATTACAAGTAAAACTCAACTTCAACAAACCAAAACCCTAACATACATTTCAAGTAGAATACATACTGATCAAATTAAATCCCTAACAAATATTTTCAAGTAAAATCCATAAAAAATTTCGAAAAATACCAAAACAAAAGAAAATCGAAGAGAGGCGGAGAAACGAATGAAAAATACTAAAATCGAAAATAAAAAGTACCTGAGATTTAGTTGTAGAACGCGAAACTTTAAAGAACGACAGAAAAACTAAAAAAGAAAACTTTACAACTTTGCAGTGAAAGAAACAGAAGAAAAATAGATCAAAATCGCAGGAGAAAACGTGAAGAAAATCGCAGAAAAATCGGAAAGAAAAAAGGAAAACTGAACCGCGGGGAGAGAGAAGAGAAAAGAGAGAACAGAGAGAAAAATCAGGGAAAAACAATCAGCATATTTGGGTCTTATTTCAGCGGGTTCAAGTATTTGGGGCTCCGTCTCACATAAGTTTTTGTGAATTGTATTTAGTTATCTTATTAGTTTCTTGACTATGTAAAGTATTCATTATTGAAGTATGTTTAACATTATCACAATTGTTACATTGAAAATCTAATAGTGATCGATTACTCTCAAATCCAAACCAGAGGTCATGCCCCAGATTTGATTCCCATCAGCCTCGTGTTCGAGAATTTGTACTTAAAAAAAATTACTGCCGTATATTCTAGCACAGAACAATCTGAGCATTCTAGTTTGGTATATCGCACATCAAATAGATTGCTATCATATTAGACGAATTCATATTTCATGCCAGCTCTTTTACCAAATGACCAATATCTAATTAATTAGATCATATCAGATTATAAGAGGAAAAACAATTAACGGATAATTACAAAAACTGTTTTGAAGCTTGGGCTAAGTACAAAAAAATCTATAGATATTTCAAAATTACAAAAAAAAACCTTAAGTTTTTTATTATCTCTTAAATTTAAGGGGGTAACTGTAGTATTTCAATATATATATCAGGGAGTTTTTGAAATGTTTTTTGTTCATGAAGGGAAAAATGTAAAACAGAATCAAACCTCATGTGTTCTTTTGTAATTTTTAAAAATCTCTGGAGTTTTTAGTAATTAGCCCAAATCTCAAGGAGATTTTTGTAATTGTCCCAACAATTAATGGACCGAATTAAAATTGGATTATCCCCTTCACCACTTTCTCCTGACCCCAACATCACAGTACTGTGGCTGCCTAATTAACTTGTTCTGGCGGGTGCAGACGGCTACTGAATCATATATATTTTGGCCACGTAAACTTCCAATTTGCCTCAAATCAATTCTCAATTTATTGCCATGAGAGAGTATTGCACCTATCTGTTAGTATTATTACTCTTTGACTTTGGGATAAACGACTTTCACAGATTCGTCCACGGCTAACGAAGTTCACAAACATATAATATATACCTTAATTATTACCTTCAAAATTATTTATTGAAAATTAGTACTACTGTTGGATTATTACAGTATTTTTTAGAAACGAATCACTAATATTGTCCCTAAAAAAGATAGAATTTAATAAATTTTATATAAATAAGGTATGAAACTTGTTGCTTCAGTGATTCACTCAAACATAGTAAAATGTTTACTTTTGGTGATAATAATGGTTCAATACAAAAATTGACACCCGGGTTTAAGCACTATACAGTTAGACAATTCATACCACTTATATATGGTATGAGCAATATTACTCTTCCCTCCTAAATTATTTAAATGTGATCTTTTTTAGTACATATCTTAGAAGGGGGAAGGAGTGATGGGAATCAAACCCCAAATCTATAGTCTTAGAAACGTTTTTGAAGATTTCGAGGTCTTAGCCAAAATTTTAGTAGGGCTTATATTAATAAATCATTAATCTTCATTTTATTTTCTAGGTTTTTGAGTTGGAAAATCACTTTTAAAATTTTATAATCAAGCAGTTACGTTCTAATATATCATTCACTATATATAATATGGTTAGTTCATTTGATTTATCTTGTAACATACTTAACATATATCAAATAAGACATTCAACTTAACACTGGAAAACTTCTTTCGGCAATAGTGTTATATAGTCACAAGTATTATCAATAATATCTAAAAGCAATGCATGCATTTGGAAAAGAATATTATCTTATAATATGTTTAATACTTCTATTAGAGTAAAGCAAACTTTCTATTTTCCCACCAAACATTATTTTTGTACTTTCAATTGAATATTGGATATATACATATATATATATATAACACTAATTAATTATACATATATACACATAACTAACTTATGGGCCTTCACTAATTTTGGGGCCCTAAGTAGCTGCCACAGCTCTGTTTGGTTTGGGTGTGAGAGTATTAACCATTGTATTAGTATCTGATTTCTTTGTCAAAGCTTATTATTTAAAAGATCATCTACATCTTATAAGATGTTTTAAGAGCTTATACAATGTTATATCTTATTTTAAGATGAGTTGTTGAAGTGTTTGGATAAAATAAGATGTTGTAACTTGTAAGATTTTAGTAATTTTGTAATTAAAATAGTCAAAATTAAATGAGGTTGTTGAAATAAGATCTTATTTTGGAAAAAAAATTAGTATTCCCCATTTTTTTTAAAAACAATTTATAAGCTTTTAACATCTTATTTTATGAGTTTATAAGATCTTTTTTTTAAATTACAAAACAAATTTAAACAGCTTATAAACTCTGAAACATCTTATAAGATATTTTGAAGAGCTTATAAGTTCAGCCAGTTAGAACATTATATACCCTACTAATAATAAATTAGTCAAAGACACAATAATCCAAATGATAATACACCAAAATACACAGGTTACATTAAAAAATTATTTGATATGTATAATCCATTCAATCATATCAAGTACAAGTAACTTATATTTAATATTTTAATTTCAGTCCTAGACTCCTAGACGATAGTATTTATGATGCCAATTGTTCACTCATATCCGTTAGACTTGGGATAATTTTGATTATCCACCGCACAAAACATGTCTTTTTAATTTGTTATATAGTAGGGAGAGGGTTATATGAGACCACATCATAAGGTGAGTCCATAGGGAACAATCATACCCACATATCTATGTTTTTCAAGGGCTACGATTTAAGAGTTTAAATTGCAGATTACAAGTTGTTAATTAAACAAAGAGATAAATTAGTCATCTTCCAATATAGCCCAATATTAATGGAATTAAGCTCATTTTGAGATTACGCAATCCTTCCAAATCTCGTAGCAAATTCTACATGAACAATCATCCTCCTTCTTCAATGCACTATTGTGAGAGATCCTTCCTCCTTCTTCTTCAATGCACTTGTGCGTGAAAAAATTTGCAGACAATTAATTCATCATAGTTGCTAGAGCTCGACTAAAGTTCGAAGGTTGTTTATGAAGGTATAATTTGTTGCTTGTATAGATGTGTTATGGTGCTTTTATATACCATGAACTACATAAGCAAGTCATAAGCAACAAACTCATACTACATAAGCAAAACAAGCCTATACTACATAAGCAACGAATATACACTATGTATGCACCACAATACGTTAAATACATAAGTAAGTCATAGCAACAAACTCATACTACATAAGCAACAAGCCTATACTACATAAGCAACGAATATACACTATGTATGCACCACACATACATTAACTACATAAGGAAGTTATAAGCAACAAACTCATACTACATATGCAACAAGCCTATACTACATAAGTAATGAATATACATTACATATGCACCACGGATATACTAACTACATACGCAAGTCATAAACAACAAATCCATACTACATAAGTAATGAATATACACTGCATATGCAACACAAATATATTAACTACATAAGCAAGTAATAAACAATGACATACTACATAACCAACAAATATACACTATATATGCAACACATATATGATTAAATTACACATGAAATATGGTTATACTACATATGTAATATGATTATATTATATAAGCAGTTAACAACAGAATACGTTGAAGAAAAAAAAACGTGAATATGAGGAATATGGGTTACTCAAAAACTTAAAGCACGAAGATTGAGATCTCATCAAATCAGTGTACAAGACTGACTAGAAAATCACCATTTTGGATAAGTGGAATATAAGATAGTAAGATAAAACTAGATAATTTCCCTTGCATACAAATTAATGGCATGTTCATCAACTATTCTGATGAGTTTCAAAATTAGCAAAAGGGCACAAGTCTAAAAAGGAAAACTGAAGAAGAAATCCATCAGCAGTGACAAATAATTACACGTTAAATAGCACATACTTATCCATAATTGAATAGGAAAAGTGGAATATAAGATAGTAAGATAAATCACTGCTGATGAACCGTCGTCCGGGGACCATAACCATTTTGGATAAGTATCCCCTTTATTTTCTATTTGGTCCCTCAACAAATAGAAAATCACCTAATAGTATCTACACATTTAATCCCATGACAATTTGATACCCTTTTAATCCAAAATTAAAACCTTATTAGATCACTTTAATTGGATTAAACCGTAAGACAGCTATACACATTTAATTAACATATGTAAATCCAAATTAAATATTTTCCAACAATCCGCTTTTAGACCCACTAGAAAAACTAATACAAACTTTGAAAAATGCGCATCACATAAAAATGTTTTAATATCAAAATTAACTTGAAGTGCCCATGGTTTGTATTCCACTGGAAGTACTTAAAATTACTTGCTACCAACCCAAATAAAATATAGGAGCTGTCATTTAATTTGGACATACAGAGCTAGGAAATATGAAAGATTTTTAGTTAATTCAATAATTCACTTGGCTTTTAATTTAATCCAACTGCCTGTAGATTAATGTCAATTTTGTGCTAGCTAGCTCTGTGAGCCAGTTCATGCGTCGGGAGATTCATACTTTAAATGGAAAGATAAATTAAGCTGTCATTAAAGAGTTTCTTCACCAAACACGTTTTGTTCTTAATGTGGCGAAACGGGTGGAGGTTGAGTTCATTTAATGCATATCCAGTTGACAAAGGGACCTAAAATGAGATGGTGAAATTAAGTATATAAATCCCTCATGAATGATGCATTTTTCAATCAGGTACTTTTTGACACAATTAATTTCATCAGTTTGTCCTTCCATTTGAGAACGAAAAGTGGCATGATGAGAGTTGGGGTGTTGTCATTGATTTATTTTCATGTTGTTGTAGTGAGTGTGGTAGTTGGTAGAAATACAAATGATGAGGAGAAGTTTCTGACTATTGGAAAGGGTGGTGGTTTTGGAGGAGGCGGTGGGTTTGGAGGGGGCGGGGGGTTTGGTGGTGGAGGTGGTTTCGGGGGTGGCATTGGTAAAGGTGGCGGTTTGGGAGGTGGTGCTGGTGGAGGGTTTGACAAGGGTGGTGGAGTTGGTGGCGGCATTGGTAAAAGAGGTGGTCTTGGTGGTGGGTTTAGCAAGGGTGGCGGAGTTGGTGGTGGCATTGGTAAAGATGGCGGTTTAGGAGGTGGTGACGGGTTTGGCAAGGGTGGCGGCATTGGGAAAGGCGGTTTTCTTGGTGGCAGAGCCAGTGGAGGATTTGGCAAGGGTGGCGGCATTGGTAAAGGTGGTGGTCTTGGTGGCGGAGCCGGTGGAGCAAGGGTGGTGGCATTGGTAAAGAAGGAGGTGGTCTTGGTGGTGGGCATGGCATTGGTGGTGGAGTGGGAGGTGGCATTGGTAAAGGTGGTGGTGTAGGTGGTGTGATTGGCGGTATTGGTAAAGGAGGCGGCATTGGAGGTGGAATTGGTGGAGGCATTGGGAAAGGCGGAGTAATTGGCAAGGGTGGCGGCGTTGGTGGTGGAATTGGCGGAGGAATCAGAAAGGGTGGTGGTCTTGGCGGAGGCATTGGAAAAGGTGGTGGATTTGGCATCGCAGGCGGCTTTGGGAAAGGCGGTGGCATTGGTGGTAGTTTTGAAAAAGGTGGCGGCTTTGGTACTGGAGGAGGATTTGGGAAAGGTAGTGGAATTGGTGGCGGTTTTGGCAAGGGTGGAGGGTTTGGAGGTGGAGTTGGTGGTGGGTTTGGAGGTGGTGGTGGTGGTGGAGTTGGACATGACTGATCTACTCTCACCGTGACATGATTAGGACAAAATCTCAATATCTTATCTCTGTTTTATTTTATCGCAATTATTTGGCCATGTGTGATTTCTTATTATAAGTCCATATACTCCATTTCGTTGTGTTTCTTTCATCATATATATTGGCAAATTATTCATTACATTTGGGCTGCATATAGTTTTTAGATTTCTAATCTTGCTATTGTATGTATCTATTCGGCACGAGTTTTCTATGTCAATCAGAAAGTGACGACATTATGGCTATAAAACACATTTGATGAACTTTTATTCATTCATTCATTTATTTATTTTTATGTTTTATTTTTATTTTTATTTTATATTCGGCCATTCGGGTGTGTGTAAGAAACTAAGAATGGACAAACAAAGAAATATGGGTACTCACATGGTGGACTGCTATAATTATATAAACAACGTATTGATTGTTGACAAACTTTTACAGTACGTACAGATTTTGGCTTCATCAGGATTTGTCATTTTCAATATTTATTGAAGGCCAAAAATAAATCAACATGGTCCAATTCTCTAGGCCCCAATATTTTCTTTTCTTCGTTCTTTGATCAATATTTTAAAATTTGGACAGAAGTTTTATTAGAAAACTTTCCGTGTGCAAAAAATAAATTATGGACAAATTAGGATATTATTTGACTGGCGACTATCAGACGGTCTAACGGGTCAAAATTCATTAGACGAATCCCAAAGCCGACCCATTTATAATATTAGCAATGATTTTCTTGTAATATCTTGGTACCGTTATTAATAGTCTCGTTGAAAAGTATTAACAGTCTCTCTAAAATGTATTAGTATATAGTTCACTTGAAAGTATTAGTTTTGTAATATTGGACAATGATATAGTATCAAGAGCGCTGAAAAAGTATTAGGTTTTCATTTGAAAAGTATTAGTAGTTCATCTGAAAAGTTTTAGTACGTAGTTCACTTAAAAATATTTAATAATCCCCTTAAAAATTAGTAGTTTTTCCGTCAAAAGTATTACTCATCCGTGAAACATATTAGTGGTACCTTCGAAAATAATTACTTTCTAGTAATTTGTTACATACCATGCTGAAAGATTTTTAGTAATTCCACTGAAAATTATTTGTTTTTCTAATAGAAAATATTACACTACAAGAAAACAATCAAATTCCAACGAAATAATTTCAATGGAATAAAAAACTGTTGGAATTTTCAAAATTCCAATGGAAATTCCAATGCTACAACATCATTGGAATATTCCAACAGAAAGTCCAACAATAACCAAAACCATTTGGTACTGTTGGAATATTTTTTTCCATTGGAATTTTTATTGGAATTTTGTTATTCCAACGGCCATTATACCAATGGTACTTTTCCTTTGGAATTTCAGTTGGAATCGATAATTCCAATGGAAATTGGCCAACTACCAACGGATTTTTTTCGTTGGAATTTTCTTGTTTTCTTGTAGTGTTAGTAGCCACTGAAAAATATTAGTAGGCCTCCTAAAAAATATTCGACATTTCGCTGGGATGCTGGATTTGCGGGTCAGGTAGATCCATTAGGTCGAATTCGTCTAACCATTAGACCATTTAACTAGAGATTACCTCTTGACTGACTCTATACTTCTACCCAAAATAAAAAAATTCAGTGACACAATAAATTTAACCAAAACACTACAAATTAAATTACTATTTCAAAATTTAAGCCACAAAAAATGAAATATAAGCTATTATTTCAACTTCTTCACCAAATATTTTTTTAAACTCATTCTTATTTTCTTAGCAACAATATATAAACAATCGCTATTTTTATTTTCTTACCAACAATATATAAACAATCGCTATTTTTAATTCTCAACATTTTTTCCACTTTATTCGAGAAAAAGTACTTACATGAATAAAACTAGTGTGCACAAACTCCCCAAGTTAGATTAATGTCCATCCGAATTACGTCATTACGGAATATTTGGGCCTAAGAGCTAACAAACAAACCACACAGTCCCAGAACATAAATTTCACTTCAAGTAGCCCACAAAGCAGTCATGGCCCATGGATTTATTTTGTTTTAGTTTTGAGTCGTGCGAGTGAAATGTCTGCTTTCTTTTATTTTATAATTTATAATCTAAAAACAAATTATAATCTACAAAATATAGGTGAATAGTGTTATGAATGTGGACTGTACCAACATTGAGTGTGGACTACAAGACAGTATTTTCAATAAATATTCATTTATTCTTAATCATGTTCATTTATTAGCAATAAATACTTCCTGCACGAGCAAAGGAATATAGAATAATAGATGTCACATACTCACAGCCAAACCTACGGAAATTTTAGCCCAGCACATTAATATTGTAAAAATTACAATATTGAATACATGACATTAATTCAATATAAAAGAATTAAAAAGTAGAGTAGAAATCTTGTTGAAAGGGAAAATTTTATTCCACTTTCTCATTCTACTTGTACTATATTGTTTGAATTCATGATAAATATTCGTTAAATAAATCACATTAAACTATCTAGTAATACGTATTGTTATAAAAATCTCTGTCTAGCCCCGATTAATCTCTGCCTAGGCGCTAGACCCCCCGTATCCGCCTATGATTTTTTTCCCGGTTAGGCCCGCCTAATTCCGCCCAAGTCCCGCTAACCCGCATAGCTCCACTCTGTGCTGAGCCGTCCAATCCGCCACCCAAATGCGAAATCTAGCGCTTTACAACATTGATTATACGTTCAAAAATCTGTAACACGAGATGGAACCCAAAAAAAAATTAAAACAATAATCTTGAAACCAGCATGTGCATCAAATTGATTTACACGAGAATACTGCAAGCTCTCATTTAATTACCAGATAAAAAGAATTTATTGTAGTGGATGGATCATCATGGATGAGTGACTTTCCCATTTAAACATAAAAATGTGGGGACCAAGAAACATGATTAAAGTTGCTTACTGCTTAAGTGCTTAAGTTGTTTTAATAGTGAAAAATGGTCCCAAAATCTTCATTCCCATCATTTAGGTAGCCCAAAATGTTGTGATTATAACTAAGTACATCAATAAGTTCAAAATCTGGATTTAATTTTCACTTTTTCACATATGGGTTTGATTAGGGCCAAAAGTGTCCATTTAGGACCCGACCCGCAAATCCGACACAAAATTAATGGGTATGGGTCCAGGCTTCGTGGGTCCGGGTCGAAATTGGGTCGAACCCAAATAACCTGTCAATTAAATAGGTCAGGCCAGGGTCAACCTACTATTACCCGTCTAACCCATTTGTGAATTTAAAAGAAAATTAAGTGAATAATTAATTGTAAGAAAAAACAACAAACAAGACATATCTTTAAAACTCAAATGATAAAATCTCCTTAATTATGTATTTGTTATTATTATGCATGTCTTTTTCAATATTGTCCTCAAAATAGGATTAATATATTATGTTATTTATGCAATTATGTTATTTCTTTTTGTATGTTGTGTGAATTGTGATATTTTTTATGATCGAATAATGTATGATAATGATTGATTTTAAAAAAAAAATCAATTAAAACTGTTATATGTATATAAAAATAATTTTATTAGGCGGGTTAAACGGGTCAAGTTTGGGTTATTTATGAAATACGCAGGTCGGGTCCGGGTTCAAGATTCTGACACGAATAATTAAACATGTCGGGTTCGGATCGACTGTTTCTGACACGCGAACCTGTGAACCCGGACCCACGAACCCGAACTCAATCCAAATTGACACCCCTAATTAGGGCCCCGACCCTATATTTATATTTCATAGCCAATTTTAATTCAAAAATCCATTTATTTTGGCTATAAAAAAAACTGAGTCCAATTTTTCTTTTTCTTTTTTGTCAAATATTTAGTATTGAATTCACATTTATTTATTTATTTCAAAATGAAAGGTAAATTCAATTAAGTTTGATTACATCTATACTTATAAATTATCAAATTAGATTTTGAAGGGGTTGATATTTCATATGAATTAGAATAACCAATCAATGAGGTAAAATAATCAGAATCGATTTTCAAATTGATCTAATTAATTAAGTATATTATTTATATGTATTTTATTTTTATTTTATATCTAATTGGAGGGCATGGTACTACTATGGATGCTGATTCCAAGGCTTTTTGAAATCAAACTTCCAACAGTGGGAACTAAATACTGCTTCTTTGTCTTCATTTATTCCAAAGCCAAAAACTAATAAATTAATAGGACAAAATCTCAATCTTAACATCAAATACTATGTTACGATAATTTATTGATGTCAGAAGAGTTAGGCAAATAAACAAAGCCATTAATAATCCGTATTTGCATTTAGGGCTCTTCTGCTCTGAAAGGGAAGATTCAGGTTGAAGTTAGATATCATATTTAATGCTCACAAATAAACCACCTAAAACCTTTCTTCTTCTTTGACTTTTGAACCTTTTTCTTGGACACTTCACACTACTGAAAACCCAAACAAAAAATAGTGACTTTTGAAAAGTAGTAAACCATTAGAGAAAAAGAAAAAAGAAAAATTAGCTTTGGATTCTTGGTTAACCTCAACCTGTAAAATTCATGAAAGGCTTTTAATGCTCAAAAAAAAAAAAAAAATGGGTTGTGATGGATTTTATGCGTTGTGGGCTCTGGCCATGCCTTTCACCAAGCAAAAGGTTTTTTCTTTAATAATTGTTTGTAGTTTATTTATATATCTGCATTTTATAATTATTTTAACTGCTTGTTGTTTTCACCAATGATATGATTGGGTTCTTTTTTTCTTAGCTTTTTATCTGTCAAAAAAGTCGCAGTTTTTGACTTTTTTTCTTTCTTGGGTTTTGTCTGGTGCTAAATCTACCTGGATGTTTACTAATTTTCTCCCAAGTAAATAGCTTTCTGCTCTGCTTTTATTTGTAGCCTTGATTTTTATTTTTATTTCTCTGGGATGAAATTGGAGGTTCTTTGAACCGGGTTTTGGGCTTCTTATCAGGAATTTGTCCTTAAAGAGGTAATGTGAAAGTGTTTTAACTTGGAATTTTTGTTATAAGTGTTTACTATTTGTAATTGCTTGATTTAAGAGACATGTTTAATGCTGCTTTTCTATGGTTGGTATTCTTTGATGGAGATGGATTGAAAACTTAAATGCATAAAGAGAGGTGTAAGAGTTTTGTCTTAAAGGGCAATTATTGGTTGTAATTCTGGTGAGTCTTAAATGAAAAAGTGAAAATATTTACAATGCCATGTTTAAGTACTTTCATTCTTTTAAGCTTCTTGTTGTTTTGTCCATGTAAAGACTAAAGAATGTGATTTCTCAGTAATAAGAATTTTAATGAGGGGGTTTATTTGTTTAATTCTATTTTGATCTTCGATGATTAGGAATGCAACTACTGTGATGAGAAGGTATGAGCATTATATATTGGCTGCACAAACAAAAATCGACCTTGACTTCAAAATTGAGGAAGATGATGAAATGCATTTGCTCCGGTGAGCACATGAGAGGAGATGAAATAATCCCTTCATCAGAGTCTCTGGCTACTCGGGATTATTCGGCCAGTGGATATTCTTCGCGAGCAGGGGAGACCGATACGAAAGCTGACACCAGTAATATAGAAGAGGCTGAGTCATCTCTTCGAGAGAGTGGCTACTTAAATTATGAGGTTGGTAATTCTGGCTTGAACTGAGGAATAGTTATTTGTAACTTGTTTTTCTTGTTAATTATCAAAAATTAATCGGCAGAAGATGTAAGATAATTGAATAGGCCTTTTAGTGCATATGTTGTTATTACATTGATATCATGATGTGTAAGGGGGAAGCGCATTGAAGTCTAATGCTATACTATTTGTTTGATCTAAAGAAAGCTTTAAGCTCTCTTGAATAAATGTTTTTTGTAATGGTTTCAAGTATTTCATAAAATTGACTACTTGAACTCGAAAATATTTTGAATTTCGAACTATCTGAGATTAGATTGAGGCAAAATGGCATATCTGTGTTGGTGTTACTATACTGCACCAGGTTATTTTGAGGGCTAATGGATTATTTTAAACCTTGTTATATTTCTCCAGTACCTTTTATTAAAGGGACAATTACAAAAACTACCCCTGAGGTTTGGGTTAAGTACAAAAGAACTAGAGATGTTTGAAAATTACAAAAAAAACGTTGAGATTTGATTATGTGTTATAAATATAAGGGGGTAATTGCAATATTTTTACAAATGTGACGGGGTGTTTGAAATGTTTTTTCCTTATGAAGGGGACAAACTGTAAAAGAATCAAAAACCTCATGGGGTTTTTTGTAATATTCAAGAACTTGTGGTTTTTTTGTAATTAATACAAAGCTCAGGGGTAGTTTTTGTAATGATCCCTTTATTATATGCACATGATACCTTCATATGTGGGATATATGCTGTCAGAATTTCTCAAGGGCAATGTTCTAATTGAAATCTATGATTATGCCTATACATGTATTTCGTATCGAAAGATCAGAACATGAATATTAGGGCTTGACTTCAGAAAGTGATTATCTTAAACTTTTAGGAAGCAAGAGCTTTATTGGGACGGCTTGAGTATCAAAAAGGGAATGTGGAAGCTGCTCTTCGTGTTTTTGAAGGAATAGATATTGTTGCGGTTATTCCCAGAATAAAAATCAGTATAGTTAGACGATGTGAGCTTCCTAGACGTCATTCTCAAAGTGACAATGCTCTGCCGATGTCTATGCATGCTGTAAGTTTGCTCGTCGAAGCAATTTTTCTCAAAGCAAAATCACTGCAGGCTCTTGGAAGGTATTCAGGTACTTCTTTAAGATTTTCCATTGTATATAACTATTATGTGACACTTCTCTCTCTTTCTCTCTATCAATGTATAATAGGGTTAGTTACAAAAAATACCATCCAGGTTTAGTCTAATCACAATAAAACCTAGCTATCTTACAGAATTACACATACCACTTTGAAATTTGTTCCTATTTTACAAAGTGCACCCTCAATAGAACGGCATACAAACCTAAAGGGGTAGCTTGTAATACCTTAAGGGGGTATTTGTAATTCTTCTGAAAGATAATTGGGTAGGTCAAACCTCAAGGGTAGTTTTTGTAGTTATCCCTATATATAGGTAGTGTTTGCAAAAACTTCAGCTTTTTGTGTAGTAGTGTGCTACTTTTTGTTTTTTATTTCTTGTGGGGTTACTCACTATATACATGTCATTTGGTGCTTTTTCACTACATTGCTATTTGCTGCATACTTGTGATAGTCATTATATGCCTTCATTCTTTTGAAATTTTGCAGAAGCTGCTCAATCATGTAAAGTAATATTGGACACTTTCGAATCTGCAATACCAGACGGCTTGCCTGAAAATTTCGCTTATGACTGTAAATTGCTCGAGACCTTAAACAAGGCCGTTGAGTTACTTCCAGAGTTATGGAAACTTGCTTACGCACCTCAAGAAGCAATTTTATCCTATCGAAAGGCCCTACTTTATCAGTGGAACCTTGACATTGAAACGAGAACAAAAATAGAAAAGGATTTCGCTATATTTCTTCTTTACAGTGGCAATGACGCGAGTCCACCAAATCTCCGCTCACAGTTAGAGGGTTCATTCGTACCAAAAAACAACGTCGAAGAAGCCGTTCTGCTGCTGTTTCTTATTCTGAAAAAAATTGTCCTCAAGAAAATTGGGTGGGACCCATCAATCTTGGATCATCTTTGTTTCGCATTGTCGATATCGAGCGAATGCATGTCTCTCGCCCGCCAAATTGAAGATTTACCACCAGGGACCGTTGAGAGTAAAGAAAAGTACACATCTTTAGCCCTATGTTACCATGCAGAACGTGACGATATAATTGCTTTGAATTTGTTGCGAAACTTTTTGAATAATAGAGAGAATTTTAACTGTGGGTTTGAATTATTGCTGGCTTCGAAGATTTGCACGGAGGATTCTAGTTTTCTTGAAGAGGGGATAGGATATATTAATAAACTTCTTTTTGAGTATGAAAAATGCCACCAAAGAACTAGTTTTGCGCTACTTAAAAGGCCTCTCTCTGTCGGCCCAATCTAGAGGTGTTGGTTCTGATGCACAGAGAATATCAAAACAATCTGACGCGCTTGAGGAACTTGAAAATGCTCAAAGAATGACTAAAGGGGAAAATTCGAGCATTTTATTTGCTCTTAGTTTAGAAAATGCTGAACAGAGAAAGTTAGATGCTGCTCTTTATTATGCAAAGGAGCTATTGAAAATGGAAGTTGGTTCTAGTGTAAAGGGTTGGATTCTTCTTGCTCGTATTTTGTCAGCTCAGAAACGATATTTAGATGCTGAAAACATAATCGATGCTGCTCTTGATGAAGCTGGAAAGTGGAATCAAGGAGAATTGCTGCGTACTAAGGCCAAACTGCAGATTGCACAGGACCGTTTAACGGATGCGATTGAAACGTATACGAGACTTCTTGCTGTTCTTCAAGTCCAGCGAAAGAGTTTCGGAGTTCAGAAAAAGGTTTTGAAAGTAAGGGGTACATGACGATGTTATAGATCTCGTTTTGAAGCATTGAAAGTGCATTTTATTCATGAGTTTTAAGTTCTAGGACATTTTTCTGAAATTACTTTTTATGATAATTACAAAACTACCTCTAAGTTTTGCCTAATTACAGAAAACTCCAGTTATCTTCCAAAAATTACAAATACCCCATTAAAATGTTACAAAGACCCCCTTTTGAGGTTTATATTTACCTAACAAATACTTCCCTCTTGAGGGTGCAATTCGTAAAAAAGAAACAAATGTCAACGGGGTATTTGTAATGTTGAAAGATTATTGGTTTTTGTTTTTTTGTAATTAAACAAAACCTCAGGGGTGGTTTTTGTAATTAACCCTTACTTTTTTGATGATCTGAAAAATTGAGTTTGCTGTGAATTTTTTTGAAAGATTTATATTTACCTAACAAATACTTCCCTCTTGACGGTGCAATTTCTAAAAAAGAAAAAAAAATGTCAACGGGGTATTTGTAATTTTTTTTTGAAAGATTATTGGTTTTCTTTTTGTAATTAAACTAAACCTCAGGGGTGGTTTTTGTAATTAACCCTTACTTTTTTGGTGATGGGAAAAGTTGAGTGATGTGAAATTTGTCCCTGGATATTTATTTAAGTCCATCCTTTCTGTTTTTACGTTCATTATTCTGAAAACCATTTTCATATATCCACAGGAAAAGCAGAACAACAGTGCAAGTTTAGAAATGGAAACATGGCATGATCTAGCAAATGTGTATACCAGCTTATCTCAGTGGAGGGATGCTGAGATATGTCTTTCAAAATCTGAAGCTATCAATCCTCATTCAGCTTCAAGATTACATTCTGCAGGTACATTCTGTTTTTTGTAATATATTTCCAATTTCCATCTACTCTTTGTTTTAAACGAGTATCTGTCTTGGAGTGATTGCCGACTCGGTCTCAACTTTCCTTTTCTTCTCCCAACATTGATGAAACTGTAATTACATATACTACCCTTGACGTATTTTTCATAATTGCAAATCCATTGACGTATGTTTCTATTTTACAAATTGCACCTATCCAGTGGGTAATTTGTACAAACCTCAAGGAGGTATTTGTAATACTTCACGCGGCTATTTGTATTTTAAAGGGATAGTTACAAAAACTACCCTCGAGGTTTGAACTAATAAACAAAAAACCTAGAAGCTTTTGAAAATTACAAAAATCCCCTTAAGGTTTGATTATGTGTTACACTTTGACCATTTCATAAGCAAAAACATTTCAAACACCACTACAAATATTACAGTTATCCCCTTATATTTAAGACATAATCAAACCTCATGGGGATTGTTGTATCTCTGGGTCTTTTTGTAATTTCCCTAAACCTCAGGGGGTAGTTTTAGTAACTATCCCTATTTTAAAAGACAACCCGATTTTTTTTTTTTTGTAATTAAGCTAAACTTAGGGGTAATTTTTTGTAAATATCCTTAGAAGAGTTAAAAAAATCTTGATTGAAGTTTAGCAATGTTTCTCATCTCTATTTGCCAGGTTTACTCTATGAAGCTAAAGGCCAGCAGAAAGAAGCTCTGAAGTCTTTTCAGAAAGCATTACACATTGAACCAAATCATGTTCCAAGCTTGATATCAACTGCCATTGTTGTCAGAAAACTCGGCGACCAATCACTGCCAGTGGCTAAAAGTTTTCTGACTGATGCATTGCGGCTTGAAAGAACTAACCCGACAGCCTGGTACAATCTTGGCCTGCTCTACAAGAATGACAATAGTGATTCGGCTCTGGATGCAGCCGAGTGTTTCGAAGCTGCAGCCGTGCTCCAAGAATCTGAGCCAGTTGAACCTTTCAGATGATGTTTTCTTCCAAGACATGCGATTCATTTCAATTTAAAGTGTGCCTATGATGTAACTTTGGTGATGCAACGAGAAAGGAGAAAAGAAAATGCACATAATTCTTTTGGTTCGACAAGTTCTTTGGAGATGATATTTAGACCGGTGCAATTTATTATAATTATGTATCAAGATGCATGTATAAGCATTTCAGCTTAAGACAAAAATGCCCCTGATGATGTACCGTCAACCGTCGACTATATGTTGTGAATCGGGATTAGAGCCGATCAAGCGTTAGGTTCATTCAGAATGTTTTAAGTTGACAGCTAAATGTGTTGACATTTGAAACACAAATGCTTTGGTATTTACTTTAGAACAATAGATGTTAGCTTCTGATGGAAAGTCTCAGTTTGTGAGCATGTGGAACTTTAGTCTTTTTTTTCTTTCTGTTGTGAGTAAATAACAAGAATTAATGACGAACAAACTTCGAATGATACACAATTTATGTGGTTATGCTCGATTCGGAAGTTTTAGGGAGTGTTTTCCAAAAATTTCTGCTTTTAAAAGAAGTGATTTACTGTTATAGAAGTGAAAAACAATTAAGAATCAAAAGTTTATAGCGTTTGCAAATTGAATCTGAAAAATGATTAAGTTAATAGAGGGTGCCCGGAGAATAAGTTGTATAAGTGCTTTTACGTGTTTCAAAATGAAATCAAAAGTAGGGCCATGTTTTTAGATTCAGATTAAATAGTACAAAATCAAAAGCAGAAGTTAAACATTTGAACACACTAAAAACTACTTTTTTTTTTCCATCCAAAATTTGACAATCACTTCTTTTTAAGCTTTTGCAAACACTCTTCAAGTCTATGTGCTTCTGCTCAATTAAGAATCCAATCATGCTCGCTATTAAGAGATTGTATCATTCAATTTTAACATTAAAGGAAAAAAAAAAAAAAAAAAGGGAAGCAATGGAGTTTCTCATATGAAGGAGAAAGAAGCTACAAAACATAAAATGAATAAAAACCTCGTCAAAAACCGAAATCATAAATCGTTTTACCCTTCTCTACTAAAAGGGGCTTTGCTATTAAAATTACATTTTGCTGAGATCAATCCCAGCCTTCTTAGCCACCGCATTGAGTCCATTCTTCTCTATGGTCTTAATAGCTTTTGTCGACAAACGCAATTTGACATAGCGTTTTCCAGCTTCCCACCAAATTTTCTTGTATTGCAGGTTCACAAACTGCCGCCTTATTGTCTTGTGGTTTGAATGAGAAACTTTGTTTGCCTTGTTCGACTTCTTCCCGGTGAAAGGACATATTCTACCTGAATGAAATTTAATAATATAACAGTTCAACATAACTCCATGGATATTCAAGACAAATCTCAGTTAATTATATCGTGAAACAAAGTATAAGATCATTTTATCTTAATATATTTCAAATCCTTAAGATAACCGATTGCATATACTGATATTATGTTATGACAAAATACAATTCCATCATAAACCAACATGACTATACACACATTACGGTGGAGATCACATCTGTCAATGCTTAACTACTTAAGAAATATGTCATTTGACAAGTGCCTTGGGTCCTACTAGACAATACAAGAAAAATTAACATTCTTGCTGATATTAGCTAGATTAATGCCCATGAAAAATTGCAAATTTATCTGCTTATTTTACACAAGTCAGGACCTTAATATATTTGAGTATTAACTAAAGTATACATACAGAACAACAAAAAAGAACAACAAAAAAGTAAAGACCGTGAAGTGAGTCCATACTGCAGCAAAATTTCTCCCCCTTGATGCGATTGTTAGGTTTTAGCTAATAGCTAAGTTTCTTATGAAACTTCAGTGGACAAAATAAAATTTTGTGACGCCCAATAGAAAGTACAAGCCAAGTTCATAAGAGTATTAGGGAGTATTTGCAAACAGTTTTGCTTTTTGAGGAAGTGCTTTATTGTCGCGGAAGTAGCAAGTAGTTGAGACTCAGAAGTTGATAGTGTTTGCAAATAGAAGCTGGAAATTGATTAAGTTAAGAGAGAGTGTTTGGTGGATAAGCAGTAAAAATGCTTATTTGTTTGCAAACACTTCCTTAATATCCAGAAGTGCTAGTTCCTAAAGATAGAACAGTTACTCCTTTTCATTGCTCACTACCACTTGGCACTAGCACCATATATGTATTTCAGCAACTTGAAATCGCTTATCAAAGAGATGCTAAATGTTCTATCCATATCCCAATTAACATTGAGAAGGCAAGTGTCAATCGTGAGCGTTCAAAGAAGATGACAATCGTGTTAAGTACAAAATTTATTGGCAATATGAAATTGGGGTTACTGTTGAATTCTTTACAATCTGGATACATTTTTCAGCCGATGTTCTCTGTGATTTATTCTACTTATATCAGTATCTTTAAGCAAACCATAATGCCAAACCAAGTTTTCACCCCCCAACACAAGGTAAAACAACAGAAGCACACACAATACACCTCTACCATTTAGTACAATCTGCTTTAAATCTTGTACCTATTTCCCCACAATGAATACAATTGATAATTTAACTTTCAATTCTGTTTTCTTTCCAGCCCAACAAGTTAAATTGCTTCATTACAGCGCGGAGATAAACAGACAAAAAAGATTTTCTAAAAAAATCATATAAAGCACAAGACAAAAAAGAAAAAAAAAAAAAACACAAACTTATATCAAACACGCGCATAAATGGAGGGATAAGAAATTTACGAGCAACAGGCTGAAGAGAAGGCCTGAGAGGAGCCGAAATAGGAAGAGGGGCGATTTTCTGAAAGTGGGTTGTGGATATCTTGATGCCACTCAACTGGGATGCAACTGAACCAATCTCCGAACTTGTTTTTGAACTCTTTACAGAGAGTCTGCTGAAATTTTGGGATTTCGCTAATGCCACGCCCGCCATTACTGGTCCTAGTGTAGCTGTGATTGTTGCCATTGCAAAAATTCAGTCTTGTTCCCCCGTTTTTCGTATCTTTCTTTTACACAGAAAATGTTTCAAGAAAAGAGGTTGAGGGGAGTTTGGGGAGGGGATGCGAGTGAAGGAAAATGGGTGGATAATGGATAAAATTTTAATTTGTTTTTCCAACTTTACTTTCCACTTGCGCCCCTTGAAGTTTACTCTTTTACACTTTACACCATAGGTTTTTACTTTCACGATATTTGACTCTAGATGTCGAACAAGGTGCCAAATTGGGTTGAGTCCGAATTTGCAAGTCTGGTTTCGTGGTTTCACGGATCAAAATATGCTAACCTGAAACCCACATATTTAATTATTCAGATAAAATCTTGAACTCGATATGACCTATTTATTTCACAAGTACTCGAACTCAGTCTGTTTAACTCGTTTAATAAAATTATTTCTATGTATATCTAATAATTTAATCTCAATAAATTTAAATGTTTTGAAGTCAATTACCTTAGCACACTATTCAATCAATAAAAAATATCACAATTCACAATATACAAAAAGAAACAACATGATGACATAAATAACATAATATATTAATTATATTTTGAGGATAACACACAAAAAAATGTACAAAATAATAACAATATACATAATTAATGAGGTTTTAGCATTTAAATTTAAAGGACATATTTTTTTTTTCTTACAATTTATTTTTTACTTAGTTTTGTTTTAATTCACAAACGAATTATACGGGTTAAATAGGTCATAGCAGGTTGACTCGACTTCAGGTTCGACCGATTTCGACTCTGACCCATATCTATTAATTTCGTGTTAGGTTCATTTCAGGTTTGTGTGTCGAGTCCGGAGTTGCCACCCTTTATGGAATAGTGAAAGGGATGCACTATTCACACCATCTTTTTCTCTAAATACACCCAATTTTTTTCTTAAAACCCTCAAAATTCAATTTCCCTTCCTTCAACTTTATGTGCAAGACGATCGTATAAAGACATGACTTTATGTCACGATCGCGTGATGCAATTATGTGGCACAATCAGGTAACACATGATGTTATGGCACAATCGTGTGTCATGACTATGTGGCACAATCGTATGGTACAATCATATGGCAGTAAGGACATTATAATATTTTAGATGTCGTGAATTTAAGAGGTGAATGTATTTTGATGAAAAAAAATGTGTGAATAGCGCCAGCGTTGTGAAATTATAAAGTCAAAAAGGGAATGCAAAATGATTATTGGTAAATAGTAAGTCTTTTGTTATAATTGTGTAATTGCAGACTTGTGGTCTTGCTGCAGTCAATGTAATTTTAAAATAGTATTTTGCAACAATATAGAGCACATAATTAGGGCTGTGATTGGATGTGGAAGAGATTCTATTTTTGTTCCGTTGGAGAATTTTTTTTGGCCAAACATGCTATTGTTTATGAAAATTTTCAGAAAATATATTATTCTCTCACTTTTACTTTTCTCATTTTTTCTCTTACCAATCACATCTACACATTTTTTCACAAAAAAATAATCATTATTACACATTCTCCTACAAATTTCATTATTCACTTACTCACACATTTCTAACTATCAATCATATCCAGTCATTATTTTACTATTTTTAAACCAAATCAACTTTCATCGTTATTTTTTTATCTCACATACAATAACACTATCAAAATTTATTTTTTTCTTCCAAAAGGTTGTTGGCTCAGTTCAACGCCAAAAGGTTCAGAACAATCTATCATTAGACTTGAAAACACTGTATTAGGGGTCGGGGATTAATTGAATGATAACTATAATGTCACTCAAAATTAGTAGTGCATGGTATTTTACAATAATAAATAACTATAAATAAAATAAAGAGAGTGAAGTGATTCTTAGTTTTTAGCTAGAAATATCATCTTTTAGTGGTTGCAAATATCAACTTCTGATTCTAATTCAACCGTTTTAATCAAAATCTAACAAAGATCAAAGAAATGGGTGCTTTAGATTTCTAATTCAGCATATCACCAACACTCTCTCGTAACTTAATCAATTTTTAGCTTCTATTCGCAAATAACACCTTCTTGTAAGTTTCATGTACTTCCCATTTTCGTGGCAATAAATCACTTCCGCAAAAGCATAAGTGTTTGCAAACACACCCCCCCAAATAAGGAGCACTATTCTCTCACAAATTCTATATGAGTTGTCTCTATTTCAAGTTATCCCTATACAAAAGTCTACAAAAGACGAGTTAGTATGAATTATGTTATGTAAATGAGAGAAATTCTAGTTGATCAAGCTTTTTATATGGTTCCAGAAAGAAGAAGTGCTATTAAAGTCCAAGTGAGTCTTTTGCAAACTTCATTAGCCAAAAAAAATGCTACCTTGTTTCAATCTCTATGGATGTGGCAAATTAGAGTCTTCAAACATTACTCTTGGATCTTAATTTGGACGGAACAACAATAACTTTTCAACTATCAAAAAATAGTAACGAGCAATTTGCCAAAACCACGAATTATAGCCTTTTAAAACTTGTAGTCCCAACAAGAATGAAAAATCCATTAAAGCATAACTACAGCGCATTGCTTTGTACTGTACATGGAGAGAAGATATGCTTGTAGAGTAGCAAGGTGCTCCACACTATACGATAACTCAAGTCTATCGAACTTTTCAGCAAATTTTTAGAGCAACATGCCGAGAAGTAAATGAAATGAATTACATAACATGTTTTAAAGTGTTGCGAATGAAAGTAAATTAAGGAGACATCAATAGAGTAGAGCCCCATATCTCTGGTCGTCAAAACTGCTAATATACTGAAAAGTTAAGTGTTACAGGTCAATACAATGAACACATCATGCTAGTTTTTAGAAGTAAGCCGTCCTACATAACAAAAAAAGGTGCTACACTAATTAACTATTCTAGCCAAATCAAACCTTAAGTATGGTCCAAACTTGGGACAGTATATTAGCTGTAAATGACTTTCTTCGAATCTGCTCTCCTCCCTCAGTTATGCACCCTCAACATTAATGCAAACAACATTCCAATCACACTTATTTCCGAAACCTCATCTGGTAAAGATCAAGACCAACATATCCCGCCATCACAACACGGCCATCAAATATCCGTCCATGTAAACAATGTGCCGCCATACAAGCAGCTTCGGCCCTTCTATATTCTACAAAAACAGAGCCAGGCTCGAACACATTCTCAAGATCAATGGAGATATCCTTTTTATCGCCTTCCTCGCGAGCATCCAATTCCTTTCTCTCATCACTGACCAATTCAACTGAACTCGCAATATTTGCATTATTTTCTTCCAATTTCAATTTTTCCTCGGAACTTTCAGTTTTTGCATTACGTTCTTCTGATTGTAAATCTCCCTCGATTAAAGGTTTGTTTTCCATGTCAGTGTTCCTTTCTGATATTGAACCAGCAATGTTATCATTGCTTTCCAACTTAATAACTGAAGCATTTTGTTTGTTTGCAAGCTCTACAGTGTTTTCCGGGCTAGAAGACTCTTTGACAGAAATGTTTTCATCATTTGAAGGTGGTCTAAATATTTCATCCTTCATGAGATTGCCAGCTATCATCTCATCCAACGAGCTGTCACCGACCACCCTGGACCTATTGAGGTCATTGGGTTCCACGTCATCTTTATCATCAGATCCATTATTATCTTCTACAGTTTGACTATTATTCTCCACTCCGTTCAGAGTTTCTGTAGGTTCTAATCTGTCAAGTTCTCCAACCCCATTAATTCTATCACCTAATTGTTCTGTTATACACCTCCTATTGGCAAACTCTAAGTTGTACGCATCAGTAGACGCACTTGTGTTCTTTACTTCATATGCTTCCATGTTGCCGACAGAGTTTGTGGGCTTGGCAACATTAATAGATTTCACTGTACCAAACCTACAACATTTATGGAAAGATAAGAGAAGTATTTAAGCAAAAACCAGCAATGAAACTAAAATTATAATCCAATTTATTTATGTCAACCTGGAACATTCCAGCCTTATATCTTCCAATATGTCTTCTAGTTCCGACTCAGACAAAGACAAGAGTCCTTCAGGATCCAACTGAAATTACAAGGGTATGTTGGTGATTCTTAACTTCGACCTTAGTTCTAACACACACCAAAACATCAATTACAAAAGGAGGGGGTGAAAAGGAACAATGAAAGATAACTTCTAGCAATACCATGTTTTTCAGCTTTACAACAGCTGTGGGATTCTCCAGAAGGGGCTTCGCATGTTCAGGGATCTCATAAAATGGCAGTTTTCCAGCATTTTCCTAATAAACATTTTGGTTATGAAGCAGTTGAGAGAAACTTATAGACAACATGAAACCTTCAGTTCAATGAGTATATAAATCATGACTGGGTTATATACCCACCAAAACAACTTCTGGAGTTGCAAATACTGCAGTAACAACTCGTCCACCCAACCTCATACCATTAAGACCAGCACAGGCCTTTGAAGTAACTGAATGGTCAACATACTGAGGAAATAAATAATTAGTTCAGGCAAAGAGTGAATCCGAAAGGTATCCATTTAAAAGGAGAAAAATAATGTAGCATATATGAAAATGAATCATGCTTAAGATATGTTAGAAACAAGAACAACCAAAAATATTGTCGTTCTACTGTTACTACACAATTATTTATATGCATACTGAAAAAACTTTTCCCATTAAAATATGTACCTCAAGATATGCACATGGTTCATTAATATCAGCAATAAATTCAAAGCGAAATGCCTTCACAGGTCCAAAGGCTCTAGCAATCTCCAAAAGCTGAGGAGTACGTGGAAGCATTATAGTGAGATAAATAAGCTATGATAGGATAAAGGAGCTTTAAAATAAAAACACGTCACATGTTAACTTACCATTTTAGAAGAAATAAGTTTTGATATTCCACCAATGAAGATCTGAAAACTCAGGCAAAAGCTTGTCAAATAATGATTTTTGGTGAAGAGAAAGTCAATATCAAGTTATCAACTAGTAACACGAACAAAATTAACCAGTTTACTAACATACGGCAATTCCTTTTCTATAGATTTTCTTCAGTAGCAGACAGCTGGGTGTTACTGAGGTTAGCAGGTGAAAAGAATTTACTCGGAGGCACTTACAGTAATATATATATATATATATATATATATACAATTTACATACTATTGCATGAAAAACATAGGATTACTAACAACATATGCGACAAATGTGCACATTTACAAAACTTCATGTTGTTGCTGTCTGCACCTCCATCTCCCTACCTGATCCTCTACCCTACAGTCACTAACAAGAACTAAGAGCTTCCTTCAACAGAAAGGAAAATGTCATTGCTTATGTCTAAGGTAGGTGGTCTGACTTGATTCAGAAGCCAGGTGCATCTATCATTCTCAGGATGAGAACCATGGATGATGCTATACTCTAAAGTTGATTGTGAAAAAATTCTCAAACTGAAGAATGCTAAAGCC
The DNA here is from genome assembly GCA_016081115.2 of Rehmannia glutinosa. Classification (NCBI taxonomy): domain Eukaryota; kingdom Viridiplantae; phylum Streptophyta; class Magnoliopsida; order Lamiales; family Orobanchaceae; genus Rehmannia; species Rehmannia glutinosa. The sequence goes on along the minus strand of JABTTQ020000654.1, from coordinate 371,400 downwards.
TAAAGTAAACTCAACGCTGAGGTGCACTCTAGTATGTAGCTGTATGGTCACTAGTGTTTTCAACTTTGACAGTAGCTATATGATATCAGAATAAATTGCTAGTTGTAAGCTTGTTGCACTACCAGAGCAGGCACCAAACTTCATTGGCAAGGGCAAGTCTAACAGTCAGGACTAGTTAACCTGTTATTCCGATTCTTTATTCTCGAATTAGATTATCTCTACCTTATTTCCAATGCAATGCAAGTCTATTACGGCTACTGTTCCTACAATTTCTGATGCATCACGTATTAGAGTGACACTTAAAATACTAGATGTGATCGCCTAAGATCTCAACTCATTCTTCTCAGCAAATAATTACATCTGAGTTCATCAAGTCAGACTTAGTTTCTTCACTTATAAACCAACTTCGTCGCCAATTTTTTTTCCCTATAAATAGATGTCTACCAGAACACTTAAGACACCAGATGTGATCGCCTAGGATCTAAACTCATTCTTCTCAGCAAATAATTACATCTGAGTTCATCAAGTCAGACTTAGTTTCTTCACTTATAAACCAACTTCGTGCCAATTTTTTTCCTATAAATAGATGTCTACCAGACTTCAAGCTTAAGCACAGTTTATTGCAGATAGCCTATGTTGATTGTCAACTTATATCAACAACAAAATCCTAAACCTCCTAAACAGCATTCTGGATTCATTAAAGTAGAGTACTAAAGCATGTTTCCTTGCAATTTAAGATAAAATGTTTCAGATGCAAACCTTGTGGGGCGAATCCTCTACAACGCCGCTAATTGAATCAACAGCAACCACTGATTTGTCAGAAAGACCAGTCTGCATGAAAATAGCAACTGTCTGAAAACCTGCTACAGGGAATAATAACCACAATATACCTCAGAAACCGCAAATTATACAGAGAAAAATACTATGTCAACGGAAAAGTAGTTAGCTGAGTACAAGACATTCCTAAAAAGCTCGAGACAAGATGTTGATGCACGCTAGAAAGAAGCAGGGAAGTAGAAAATAAAGAAGACAAAGTAATTGTTTAATTAGTGTGAATGTTTACATTCCATCAGCAAGTTTCTGTACAACTAATATCCTGAGACAAAAGAGGATGCTAAATAGCATAATCTGACTGCATAGGCAATACACTGACTGGATTAGTCCATGTAAAGAGATAACATTAAAAAAAGAATAACGAAGATATTTTAGCAGGATTCAAAATTTTAGTGAAGGGCATAAGACTTTGTATTAACTACTGATGATTATTATATTCAGATATAAAAAGATTTATTATTTCCAGAATCCAGAATGGATCTATTACAAGTTTACAAACCTCAGTGGATGAATATAGCAAGTCGGTTTCCAAATGAATAAATATACAAGTACATAGTTAAAGCTAACGCCAAGCAGACTTGAATCCATATCAAGTTATAAAGCTAGGACGCAAATACCAGTTGTGAGTCTACTGACAAGTTTGAGAATAGCAAAATATCATGGTTATTGGTCCAGTTTCGAGCAAGAGCAGATTGCACATATCATTCACACAATGAAACAAACCATCAACCAGACAAAATTTGCAACAAACCATTGATCATGCTAACAAGAAATAAGAATCTTTCCAGAGAAAGACGTGCCTAAAATAATACAGTCACCCCATTTTCCTTAACACCGCCAGAGAGAATATGTAAAATAGAATTGACGGAACTTTATCCAATACACTTCAATGCGATTTACGTTGAGATACACAATAACTTTTGAGTAACAATGTGAAATAAATGGATCATTCTCCATAAAAAATAATGAAGCCTGATCTTTTTAATAAGCATCGAATGAGCTCTCACAGACCTAAAAGTTATGCATATCTATCATCTCGAAAAAAATAACCTCCACCAGCTCATCACCCTATACAATGGCTCAATACAATGAACCTTTGCCAATTTTATCACATAAGACAAAAAACATGTGATGAATGACAACTGGATTATTGGTGATCGGAGAATAAAATACTTGGAAGTTTTGACCTTGAGAGAAGTACATTACATCTTTGATTCCTCTCCTTTTCTTCACAAATTAAACTATTTACTCACAATATGACATCAGGTGAAATTCTTTCCAGTTTCTTTATAGCCTGAATTACAAACCACCAAATTATAATAGCGGGGTACCCTTATTTTAAAGTTAAACGCTCTAAGAGAAAGGAGTTAAAACACAAAATGGAAAGAAAAAATATTGTGCTCATAAGAACACAGGAATGCAAGATAATGGAAGCCAATGGCATAAAATTAGTCAAACTAAAATGACAGAAGAATAACTTTTCCAATATGTCAAATTATAATATCAAGTTTGTATACTCATCAATTATGTTAATGTGCAACATGAACAATGAATGTACTATAAGAAGAAAGAAAAACATGTGATAATTCTTACGGTTACATTAGCATAGTCCTTCGGACGCCTGAGTTTAAGGTTGGACCCAGAAAAGGACATCCCATCCAAAAAAAGAGCAGCAGAAGCATCCTCAGGGGTCAAAAACTCCAAAAGAGCTTGGCTCTTCTCCTTGTGTATCTGCAGTTAAAAAAATCAAGAGCACGCTGAATTCTTTCCCGGAATAGGCACTACTAAAATAGGTGAGATAGAGTAAGTGAAAGCTGAGACATACTATACAGCTGATACAGGGTTGGGTTCCTTGAATGTAGTTAACACCAGATGACAGCAAAAACTTATTAATACATTCTATTAAATCTTTCTCAGAGGCTGAAGGAGGTAAGTTTTCCACATAGAGCCTCCTCATAGGTCGTGTCGCTTGAGTTAGCTGAACAGACTCAATGGCATGCATCTGTGAAGTTATTGTTTGATGAGCAATTACAACAGGTCTCACCACAGTAGGAGTCACTGGGGTAACACTGGGGAACTCCTTTATGTTCAATGATAAGTTTTGGCTCGTAGGCTGCAAATTGGGAAGAGTTGAACTAGCCATGATGCTCTCGTTTTCAACAGGCTGTAAATCCCATCCAGCATTTTTTTTCTCTGGAGAACGACGAGTAGGGGAAGGAGTTTTAGCAGCAGCATCTGTTTTCCTCTTTCTAGGGGAATAGCCCCCAAGACCACTTGAAGATACAGTGTCTCGCCTGTAGTGACTACTAGATCCATTGTTGGATATCCTCTTCACATCAGAATGGTCTCTTCCTGATCTGTCTTTCGTAGAATGAGATGATTGTTCTCCATGCTCCCTTTTATCTTTCGATGTGTGTTTATGCGCCCTTGGTGAATGAGACTTTCTATCTCTGCCTTTGTCACACTCTCTGCTTCGTGATCTTCTCCGCTTTGGCCTGGACTCTTCAAGAGAGGCTCTTATCGGTTCCGGTCCTTTTCTTTCGGAATCATTTTTTTATCGGTAGTCCTGCTTTTAGTTTTATCCTCTTCATTATGACGTTTGTGTCTGCTTTCTTTTTCAGGTTTTTCTCTGCCTCTGTTAGTTATCTTTTCTGTCTGCATCACATCTCTTGCATTTCTTTTCTTATACTCTTTCTCAGAGTCACTGCTCATCCGCCCTTCTGTTTTCCTCTTCCTGTAGACCTGTCTGTCTTCGTCAGGAAGTTGTTTTCTATCTACTTCAGATTTGCCTCTGCTTCTTTCAGAAATTTTACCTCTGCTTCTTTCAGGAATTTTGTCCTCCCTATATGAATCTCTGGCTTGCTTCTTATTAGATCCATTATACGAATCAACACTTAAATGACCATCTTTTCTTCTGTTGCTGTGATGTCTTTCATTTTCTCCTGTCACTATCTTGCTGCTTCCAGTCTTATCCCCTCTACCCTTTGACTTGGCATCAAGATTCCGAGACCCTTCATCTTTATCCTCGACTAACTTGCCATTCTTTTTGGGATCATTATTATCCCCTTTTCTCCTCGAATTTACCTTCGCAGAATCATTTGAAGTACGTCTTGTATCCATACGTTCAGAATCCTCATTTATTTGCATATGGTATTCTGGAATATCAGAAGTCTTCTCAATGTTATCACGTGCTAATGCAATATCAGCCACTTCGGAGCCAATGGCAACTAGTTTAACTGCATCTCCCTTGTTTTTTCTTCTGAGCATTATGTCATGAAAGCTTACTGGCCTGGTTCGTGCAGAAGTGCCCTCCAAGAGGTCATCCTGGGACACTTGATTACTACTTCCAGATTTCTCTTTTTGTGAATGGGATGTAGTCATGGCGCCAATAGACTTCCAGTCTGGTACAGTATCAACACATTTAAAAGAAATTACATAGGAGGCAATGGTGCAATGGCTTTAAGATTCAGATACCACTACTATTGCTCTTTCAAGAAAGAAAATGATACATGAACTGAATCTCGAGGAAGGGTAAGGGTGTCTCTTTTAGATTACCTATAAACATGTCAAAAGTATCAAAACACATGCAAATACTCAATAGCAGCTTCAAAAGAATATATATTTCACTGATAAAATTTGTCTATGATTACATCACTAAAAAGATATAATGTCTGATGTTCAGCTTTGCCCATGCTCAGTCCCTATTTTGATTCATACAGCTGTGACACATCCATATGGCATATGTAACTCTGTGAGCTAGAAGAATAAAATTGGTGCTATGTTTGGATCTTGCATTTTGAAGACAAAAAAGAAGAAAATGAAAAAGGTTGGATTAAGCACAATTTACTATCATTAAAAGACAGTATTCTTCTTAGTGTTTTCTTCAATAAAATCTTAGAACCAAACAAATCACTGGGCTTGAGCAACACAGAGTCCTCTAAATACCAAACGTTCAACCACTGTATTTACTCCTCTAGATCAAAAGGCAATTATAAACCAGAAAATTTTCATTCTTATGTATGAATGTTTCCAAACCCTCATGTAATACTCCCACTGAATTACAACTTACCAGCAGAGGATATTGCACATATCTTCGAGAACCTTTAACACCCAATAGATGACAAAGGGTCTGTGAGCAGAAAAAATGAAAATGACTAGCGTAAATAATTGTAAATACAACAATCTGTGCAAGTCATTGTCTTTATTGGACATGATATATAACAGGGAAAGCACGAGTTCCGGTAAACAAAATATAAATCGATTTGCCCATACAAGTCAAGAACTAAATTAGATCAATGTGATATGAGCTTTCCTTTTTTTCCCCTTGACTCCTTCCCTTTTCTACATAAAGAGAGCAGATGGAATACTAATCACACCACGAGTATGAGAATACAATTGAGTAACAAAAAAAGAACTCCCGACAACCTTAACTATTTTTCTCCTTTCCTTCTTCCTTTAAACCGTGCAACTGTAAATGAAACTATTAAGCACATTCGCTACTGATATTATATCTCAACAAAAATTCAAACACAAACATTTTCTACCTTGAACGAACATTAATTCGAATTATAGCCTTCAGTTCCGTTCATAAAGTGAGTGATATTACACCAAACTTCATGTTAACCTAATAGAAATTTAAAGTATAAATTCATATTTAACCAAACGAGTGTGATTGTGAGTTCGGAATGGTGGAGTGTGCATAGAAATGTAAAAATATATAAACATACATATTTTCGAAAATGCGCAACCGCCGGAGCTGTGGCCGGAGAGTGGAAGCGTCGACGAGGTTGTTTTGCAGAAGAACGAATATGGAGTGTGAACTGATGATGTATAAAACATTAAGACCTAGAAATGAGAAGATATTTGCTGCTGGTTCATTGACGATTCTACCCTCTGGAGATATTAATGTCCCCAGCAATTTTAGATGGATTTTGCATTTAATCAGGTTTTAAACAACCCCCCCTCCAAAAAAAAAAAAAAAGGAAGTCCTCCATTTATCTTCAATATATACGATGACTACTCTTTTTTCTTTTCTTTTTAATTACTCCTTTTTTTATTACGGCAAATAAATTTTCCTTTTTTCAATAAATGTACAAATTTCCAAGCACAAATTTTGGTCATAATTAAGATTTTTTATATTTTGATTCCATTTATAAGGTCGGGCAAGAATTAGGGAGTGATTGTTTGACCTTTCATTCCGTTCTTTTTTATTTTTAGAAAGAATAATGTGAAAAAATTATTTTTAGAAAATAAAAATGGATTTTGGGAGTATAATTGGATATAAGATGAAAATGTAATGATGATAGTTGATGTGATAGTTTTTTTAGTATAATAGTTATTAGATACGATTGGTGATTTGAAAAATAAGAGAGAGTGAATAGTGTATTTGTGATATGATTGTATAATAATAAAAGTTGATGTGATATTTTTTTGTTAAAATTATAAATGGATGTGACTGATGATTTGAAAAATGAGAAAAGTGAATAGTATATTTTTTGAAAATTTTCACAAGCAATCACATATTCATGCAAAATTTTGTCCAAAAAGTGGAAGCGGTGAAATTTTTTAACATGCAAGCACTCCCTTAGTGTTTCTAACTCAAGTTATATCTTTTAGGCAACTACAGTTCCTTAATTCATAATTGAGTTAGGGCAAAAACTTGTATGAGATGGTTTCATGTGCATTGTTTATGAGGCGGATCATATATGAACTAGAATTTCAACTCAAACTCAAACCATATAAAAGACCTATGTTTTTTGTTCTCTGTAGGATCCGTCTCATGAATCTAAATCCACGAGACCGTCTACCACCTCTTGAGTTAGCCATATTCTTTGCGGATGCAAGACCCTTAACCCTTTCTTATTATTAGTAAGAATTCTTGTTTTGGTTCCCTAACAAGGATTATTTCCACCCTGGCTTTTCATTAATATTGAACCAGACTGAATAATTGTCCTTTTCCCGTTCAGATCTGAGTACGAAAGGCCACCCCAAAGAGTGAATAGTCCTTTGTTTTTCGTGGGTATCGCCACGGGCCTTAACCCCGATCACCCCTCAAGAATAAGACACAATAATAGAGCAAGAATATGAGTTAATAATATAGCGCACATCAGAGACTACTCCCCTTTTAATAATTAATAATAATGCAGGGTTTGGAAAAGCTCCTTCCTTAAGAGATAGAACAATCCTCACTCCACAGCTCAAAGTTGACCAGTATAAAACCATATGATCCGTCCTCGTTTACGTGCCCTACTGGCTTTATCGTACCCTTACTACTCCTTGCTCATTGGCTTCTGCATGTCTTTTACTGGCTTCTATTATCTTTTGCTGAACAAATCAAATTGAATGTGATATCATGTGTTTTATTATTGAGATGTATGCATAAGCATCTGGACAACAAATTAGTGTATGTTTGGGAGAACTTTTGCAAAAGTCCATCATAAAATTGACTTCTTAATAATTGACTTTTCAAAAGGACTTCAATTATGACGTTTCTAGAATGGACATTTTATATAAGTCACTTATCCAAAAGTTCATTTTAAATTAACCATCAAACATCAATTATTGAAAAGGCCTTTTAGATCCAAAAGTTGTTCGCCTTAATTTTAGCTTCACCGTAAGTGTATGGTGTAGTTTATAGAATAGGGTAGCAAGGTCGTATCCACGGAGACTAATAAATTAATATGCTAATTATCGAACTAAGATAATCTTATTTTTATTTAGACGGTCGTAATTGGATGATTGTTGTGAGATTAAGACAATTAAGACTACTAAAACACAAGATCAAGACAATGAGAATAATAGAGGTATCAAGGCAATAAAATGGATTCCCGGGTTAAGGTTTCGATTAATATCCCTCTTGTTGTCCGATTTAATCAAAGCCAAGTTACTATCAATATTCCTATAAGACGATCACCAAAGTATTTTATCCTCCCTCTCGAGATGCATATAAAATGTAGATTGAAATACCTATGCTAGCATCTCACTCAACATGAGATATTCAACTCCCAAAAGTTTAAAAGATCAAATGTCCTCACAAATATTTACAAACCTCTCGATTCATGCAAATATTCATGTCAAGTACTCAAGATCTAATATTGAAACTCATCTCTCGAATTATGAATCAATATATCAAACATGTTAAATCATTGATCAAGTGATAAAACAAGAATAAGCTCAAAGTACTCAAATAGGCTTCAAGACAATAACTTCAACTAAGATTAAAACATTCAACAAGAGTTCATTAATCTACTTCCAAAACCCGGAAATCTAAAGAGTTTAGCTACACATGATTTCTAAACAACTCATAGACAAATTGTTCAAAGCCATGACAAACTAAAATGAAAGATTAAAACTACAAGAGAAACAAGAAAAACTTAGGAAAATCGACAATCTTGTAAGTCCAAGCGGCTACGATAATCTAGAGGGGGGGTGAATAGATTATCTCCATCTTTTCGATTTCGCCCTCTTTTTAAAATCGAATGCTCAAACACAATAATAAAGGTGCGGAATGTAAACAACACACGTCGATTTAAAGAGGTTCAACCCACCTAGGGCCTAATCCTCTACCACCCCAAGATATCCCGGGATGGATTTCAAAGAAAAAATTTTATTAATTACCAAAATTAATACAAATTCAACTTACAACACCTTGAAGAGCACCACACTCTTCTTCAACACCACCTTTAGAGATTACCACAATCTCCCTTTGAAGATTACCACAATCTTCCTTCAACGCGCACCTTGTGAAGATTACCACAATCTTCAACCTTGAAGAATACCAAATTCTTCAACACCTCAATAAGAAGATCACCACAATCTTCTTTTTATCACCTAGATCATCCAAGTGTGTTCTTACCACAAGAACACTCACAAGGATATCTTGTGTTTGAATGATAACCAAAATCAAGATTACAACTCAATAATGAATATTACAATTTGAGTGCGAAGTGTAATAAAGAATAGCCTAGACCTCAAAGATGTGAAAGTGATAAGCTAGGCAAATTTACAACAAGAATAATAACAATGAAAGACCAAGTATATGCTTGAAGTGTATCTTGTTGTGTTGTATATCAATTGTTGTATTGGTTGCTCCAAAACTTCCTCTATTTATAGGAGATGATTGATCAAGCATAGGCTCCTCTTGGGGATTGAAAATCTACAGAAAAATACAATTAAAATCAAGAATATAGCTGTTAGAAATCAATCCCACATTTTAGGAAATGTGTCTATTTGTCAAAAACGGTCATATTTTTTTGTCAATACACAGGCGACCGTGCATCGCACGAAATAAGAGAAATAAGAACACTTTGAAAAATTCAACAGGGCGACCGGCCGACATAGGCTTCGACCGGTCGACCCTGTCTCAACCGGTCCCCTAACTCAAAAGACGAAGAGGTTTGGTTCTGTTTCAAAACGAAACATGCAGTGCCGGTCGACCACGGGCAACCGGCCGACCGGACGGCCGACGCCTTGTGGCCACCGGCCGACTGCCTGTTTTTACTTCCGTCTCATTTTTCTGTTTCTAAAAACATCTTCAGTGCGGGTTGCCCTATAGGGGCGACAGGTCGACCACGAAGGCAAAAATGTTGTCCAATTTTTGTCGAAAATAAAACTCAAGAAATACTCAAAAATTTAGTAAAAACATTTTAAACCAATCGGGAGTGTTTAGACAACATTTAGAAATCTTGTTTAGGAGTAAAAAACCATTGACATAAAATCATTAAGAGTGTTGTCCATTATTAACAAAAATAAACTTGAGGAAATACTCCTAAAAAATATTAAAACCATTTTAAATCATTTAGGAGTATTTGGACAACCTTTTAAAAAAACATTGTTTTGGTGACAAAATAAAATCATCAAAATTAAGATAAAAACATGTATCAAACAAATCTCTCGATATATCTCCGTTCCTCAAGCTCCGATGCGACCCGATTGTCTTCTTGATGTCTTCTTCCAAGAATAGAACTTTGTCTTGTGTGCTAGAGCCAAAGAATGTCAAAATGTCCCTAGTGTGCGCCCCAAAAAGAGCTTATATACCTTTTAGAGAGTTTAGGGCACATTGTTGTCATGATACTGCATTAGGGTGGGGGCACGGGTCGTGCGTGGGCGCACAGGTTACTCGTGCGTCATGTCGTAGGCCAAGTCCTACTTTTCACCAACCAGCGCACAGGTCGTGCGTCCACGCACGGGTTACCCGTGCGCATTGCCGTATGCAGCTTCCAATTCTTCAGTGGCGCACGCGTTGTGCGTGTACGCACGGGCTACCCGTGCGCCTTGCCGTAACCACATTATTTTCTTCCCAGGGATGCACAGGTCGTGCCCAGACGCGCGCCCTACCCGTGCGTTCTCTATTTTGGCCTTATTTGTTCAACTTCTTCTCATTGTGGCTTCTAATCTCGTATGTTCACTCGATTCTTGGTGTTTCTACTTTGCAATGCTCGTATTTGTCTCCAAATTACTTCAAATATCATTAAATTCCTACAAAACAAGCAAAGCATAATATCTTTCCCACAAAGAGTGAATACAAATCATTTCATATGAGTTTATGCATGTCTAAACACCATTTTTGTTATAATTATACCTCAAAATACATGCAAAACTCACACCTATCAAAACCCTCCAAACTTAAACTGTTGACCGTCCCGATCAACAATTTTGAAAATGAGATAAGGCACAACAGGGAGCGATGAAAGATGGCGCACACAAAGACTCCCAAAAGAAAATCCATATTGTTCGGCATGGGTGTCAAGCAACAAATCAATCAAGCCTCAAATATCTAATCATGGAGCACGTATCAAATAAAACATGGTAAATGCTCTGAATCACATCTCTCAAGATCAAGTGTATGCTCTCATCTCACATGAATATAGGACGTGTTTACGCTCCAATCAAATCAATGTTGCAGAATTACCATAAGCTTGCAAATTGTCTCATATCTCCGCCTCTAGAGTGTATGCAACTTGTGAATCAAAAATGACTTTTTATTTTGGTTGTAATGAAGGCTCTTTGGTTAGAATAAGAAAATATGGATAGAGTGACTCAAACTTGAGCGTATAGACCAATGAACATATAGATCATCTACATTAAAGCTCAATATGCTCTTAAATTCTTCTCTCATTTTCATCAATTCTTCCTATCTTCATCCCCTTTTCTTGGTAAGCATTTCCACATCACATTACAATTTTTAGCCTCAAAGTTCATTCAATGAAAACTCACATCATAACGTCGATTTTTTTTCTGACTCTTTTGTGAATTTTCAACATCTCTTTTCAACTTCTTTTCTTCCTCTTTTGTTCCCATCAACCGACTTTGCCCAATTATCTAACTTTTCAATTCCCACTCATTCAACCTCATTCACTCCCTTTACTCAATGCTATACACTTGAGTGTAGGGTAACAAATATATCAAGTTAAGGCTAGAATTTGTGGCTTATCAAAGAAATAGGCAATAGGCTCAAATTGGCTAACCAGGAATTTCAACAACGTTAGGTAAGCAAAAAGGCTTGAAAGGCTAACAAAGATGGCCTTTAATCATATTCACACCGCATACAACATGTGGCCTTGACAGAGATACCAGAGCAAATTCTAGAATTCTAACAACATGAATGATACACTCAAATCACAAACAAGACTGCAAGAAAATAGAAGCAGTAAAGGCTCAAAAGCTCACAGGATTGTAAATACGCAATTCAAAGCATCAAACCATGTTCTCAATATCCACATGCTCAATATTATCTATTCATGGATCAATCAACTCATACTCAACATCCAATCCCAACAATATAAATTTTCAGTAACACACAAACATCAAGTTGCATCATGCCCGGTCAACGCACTCTCTAACATCTATGAAAGCAATAAACGTGCTAAAACCGTAAACGTGCTTCTAATGCAAATGCAACCTAAAATGCTCTACATGCAACTATATGAAAAACACACAAAAAATGCAAGATATGTTTTTTTTCTATCCACACTTTTCATATATTAAAATACTACTTCTCCCCCCAAACTTGAATGAAATTATATTGCCGGGAAAAATAGAATTTCAATAATGAAAAGTGGAGATATACCTGAGTCACTGTGGAGATGGCGGCGGGAAGTGGCCTTGTGAGATGTGCCACATTTGTATCTGTTGTATCATTTGTCACGTCTCCAATTCCCTTCATTCCTGGGCCGCATATCTTTGCTCCTGGGCCGCATATCTCTCCTCTTGGACCGCATACCTCTGCTTCTGGGTTAAATATCTTTGTTCTAGTTCCAAGGTCCTCCGATCGTAGTCCGCCTGGAATGCACGGAAATCATCTTGATGTTGCTGCAAGTCTTCCCTTTGTTGCCGCAACTCCTTCCCTTGATGCCGCAAGTCCTCCCCAAATGCATAAAGCATGTCATGAAATTCATTGCCGCATTGGGACTCGCCACCATAAGAAGTTCCGGGATGATCCCCGCTATGTGATGGTCTGGGGTGTTCTTCTCCTTGTGAGGGCCTGGGAATGTCATACCCGAGTTGAGGGTGATGAGGTTCCATTCCCCTTTCTTGTCTATTTAGCTCTTCTTCTTCCGCCACCATATCCTCTACATCCGGGAAGCCTTCAACTCGTCGCCTCTTTCTTGCATTGATAGTATCAGTAACTCTGATATGTGCTTCAGAGTTAAGCAAGAAATTGGTAGTGTCCTCAAGGGTATCTACAGTGGTGTATCTCGGGTTAGGTAATGGAAATGCATCACCTCGCTTCTGCTGCAGAAATAACATACCATCTTCATTTGCAATAAATTTCATATGGTGCAAAGATGATATGTTGACCCGAGTGTTGCCCGGTATAGGCTCCAAGCCTCGAAAATCAACATTGAAGTGTCGGGCAATAGGGGTAATCAAACCCTCTATAGAAATAGCACCACCTCCCCGCTTTGCTAAATGATCCACCTATTCAATGAAGTATCCGGCCGTGTTGTAGGGTGTACTCGTCAACATACACCATAATAAATATAACTCTCTGACCGTCATTCCCCAAATATTTTCTCTCACAAAAACCGAGGCTGACGTAACCCTCTGTATATACCGGAAAACCAGATTCTGGATCCAAGAAGATTTTGCAGTGCGAGCTTCGTAGAGCATGGGACCCATTTCCGGCGTTTGGACTAGTAAGCGCCAAAATTCAATTTGGTTATATCGGTATGCTGGTCGGAAGGGCGCGTCGGTGGGAACCTCAAATATGGCATTCAACTATTCTGTGGATAATTGTCGCTGCACATTCCCCAACTGAAATTGCATTCCAATGACTTTGTTACCTATATCTTTAATCATTTTCACTGTGCTCAAGAATTCGAGCGTGAATTTCTTGTAACTAGGCCATTTTCTCCCCATAAAATTTTTCCAACCGACCCTTGCGAATAATCGCCACACGTCGTCATGTATCCCTAGAAGTTGGGTACAATCGTCGTCGGCGTACTTTGAGGGAGCCATCGTTCGGACGACCAGCTTATTCCATCGCTCTAGGGCATCCGCATTTGTTAGTACGACTCCATAGGCCGCATGGCTATCGGGTTGTACTTCTTGTGGTGGTTCTGCCCTAGGACGTCGTCTCCTTCCTTGAGGGTTCCGTCTATCCGCCATTACTTGTAAATGGGTACCTGGAATAACATGTATTGGCAACCCAAAACAAACCAAGTACAAGCACAAGTATGATGAATGTAGGCCAACAAGTTAAATGGGGTGTAATAATTCTCATACATCAATTTGACCGCTCAATTAAGCTCCAAACAATCAACTAATATGGCAAATATAGAGAATCATTATCTGAAAGCCCTAACAATTATAGCTCATGCCCCAATTCATCATCAATTCATCCAAATATGTCTCAATTTCACATGCTCACAAGATGTTTGATAAATTGCCTTAAAGAAGAAATCATCCCAATCATAGCAAAAACATCAAAACAAGCTCCCAACATAATCCACAATACATAATTCAGAAGAAATTCACAAGAAAAAACGAAGTTCTTACCGGAATTCTCGAAATTTATCAAAAAGGGTGAACTTGGAACCCTAGGTGCCTTTCAACTAATTCTTCAATCCAAACTCGAATTTGATGCAAAGTGTTAGTGTACTATGATGAGAGTATGGATTATGTGAAAGAATTTGGAAGAAAATCGGGATTTTGGAGCAATGTGTGTGGGAGGGCGAATTTTTTCGAGTTGGTTGAGAGGGTGCAATATGAGCACAGAGTCTGCCCAGCCCAATTTATCCTTCAGCGTGAAGACGCATGGGCCGTGCGTGGGCGCACAGGTTACCCGTGCGTCATGCCGTAGGGACAGAACTTATTTTCTCCAAGTACGCACGGGTCGTGCGCGGGCGCATGGGCTACCCGTGCGTAATGCCGTAGCTCCAGTTGTTCCCCCTCCAGGCACACACGGGTGGTGCGTACAAGCACGGGCAACTCGTGCGTTCCAGTACAACAATACTCAGGTTTTTTCGATTTTTTTTTACACACACAAAAATGAAACAAAATTAAAAGAAACACACACATAAAAAAAATGAAATCCACCCCAAAACCCGTTGGATTGCCTCCCAACAAGCGCTATATTTAACGTCTTTAGCTTGATGCCTGTTTTCGTTCCGTCACGGGTCTCGCAAGGTGATGGATGTCACCTCCTCTTGGTTACCTCGGTGGAAGTAATGCTTAATCCTCTACCATGAACGTCTCACCGTCTTTTGTTAACAATTCCACGACTCTGGGAGAATTCAATACCTTCTTTGTCATGACTGGCCCCGACCACCTAGATTTGAGTTTTCCAGGGAAAAGTTTAAGGCGTGAATTGTACAAGAGGACTGGTTCCCCTGCTAAAAACTCTCGTTTCTTGATCATTTTGTCATGCCATCTTTTGGTTCTTTATTTGTAAATTCGGGAATTTTCGTAAGCTTCATCCCAAAACTCTTCCATCTCATTTAAATGGAGCAATCTCTCTTCATCGACCTTTTTAAAATCCAGATTTAGTTTCTTGACCGCCCAAAATGCCTTGTGCTCCAACTCTACCGGCAAGTGGCACGATTTCCCGAAAACGAGTTGATACGGTGATGTACCCAACGGTGTTTTATAGGTTGTCCGGTATGCCCATAGAGCATCATCTAATTTCAATGCCCAATCCTTTCGATTGATGTTCACCGTCTTCTCAAGAATCTATTTGATCTCACGGTTGGCCACTTCGGCTTGCCCATTGGCTTGCGGATGATATGCCAATGCAACTTTATGCTTCACCCCATATTTTGCCAATAAGTTGCTCATCAATTTATTTACAAAATGCGACCCTCCATCACTAATTAAAGCTCTTGGAGTGCCGAATCGAGTAAATATATTTTTCTTTAGGAATCGCATCACAACTTGGGCGTCATTTGTTTGTGAAGGAATCGCCTCTACCCAACGGGACACATACTCCACCGCAAGTAGAATATATTGATAGCCCGATGATGATGGAAATGGGCCCATAAAATCGATTCCCCACACATCGAACAATTCAACTTCAATTACATTTGTCATCGGCATCTCGTGTCTCCTGGAAATGTTTCCCATCCGCTGACACCTGTCACATTGTTGCACATACAAAGAACAATCGTTAAATAAAGTGGGCTACTATAGCCCACTTTGCAATACCTTCGCCGCCGTGCGAGTCGGACCAAAATGTCCTCCAGAGGGTAAGGAATGACATTGTTGTAGGACTCCCTCCCATTATTCTTGAGGTATGCATCTTCTGATGATTTTGTCCGCGCACCTCTTAAAGAGTAGGGGGTCATCCCACATATAGAACTTGACATCGTGGAAGAACTTCTTCTTCTGGTATGACGATAAATTTGGAGGCAAAACTCCCGCAGCCAAATAGTTGACAAAATCCGTATACCACGGGAATTTTGCCTCTACCATGAGTAACCATTCATCTGGAAATTCCTCCTTTATCAATTATGTACCTCTTTTCGCCTCCTCTTGATTTTCAATCCTAGACAAGTGGTCTGCTACCACATTCTCACATCCCTTTCGGTCCCTAATTTCCACATCGAACTCTTGCAATAAGAGAATCAACCTAATCAACCTTGGTTTCGCATCCTTCTTATCAAAAAGATATATGATAGCCGCATGATCGGTGTGAACTATCGTTTTCATTCCAATCAAGTATGATCAAAATTTATCAAATGCGAAAACTATCGCCAACATCTCCTTCTCGGTGGTGGTATAGTTCTGTTGAGCATTATCCAACGTTCTACTAGCATAGTAGATCGATCTAAACAACTTTTCCCTCTTTTGACCGAGAACGGCCCCTACCGCAAAATCGCTAGCATCGCACATAAATTCAAATGGTTGACTCCAATCTGGGGATACAAGAATAGGTGCGGTCACCAACACCTTCTTCAAGGTTTCAAATGCCTGCAAACAATCATTAGAAAAATTGAAAGCAACATCTTTTTCTAACAATTGGCTCAAAGGCTTAGAAATTTTTGAAAAGTCACGGATAAACCTTCTATAGAATCCGACATGGCCCAAGAAACTCCGAATGGATTTTTCATTTGTAGGAGGTGGTAACTTCTCGATCACTACAATCTTTGCCCGATCTACTTCCAAACCTGCGGAAGAGACTCGATGACCAAGTACAATACCATCGCGTACCATAAAATGGCACTTATTGAGTACAAGATTGGTCTCTTCACATTGTTGTAAGACTAAGGAAAGATTGTGAAGACAATTATCAAAAGAGTCACCAAACACATAGAAATCGTCCATAAACACCTCCATAACTTTTTCAATAAGATCGTGAAATATAGCCATCATACAACGTTGGAAAGTTGCAGGTGCATTACATAATCCAAATGGCATACGACGAAATGCAAATGTGCCATAAAGACATGTAAATGTCATTTTTTCCTGGTCTTCCGGTGCAATCATGATTTGATTATACCCGGAATAACCATCTAAAAAGCAATAATAATCATAACCCGCTAGACGATCCAACATCATATCTATAAAGGGGAGGGGAAAATGGTCTTTTCGAGTGGTATCATTAAGTTTTCTATAGTCTATGCAAATTCGCCACCCGGTAACAATTCTAGTAGCAATCAATTCTTTATTCTCATTTTTCACGACTGTTACCCCCTTTTTTCGGCACCACTTGTACCGGATTTACCCATGAACTATCAGATATAGAATATATGATTCCAGCATTTAACCATTTCAACACTTCTTTCCTAACCACATCTTGCATGATAGAGTTTAGTCGTCTTTGGTTTTGCACTGATGGTTTATAAACATCTTCCATCCGAATTTTATGCATTACAATAGATGGGCCCTTTAAATCAGTTATTGACCATCCTAGTGCCGACTTATATTTTCTTAAAACCCTTAACAGTTTGTCAAGTTGAGTAGGAGTGAGAAGAGATGATACGATTACCGGATTTACATTATTTGCCTCAAGAAATGCATATGTGAGGTGCTCGGGTAATTGCTTGAGTTCTGGAGTCGGCGTTGTTGTCTCAGGGTCACGCACGGGTTGCCCGTGCTCAGGCACACGGGTCGTGCGTGATCACCTGTCTCCAGATTTTCCTTCGGCATTAAGCACGGGTTGCCCGTGCTCTGGCACACGACCCGTGTGCTCTTCAGGGTTCTCAATTCTTGCTTCAGCACCACGCACGGGCCGTGCGTGGCTGTAGACTTGACTCCCTTATCTCCAACATCATGTTTTTGCTCTTACGCTCCTTGGTAGTTCCTGCATATGATCTAAGGCACAAACATAGTCGTACAAATCTTGGTTATCAAAATCAAGCACAACACTCGACGTCGAACACGAGTGGGTTAGACCAAATTCCAAATCATCCCTCGACAATGTATGATCAACATAATCCTCAATGCATGAACTAACTATATCTAAAAAATTACAATTCTCCACCGTATCATGAAATTTCATTACCTTATATATAGAAAATAAAACGTGCTCATCATTAACCCGTAAAGTGAGCTCTCCTTTTTGTACGTCTATTAAGGCTTTCCCGGTAGCAAAAAATGGACATCCAAGTATCAGTGGAATGTCACGATCTTCTTCCATATCAAGAACCAAGAAATCCGCAGGGAATATAAATTTATCAACTTTTACAAGCACGTCTTCTATAATTCCCTTTGGATATGTAAGTGACCGGTCCGCAAGTTGCAATGTCATCGTGGTTGGCTTCACTTCGCTTAGTCCAAGCTCCCTGAAAATGGATAAAGGCATCAAGTTAATACTTGCTCCTAAATCACACAACGCTTTATTAAAGAAGTTACCACCAATGGCACAAGGGATAGTGAAACTCCCCGGATCTTTTAGTTTTTGTGGTAGCTTCCTTTGGATTATTGAGCTACATTCTTCCGTCAAATTCACCATTTCAAAGCTTGTCATCTTCCTCTTCTTTGACATAACATCCTTAAGAAATTTTGCATAATTTGGCATTTGCTCTAGTGCGTCTGCAAAAGGAATGTTAATGTGCAATTTCTTAAATATATCAAGGAATTTTGCAAATTGATCATCAAGCATTTTCTTTTGAAATATTTGAGGGAAGGAAAGAGAGATAGGCAATTTAGATATATTAGAGTTAGACGAAGATTTAAGCTTCTCAGCCCCTGTTTGTTCCTCCTCTTGTCTCTCTTTTTCCCCATCGACTTCGACATCATCTTTCATCACCGATTCAACATCTCCCGACTTGGATGCTTCATCTGAAATTTTCAGATTTTCAGATTTTTCTTTAGGCCCCTCATATTCCGTACTGCTCCTTAACCGAATAGCCTTGCATTGCTCCTTAGGATTAACTTCCGTATTACTTGGAAATTGACCCTTTTGTTGTTGCCCACCAACAATTGTAGCTAATTGGCCCATTTGAGTCTCAAGGTTCTTTATCGAACTCGCCATCTGTGTCATTTGTAGCTCTACCTTATCCATCCTTGAATCTTGTCTTGCGAAGCGACTCCTCGTGTCACTCATGAATGCATTTGATTGATTTATGAACGAGGTGAGTGCATCTTCCAAAGATGATTTGCCTTCCACATTAGCACCCCCATTTGACGCATTAAATCCCGGCGGTGGTTGCAACACATTCTTTGTATTGGCATAGGAAAATTTTTCATGGTTTCTCAATCCCGGATGGTAGTGTGTTGGGTTTGAATTGTTCCGAAAATTGCTGAAATTCCAGTTATTCACATAATTGACCTCTTCCATCGGATATAGAAGAGCTTCGCTACTCGTGCTCGTGCTTGCTTCTGGCCCTTTCGTAAAAACACTCAAATGGTTTGTCAATGTCGCCACTTGCACAGTCAACGCTTTAATTGGGTCTGAATCCGAAATTTCAGCCACTCGTTGTATATTGGATCTCTCAGACGACCACTGGTAACTGTTCATAGCCATTTCTTCAAGAAGATTTAAGGCGTCTTGTGGAAACCTTGCCAATAATGCTCCTCCCGCTGCGACATCAACAAAGGCCCTCGTTTGCCCCATTAAACCATTGTAGAAGAAACACAACTGTTGATCTTCCGGAAAACCGTGTTGTGGACATCTTCTTAGCAAATCCCAAAATCGTTCCCTAGCTTCGTACAAAGGCTCGGAGTCAAATTGTCGGAATTGAGTAATCTCGCTTTTGAGCTGCAAGTTTAACTCGGTGGAAAGAATTTAAACAAAAACGTTTGGCTCAAATCGTCCCATGTGCTCACACTTACTTGCGTCAAAGTACCCAACCAATTCCTCGCCTTATCCCTCAAAGAGAAAGGGAATAGGCGCAATCTTATGGCATCATCCGAAACTCCATTCATTTTTATCGTGTTGCATATTTGGATAAAATGCGCAAGGTGAGAATTAGGATCTTCAGTTGCGAAACCTCCAAACTGGTTCTATTGTACCATGTTTATCAGTGTCGGTTTAAGCTCGAAGTTGTTGGCATTTATCGGAATATGAGCAATACCACCGTAATTACGATTCGTTTGAGGTCGAAAGTAATCACGGATAGCTTGTTGTTGAACTGGTATTGGTAACTCGTTGATCCTATTGTTACCCCTATTTTCTTCTTCCGCGTCCCCCATAATCTGATTTTGTTGTCTTTCAGCCCGTCTAGTAGTTGCACTGATTCTCCTTGCGAAAGCCTCAACTTCCGGTATGAGCGGTATTAAATCTCCTCGCCTAGAGCGAGTGTTCATGCACTACCTGGACCAAACTAAAAGAAATAAGTCAAATAATGAAGGATTAAAGTCAAACAAAAATATAGAAAAAATAAAAATGTGTAAATTAAGAATAATTCTATCTATCGCAATATTAGCACAAAAAATTGTATTAGTCCCCGGCAACGGTGCCAAAAACTTTTTCGCCTTAATTTTAGCTTCACCGCAAGTGTACGGTGTAGTTTATAGAATAGGGTAGCAAGGTCGTATCCACGGAGATTAATAAATTAATATGCTAATTATCGAACTAAGATAGTCTTATTTTTATTTAGACGGTCGTAATTGGATGATTGTTGTGAGATTAAGACAATTAAGACTACTAAAACACAAGATCAAGACAATGAGAATAATAGAAGTATCAAGGCAATAAAATGGATTCCCGGGTTAAGGTTTCGATTAATATCCCTCTTGTTGTCCGATTTAATCAAAACCAAGTTATTATCAATATTCCTATAAGACGATCACCAAAGTATTTTATCCTCCCTCTCGAGATGCATATTAAATGAAGATTGGAATACCTATTGTAACGGCCCGCCTTCCAGATCGACGACTGTCCCCACAAACCAACACGAGTCTTTCCAGCGCACTTTGTTCTCACTCACGCGCACCCTGAGAGCAGCTTCCCAGGGGATCACCCATCATGACATTGCTCCGGGCCAAGCACGCTTAACTTTGGAGTTTTTACATGATGAGCACCAGAAAAGAAGATTCATCTTGTTGATATGAGTAGTACCTATCAAATCTTTTAAGCTCTCCTCAACTGTATAGTCTCATACCTACACAGTCTCAGAATCTCCTCATATTCAGGTGTGGGATCATTTCATTCATGTTCCCCTCCGTCTAGAAGCCTGCCAGGAGCCGCTCCTTGTTCGTGCCTTCTTGCACCGGCGATCACTCCCCGCCCTCTTCAGCCCCGGGCATCACATGCCCACCAGCTTCCGCTTGGTTCATCCCCGAACCACACCGTACTTGGAGAGGTCCCGCTCTGATACCATCTGTAACGGCCCGCCTTCAAGATCGACGACTGTCCCCACAAACCAACACGAGTCTTTCCAACGCGCTTTGTCCTCACTCACGCGCACCCTGAGAGCAGCTTCCCAGGGGGTCACCCATCATGACATTGCTCTGGGCCAAGCACGCTTAACTTCGGAGTTTTTACATGATGAGCACCAGAAAAGAAGATGCATCTTGTTGATATGAGTAGTACCTATCAAATCTTTTAAGTTCTTCTCAACTGTAAAGTCCCATACCTACACAGTCTCAGAATCTCCTCATATTACGGTGTGGGATCATTTCATTCATGTTCCCCTCCGCCTAGAAGCCTGCCAGGAGCCGCTCCTTATTCGTGCATTCTTGAACCGGCGATCACTCCCCGCCCTCTTCAGCCCCGAGCGTCACACCTATGCTAGCATCTCTACTCAACATGAGATATGTTAGATAAATGTTTTTATCATGATTTTGATGATTTTGTTCAAATGAGTTTTTAAACCAAAACAATGTCCCTAAATGTTGTCTAAATACTTCCGATCGATTTAAAATATTTTTACTATTTTTCAGAGTATTTCTTGGAGTTTATTTTCGATAAAAAATTGGACAACACATCTGTTTCAGGCTCGACCGGTCGCCCTATAGGGCAACCCGTACCTGAGTTGAGTTTTTGAAACAGAAAAAGGGATGTAGAAAAAATTATGTAGGGAGACCGGTCGACCAGGGTGGTCGACCGGTACCTGGGCACCCTCCTGAAAATGTTATCATATCTGTTTCAATTTTTAATCAACCCCAACCGGTCAAGATCAAGGGCGACCAGTCGAACCCCCCTCCGACCGGTCCCCCTGTGTAAAAATCGCATAAAACCTATTTCAATCTTATCTCTGCGCGACCGGTCGAACCCCTATTTTATCAGCAAACTATCCGTTGCATTTTCAGACAGCTTTTCCCTAATTTGTGGGATTAATTTCTAACAACTATATTGATGATTTTAAATGGTTTCTTTTGCAGCAAATCACTCCCCAAGGAGGAGCCTATGTCTGGAAATCAAAGCCAAGACATCTCCTATAAATAGAGGCTTCATTCAAACAACAAGATACAACAAATCACACAAGCAAAGAGCAAACAAGCAAACACTTTCATATATCTTGTTGTATTAGCCTTAGCACTTTCACTTGCACACATTTGAGGTCTAGGCTTTCAATTCTTGATTACACTTGTACTCATATTGTATCATTCATTATTGAGTTGTAATCTTGATTTTGGTCATCATTCAACACAAGACATCCTTGTGAGTATTCTTGTGGTAAGAATACACTTGGGTGATCTAGGTGATAGGTGTTTGGAGAGTGTGGTACTCTTCAAAGATGGTGAAGGAAGATTTTGGTAATCTCCTTGAAGGTGTTGTAAGAGGGTTGTGGTAATCCTCAAGGTGTTGTATTAATTTTGGTAATTAATAAAATTTCTTTTTCTTTTTCGAAACTCATCCCGGATATACTGGGGTGGTAGAGCACGTAGTCCCTAGGTGGGGTGAAGCTCTTTAAATCAACGTGTGTTATTTATTTTCCGCATTTAGCTTTCATCTTTGCTTGATTATTCAAAAAAGAGGGCAACATCTGAAAAACTGAGATAATCTATTCACCCCCATTCTTGATTATCGTAGCCACTTGGACTAACAAGTGGTATCAAAGCCAAACTCCTTGGGTAGCTCGTTCCGAGTAAAGAGGAAAGATCCATGGCTACGAATGATGCTCATCTCACCACCGGCGCCTCCACCAACAAGCCACCACTATTCGACGCCAACAACTACGCATTTTGGAAAGACCGTATGGAGTGCTTCCTGAAAGTGCGGGTTCGACATTTGGAATGTGGTTGTTGAAGGAGTTGATCAACCAAACAAGAAATTGGAGGATGGCACCTCGGCTCCTAAGCCTTTCAAGGAGTTCGATGAAAACGACAAAAAGGCTTTCTCTCTAAACGGTAAGGCCTTAAATATTTTGCATTGTTCTCTTACCGCCACCGAGTACAATTGCATAAGAGGCATAAGGTCGGCACATGAGGTTTGGGAAAAATTGGAGACTATATATGAAGGGACAAAGAAGGTCAAGCAAGCAAGAAAGACCATGCTTGTTAAAGATTTCGAAAACTTTAACACGTATGATGGTGAAAACATCTCTAAGATGGTGGAAAGGCTTGACAACATTGTCAATCCTCTTGTGGCCCTCGGTAAAGTCATCTCCGAAGAAGACAAGGTGACTAAGGTATTGAATGCTCTTCACGGCTCATTGTCCAAAAAGGTGACGGCTATCACGGAGGCACAAAATCTTGAGACACTCAAATTTGACGAGCTCATCGGGAATCTCCTCATCTATGAAGTCTATCTCAAGGAGAGGAAAAATTCAAAACCAACCATCAATCAATCGGGTATGCAAAATATTCCTAAAGGTCTTGCTTCTTCTTCTAATAATGCATTCTATGATAATGATGATGAGGAGGAGGAGACGGCCGCACTTGTTCAAAATTTGCAAAGTTTGTGAATAAAAATAAGGCAAGAAAACCGAGAGATAATGCTTGCTTTAAATGCGGAAAACCCGGGCACTTCATTGCCGATTGCCCAAAACTCGATGAGGAGGAACAAAAGAAAAAGAAGCATTTTTCGAAAAACAAAGCTCTAAATGCGGAGGTCAAAACTTGGGATGAATTACTTGAAACAACCGACGAGGAAGGAGAAACCGAACATGGTCTTATGGCCATAGACGATGAAAATAATGAGGTACGCTCTAACTCTTCTACCTCCTCTTTAGTTGATGAATTGCAATGTGATTTTGATGAATTGCAAATTGAATTTCAAAATTTGATTGTTAAATACAAGACATTGAAAAAGAAGCATAGAGAGCTTAAAATTGAAAAGGATAAATTATTTACTTCTTATGAAACTCTTGATAAAGCTCATGCTATTACTCTTACTCAAGTTCATACTCTTGAAACCGAAAAGGAATTGCTCACAAAAAATCTTGAATGTTTGAAAAATGATGTGCATCGTTTTAACATAAGCACGGATAAAGTTACAAAAAAATTTAGATGCACAAAGAGGTGAACATTCCAAATTGGGACTTGGTTATAAACCATTTCAAAATGTTTTTAAGAAAAATAACCAAGGTCCGACTTTTGTACGTGCTAGTAGCTCTAATACTCCTACTTGCTTTTATTGTGGCAAAGTTGGAGATTATGCTAATAATTGCAAATTGAGAAATAACTCTAGTCATGTTTGGAGACCCATAGGTCTCAAGACTAACCCCCATGGACCCCAAAATTATAGGGTACCTAAAAGAAATTCTTTTGTAGGTAATAGGGGCTATAACAACAATGGAAGATTCAAAATGGCTAGTGGATAGCGGATGTTCACGCCATATGACCGGGAGGAGATAACTTTTTACCAACATCATGCTCCAAGAAGAGGGTATGGTCATGTTCGGCAATGGCAAAGGAAGAATTCTTGGAAATGGAGAAATTGGTAACTCTTCTTTCTCTCTTAGTAATGTTCTTTTAGTAGAAGGGCTTAAGTTTAATTTGATAAGTGTTAGCCAACTTTGTGATTCAAATTATGATGTTTCTTTCAATAAAGAAAAATGCCTTATACTTAAAAATGGTAAAAGTTTTTGTGAAGCAAATAGAAAAGACAATCTTTACAAAATTTGTACAAGTGATTTGGTTAGTCAAAATGTTTCTTGTTTAGTCGCCAATAATGATTTAACTAGTTTATGGCATAGGCGACTTGGACATGTTGGATACAAGAATTTGAAAAATATTTACAAAAACCAACATGTGAAAGGACTACCCAAATTGAATTTTGAAAATCTTGACTTATGTGACACTTGTCAAAAGAACAAATTAGTTAAAAGTAGTTTTAAGCTCAAAAATGAAATTTCCACAACCAAACCCCTACAATTGCTTCACCTTGATTTGTATGGGGATATTGGTACGACAAGTCTAAGTGGAAAACATTACACTTTCGTTATTGTCGATGATTTTTCTAGATATACTTGGGCTCTTTTTCTTACCAATAAAAGCGATGCCGTTAATGAGTTTGTTAAGTTGTGTAGACTTATTGAGAATGAAAAGGAAGATACTATTAAGTCTATTCGAAGTGATCGAGGTGGAGAATTTGATGGAGAATTTATAGTCTTTTGTGAAACTAAGGGATATGCTCATAATTTTTCGGCTCCAAGGACACCTCAACAAAATGGAGTAGCCGAAAGGAAAAATCGGACACTACAAGAGATGAGTCGGTCCATGCTCAATGAATTTTCACTTCCAAAATATTTTTGGGTCGAAGCCGTAAGTACCGCTTGCTATGTCATTAATCGAGTTTACATTCGTCCTAAAATGAATAAAACTCCATATGAGCTTTGGAAAGGAAGAACTCCAAATATTAGTTATTTCAAGATATTTGGTTGTAAGTGCTTTATTTTGAATACCAAGGATCAATTGGATAAACTTGATCCTAAGGCCGATGAAGGGATATTTATGGGATATTCAACAAAGAGCAAAGCATATCGGGTTTACAATAAGACTAGTGGGGTTGTTGAAGAATCCATCCATGTCAAATTCAATGAAGCTTTGGGTGTTGAAAGAATACCCAATGATGAAAGTGATAAAGAGGATATTATTGAACCCATTGTTCAAAATGATGCTCAAAATGATCAACCTACTACATCAAATGATCAACCATCCACTTCAAGTGTTCCTCAAGAAGACAAAGGTGATACTTCGGATCTTCCCGTGGCATTGAAATTTAAAGGAGATCACCCAAAAGATCTTATTATTGGTGATCCCCTTGATAAAGTGATGACCCGAAGAAAATTTGCCGAGAAAGCTCTTATTTCTCAAAAAGAGCCTAAAAATGCTAAGTAGGCTATTGAGGATGAGAATTGGTTTTTGGAGATGCAAAAGGGATTGAATCAATTTGAAAGAAATGATGTATGGGAATTGGTACCTTGTCCTCCTTCTCAAACTATTATTGGTACAAAATGGGTATTCCAGAATAAGCTTGATGATCAAGGCAACATTGTTCAAACAAGGCGAGTTAGTAGCTCGAGGGTAGTGTCAAGAAGAAGGTATTGATTATGATGAAACTTTTGCACCCGAGCACGTTTAGAAGCTATTCGTATTTTACTTGCCTATTTTTATTATAAAAATTTCAAACTCTACCAAATGGATGTTAAATCCGCTTTCTTAAATGGTTTTATTCAAGAAGAAGTATATGTAAAACAACCTCCGGGGTTTGAAAATTTTTCTAGGCCTAATGACGTTTATAAACTTAAAGTGGCCTTGTATGGTTTAAAGCAAGCACCCCGTGCATGGTATGATAGACTTAGCTCTTTTCTTTTGCAAAATGGTTTTACAAGAGGTAAAGTTGATACTACTCTCTTTGTTTTTGAAAAAGGGCAAGATTGTTTACTTGTGCAAATTTATGTTGATGATATTATCTTTGGTGCTACTAATGAATCCTTGTGCAAGAAATTTTCTAAGTTAATGCAAGGAGAATTCGAGATGAGTATGATGGGGAGCTCAACTTCTTTCTTGGGCTTCAAATTAAACAATGCCTAGAAGGTATATACATTTCGCAATCAAAATATACAAATGAACTTTTGAAAAAGTTCGGCATTGAAGAAGGAAGAACCGTGTCTACTCCTATGGAAACCAATGTCAAAATTGACAAAGATGAAAAAGGCAAGTCAGTGGATGAATCAAAGTATCGAGGTATGATTGGTAGTTTACTTTATTTAACCGCTAGTAGACAGGACATTCTTCATGCCGTATGCCTATGTGCTCGTTTTCAAAGCAATCCCAAAGAAACTCATATGAGTGTCGTTAAAAGAATTTTTCGATATTTGAAAGGCACTATTCAATATGGTCTATTCTATCCAAAGAATGAAAAATTTTCTCTTAAAGGTTATAGTGATTCGGATTATGCGGGAAATATTGATGAACGGAAAAGTACTTCCGGATCATGTCAATTTTTAGGCGATTGCCTAGTTTCTTGGTTTTCAAAGAAGCAAAATTGTGTTTCACTTTCAACGGCGGCCAGAATATATTTCCGACTTTTTGTTGTACTCAACTTCTTTGGATGAAACAAACCTTAGCGGATTACAAATGCTCTTTTGAAAACGTGCCTATCTTTTGTGACAATATATCCGCTATAAAAATTGCTCAAAACCCGGTTCATCATAACCGTACTAAACATATTGAGATTCGACATCATTTTCTAAGGGATTGTGTTTCTAAACGAAAAATTGAGATATCTTTTGTACCATCTCAAGATCAATTGGCGGACATTTTTACAAAACCGCTATCTTCCGAGACCTTTGCGTCCATACGAGCTCGGTTAGGCATAATGCATATTGAATGAGATTTACGTTTGCATTTTGCATGTTTTTAAAACTTAGGGGCGAAAAATCGGATTTTTGGTTGAAAATTCGGATTTTAATAAAATTGGCAAGACAGTGGGCTGATGAGGTTGAGGGCAACCGGTCGCCCTCAACGTCGACCGGTCGCCCTTAGCTATTTTTTGGATTAAAACCGTTCTGTCTCCTGCCTCAGTCATATTACCTCATTTTTGCCATTTTTCGTCCCCTTCGCCAAATTCACACAAATTTCACTCTAAATTTGTTTTCATGCATTCAATTCATATCTTGGACCTAATATAGCATGTTTATCACCATCATCGCTCATCTTTACCGATCGAATGGTAAGAATTTTCCTTTCTTTGCTCAATTGGGTTGAACCCTTGAGTTTGTGGCTTTCTTGTATATTTCTTGATGAAATTATCTTATGATCATGATGAGCTTAGTTGTTATGTTGTATTGTATGATGTTTGGTATGATTTGGTGATGAAATTTTTTTTGGCTTGATTTATTTACAAGGGCTCTATACAACTTCTTTTAATTTTTACGCCCACAAAGTGTTCGATGAAATGTCACAATGAAAATTTCAACTTCTACATGATTCTCTTGCTTTCAAAAGTCTTAGATACTTACTGAGATCATGTCTTGGCAAACAAAACGAGCTTATGGATTTTTTCATGATATATTTCTCCCATTTCTTCGGATTTTAAGTCTTCTTCTTTCAATGGTTGATAAATCGTATTCTAGGCGCACTTTGATATACTTGTACAATGTTTTTATCATTCTAACATTCTTTTTGATGATTCCAAAGGGAGAGAAACAGGAAATTGACTCGTTAGCTCAAAGAAGCTAATAAAAGCTCGCAATAAAAGCTATAAGCTATGGCTTCCTAAAGCCAAGTATACCTAGTCCATGGCTTGTATTATGGACTTAATTGCAATAGATTATAAGTATTTTGACAAGGGGAGCTCATTATTTTGACAGGGGGAGCTTATTAGCTCATGATGTTTATGTGTATCCTGTAAAAGCTTGTTATAGCTTATGCTTATGCAATATTACTTGTTGATGTGCTTATCAATAGGGGGAGCTTTTTATAAAATGTTTTTAAACGGATAGTTCACTCGTAAAACCGGTAAATTATTTTCGTTTTCAAAATCGTCCTTGTAAAAATTGTTTTGGTTTGTAATCATCAAAAAGGGGGAGTTTGTTAGATAAATGTTTTTATCATGATTTTGATGATTTTGTTCAAATGAGTTTTTAAACCAAAACAATGTCCCTAAATGTTGTCTAAATACTTTCGATCGATTTAAAATTTTTTTTTCTAATTTTCGGAGTATTTCTTGGAGTTTATTT
Source organism: Rehmannia glutinosa (assembly GCA_016081115.2). Taxonomy (NCBI): domain Eukaryota; kingdom Viridiplantae; phylum Streptophyta; class Magnoliopsida; order Lamiales; family Orobanchaceae; genus Rehmannia; species Rehmannia glutinosa. Next base: position 342,610 of record JABTTQ020000654.1, on the reverse strand, counting down.
TCGATAAAACATTGGACAACACATCTGTTTCAGGCTCGACCGGTCGCCCTATAGAGAGCAACCCGCACGAGTTGAGTTTTGAAACAGAAAAAGGAAGTAGAAAAAAATTATGGAGGGCGGCCGACCGGGTGGTCGACCGGGGTGGTCGACGGTCGACCCCTGGCGACGGCCGCCACTGCACAGGCGCCCTCCTGAAGATGCTATCTTCTCTGTTTCGATTTTAATCAACCCCAACCGGTCAAGATCAAGGGCGACCAGTCGAACCCCCCTCCGACCGGTCCCCTGTGTAAAAATCGCATAAAACCTATTTCAATCTTATCTCTGCGCGATCGGTCGAACCCCTGTTTTATTAGCAAACTATCCGTTGCATTTTCAGACAGCTTTTTCCTAATTTGTGGGATTGATTTCTAACAACTATATTGATGATTTTAAATGGTTTCTTTTGCAGCAAATCACTCCCCAAGGAGGAGCCTATGTCTGGAAATCAAAGCCAAGACATCTCCTATAAATAGAGGCTTCATTCAAACAACAAGATACAACAAATCACACAAGCAAAGAGCAAACAAGCAAACACTTTCATATATCTTGTTGTATTAGCCTTAGCACTTTCACTTGCACACATTTGAGGTCTAGGCTTTCAATTCTTGATTACACTTGTACTCATATTGTATCATTCATTATTGAGTTGTAATCTTGATTTTGGTCATCATTCAACACAAGACATCCTTGTGAGTATTCTTGTGGTAAGAATAAGTACATTTGGGTGATCTAGGTGATAGGTGTTTGGAGAGTGTGATACTCTTCAAAAGTGGTGAAGGAAGATTGTGGTAATCTCCTTGAAGGTGTTGTAAGAGGGTTGTGGTAATCATCAAGGTGTTGTATTAATTTTGGTAATTAATAAAATTTCTTTTTCTTTTTCGAAACCCATCCCGAATATACTGGGGTGGTAGAGCACGTAGTCCCTAGGTGGGGTGAAGCTCTTTAAATCAACGTGTGTTGTTTATTTTCCGCATTTAGCTTTCATCTTTGCTTGATTATTCGAAAAAAATGGCAAAATCTGAAAAACCGAGATAATCTATTCACCCCCCTCTAGATTATCGTAGCCACTTGGACTAACAAGATATTCAACTCCCAAAAGTTTAAAAGATCAAATGTCCTCACAAATATTTACAAACCTCTCGATTCATGCAAATATTCATGTCATGTACTCAAGATCTAATATTGAAACTCATCTCTCGAATTATGAATCAATATATCAAACATGTTAAATCATTGATCAAGTGATAAAACAAGAATAAGCTCAAAGTACTCAAATAGTTTTCAAGACAATAACTTCAACTAAGATTAAAACATTCAACAAGAGTTCATTAATCTACTTCCAAAACCCGGAAATTTAAAGAGTTTAGCTACACATGATTTCTAAACAACTCATAGACAAATTGTTCAAAGCCATGACAAACTAAAATGAAAGATTAAAACTACAAGAGAAACAAGAAAAACTTAGGAAAGTCGACAATCTCTCGATATATCTCCGTTCCTCAAGCTCCGATGCGACCCGATTGTCTCCTTGATGTCTTCTTCCAAGAATAGAACTTTGTCTTGTGTGCTAGAGTCAAAGAATGTCAGAATGCCCCTGGTGTGCGCCCCAAAAAGAGCTTATATACCTTTTAGAAAGTTTAGGGCACATTGTTGTCATGATATTACATTACAGCAGGGACGCACGGGTCGTGCGTGGGCGCACGGGTTACCCGTGAATCATGCCGTGGGCCAAGTCCTGCTTTTCACCAACCAGCGCACGGGTCATGCGTCCACGCATGGGTTACCCGCGCGCATTGCCGTAGGCAGCTTCCAATTCTTCAGTGGCGCACGGGTGGTGCGTGTACGCATGGGCTACCCGTGCGCCTTGCCGTAACCACATTATTTCCTTCCCAGGGATGCACGTGGCGTGCGGTGCGCGCCTACCCGTGCGTTCTCTATTTTGGCCTTATTTGTTCAACTTCTTCTCATTATGGCTTGTAATCTTGTACGTTCACTTGATTCTTGGTGTTTCTACTTCGCGATGCTCGTATTGGTCTCCAAATTACTTAAAATATCATTAAATTCCTACAAAACGAGCAAAACATAATATCTTTCCCACAAAGAGTGAATACGAACCATTTCATATGAGTTTATGCATGTCTAAACACCATTTTTGTCATAATTATACCTCAAAATACATGCAAAACTCACACCTATCAAAAGTACATCTCAAAAGTGCATCCAAACAAGCATTTAATTTCTCAAAAGATTAAGTAGATGTTACCTAAGTGGGTAATACCCAACTCCATTGGGATTTTTATATGTGTCCACCTTTATTTTATTTTTATTAAAAAAAAACATGCACATGTCATAACTGGACACATGGAAAAATCTGAATGGAATTGGTGCTACCCAATTGGGTAGCATCGAACTTCCCTTTCTCAAAATCACCTTACCAGTTTCAACCCCAATGTCATGCATGATCCAAAATAATATTTGTAATATCCTTGGGTTGGACAGGGGTTCATCTTTTTATGCCATATACTTAGGGCTCCCAGCTTTCATCCGAAAGAATAAATGCTAAATATTTTCTTCACTCAAGTACAAGGTTAAACACAAATTAAAAATGTGGAAGTCGAGTAGGTTTTCTTCAGGTGGCAGAGAACTATTGATAAAAACAGTAGCCCAAGATACAACTACTTACACAATGAGCATTTTCAAGATTCTGGGTTTCTTATGTAATGAGCTACAATCGTTAATAGCCAGATTTTGGTGGGGTGGAAGCGCAGTGGATAAAAAGATCCATTAGACGCGAAGGGATGTCATCATTCGCCGTCTAAAACATAAGGGTGGTATGGGTTTCAGAGACATCAAATTGTTTAATCAAACCCTTGTCGCCAAGCAAGCACATGGAAAATCCTTGACAATGAAACTTCTCTTGTTGGGCGTATCCTCGAAGCAAAGTATTTTCCCCTGTTTCTTTTTTTGAGTGCACGTCTGGGACACCATCCATCTTATGTATAGAGAAGCATTTTTCGGGCTAAAGATTTATTATGCAATGGACTCCGTTGGAAAGTAGGAAATGGTCGCTCAATTAATATTTTCAATGATCTGTGGCTTTTGAAGCCCAACACTTTTAACTTTCAAGCCTATAACTACTACTAGTGATGGGGCTCCTTCTTTGGTGCCACACTTGTCAAGGACACATTATGGGTTGTGGATTTTCATATATAATCTATGGAAATTGACTCGAAGACTCTAATGGAGGCATATAAAGCTACATTATGCTCTTTTGGTGATTAAATAAGTAATATCGTTCAAGATATTCGATCATTACTAAGCTCGGCTAGCAGATATACCGAGTGTGTTTTCATTGCTAGAAGTTGTAATAATTTAGCTCATGTTTTAGCTTGTTCTGCTGCCAATGGTGATCATGTTATTTGTGGGTCTCAGGCTATTCCATTGTGGATTGGTCCAACAGTCTTAGCCGATTTAGAGTAATGAATATAGTTTTTTCTTTCCAAAAAATTAAAAAAACATAATTGAATTTTCGATTAGTGAAACTGACTAAGTCAGTCTCATCATTTATACAAGCATTATATATAAGTATGATTTATTTAAAAAAAATGGTCACAAACACAATGGATATTACAATTTTAAATTCCAAAACAGCAAATTTCCAGTATTATCAATTTCATAGACAACCATTGAATATATTTGACAACTAGATTAATTCCACTTGTTGCTTGTGGGAACATGGGGTAGAAATAGTACTATTTTGGTTTCAAAATAAAAGTTTCGTTGATTCTATTAATAAATTAATTTAATTATCTACCAAAATTAAAGTTTCGTTGATTCGTTTGAATATATTGAATATTTAAATAACTTAATAAGTATATTGAAAGTTTCAAAGCCAATGGGTTAGTCAAAGGTTTGGAAAAAATTGTGCTTAAGAAACTATGCTTTTATCATTGACATTTTTTTACTAAAAATAACATTGAAGTGAAGATATTTGCTAAAAATCCAAAAATATTAATGCCTAAGCCCAAAATCATCACAATTTTAACTTTTTTCTTAACACATGTTTAATCTTTTTCACTAATATCAAATTCGAGTCGAGTTTCAGAATTTATTGGACAAGAAAATGTCCTATCTTTAAAAAAAGAAATTAGCTCGGATAAACTTTTATCCATTAATTTTAAATCGAATTATTTGATTTATATTTCAACCTAAATCACAAAGTATTGCAAGATTTTAGAGAGAGTCGCAGGGTCAAGATTTTCACATAGGAACCACGTTCTCTAAGATTCTCTGTTTGTTTGGCAACAAAAACTCCTCAAGAAAAATTATAGGGAATTTTTTTTTTCCATACCTAATATTTCAACTTGTTTTTTTTTTTTTTTTTTTTGTAGTTCTGCCATAGATTACTGGGTTCCACATCATTGTTCCCAAAAGGGGCACAAGTTACCACATAATGTATATCACAATCTGATAAGCAAGTTTAACACTTCATATTTTCATAACACGATCCAATCACTTTTTTTTTTAGAAACAATCAAATTCATTGTGTAGAAGAATTTGCAACAGATAACAAAGATCAAAATTGTAAAGCCTACAAAATCATAAACCTATATAGATCTAAAATATAGACATATTTTAAATCTATGTTGTAACGACCCAATTTTATTAATTTAAAATATTCTAAAAATATTTTTTTAAAAAAAACATAATTTTATAAATTAAAGTGATCCCAATAATGATCAAAAAGTTGATTTAGGATTTTAATTCTTAAGAAAAAAATAATGATAATAATAATAATAATAATAATAATAATAATAATAATAATAATAATAATAATAATACTAGTAGTATTAGTAGTAGTAATAGTAGTAGTAGTAGTAATAATAATAATATTACATCTTCCAAATTAAAATATTCAACAATTTTTCCAAGCATAAACAAAAAAAAAAAAATAAAGACATAAATCTAAAATTTAGTCCGATCATAATTATTTAAAATATAGCATGATTTATTCCACCATCCACAACATCATATCTTCAGCCGGATTCCTCAACCTGAAAATCATGACAATAATAGGGGTGAGCTTCATCTTGCTCAGTAGGGATATATCTGTCAATATTTAATATAACATGAAAAACATTAACATAATTACAACAATAAATTCATTAATTTCCTCTTTTCCTCTGACTGGCCAGTTCCTGCATATAGCATGGCGGGTTCACCCCGAAGATACGTTTGATCCCAGACCCTTTTCATAGTCCCTAGCTTATATGAATTTATTTTCTTTTAATATATATTGCAATCAATGAAGTACAATCATGAAACATTAATAAAGACAAATAATATAGAAATCCCTACATTAATAATTGCAGATATTCGATGTAGAAAAATGATCAGTAAAAATCTTAATCCTCGACCCCTTCGTTTTCTACATTAAATAAAATTATAATTAATATGTGATTTTAATAAATCAAACTAATTAATGAAAGAATTTCTGAAAAATATTGAAAAGGGGCTTGTGATTTGTGAATATATATATATATATATATATATGAAACTTGAAGTAGAAAAATACTTATACCTTATAATTATTAGAAAGTGTAGTGTAAAATTGTGTGGGAAATTACACATATTTATAGGCTGATTGTTTTTCTATATATATATATATATATATTTTTTTTTTTTTTAAAAAACCTAAACTAACCCCTAATCTCAACCCCTAATTTATACTCTAAACTAACCTCTACATTGACCCCTAAAAGAACTCCTACCTTAACCCCTAATTAAATTATTGGTTATCACATTCTACTCTCCTTAAATATAATTTCGTCCTCGAAATTCAATATCTTACATGGAATTGGAAAACTTGGATACTTGACACGAATCTCCTCTTCACGCTCCCAAGTAGCTTCATTTTTGCCATGACGTCTCCACTGTACTTTAATCAGAGCAATATCTTTATTTTTCAAATGGTGAATCTTGCGTTCCAAAACAGCTTCTGGTGTTTCTTCGTAAGTTAAGTCATTGTTGATTGTTAGATCCTTATAATTCACGATGTGACCTGGATCATAAACATACTTTCGTAGCATAGAGACGTGAAAAACATTGTGCACACTTGATAGACTCGGTGGTAATGCTAGCTGATAAGCTAAATCTCCAACTCGTGTAAGGATTTCAAATGGTCCGATATATCTTGGCTTCAACTTTCCCTTTTCACCAAATCGAATAACACCTTTGAGAGGAGCTACTTTCAGAAATACTTTTTCTCCTTCATCAAACTGTATATGTTTTCTCCGTCTATCAGCATACGACTTTTGTCTATCTTGAGCCATCTTGATTCGATCTTGTATCATAGCTATCTTCTCAACAGTTTGCGAATTAATTCATGCCCCAAAATTTTTCTTTCACCAACTTCGCTCCAATACAATGGTGATCTACATTTTCTTCCGTACAACGCCTCGTATGGAGCCATCCCAATAGTCGCTTGATAACTGTTGTTATACGCGAATTCTACCAAGGGTAATAATATTTCCCAATTACTTCCTAAGTCAAGCACACATGCTCTCAACATATCTTCCAATATTTGTATAGTCCTTTCAGACTGCCCATCTGTTTGTGGGTGATAAGTCGTACTAAAGTTTAGCTTTGTTCCCAAAGTACTTTGTAGACTTTTCCAAAATTTAGAAGTAAAACGTGTATCTCTATCTGAAACAATAGACACGGGAACTCCATGAAGTCTCACTATCTCCTCAATATAAATTTGTGCATATCGCTCCATACTAAACGTCATCTTAACAGGTAAGAAATGAGCTGACTTTGTTAACCGATCTACTACAACCCAAACAACCTTGTTTCCCTTGACTGATGGTGGAAGCCCTACCACAAAGTCCATTGTTATGTGCTCCCATTTCCATTCTGGAATGTCAAGGGGTTTGAGCAAACCAGATGGTCTTTGGTGTTCGGTTTTTACTTGCTGACAAATCAAACATTTTTCTACAAAAGTTCCAATGTCTCTTTTCATACTTCTCCACCAAAATACTTCTCTTAAATCTCGATACATTTTTGTACCTCCAGGGTGAGCTGTGTACGGCGTACAGTGAGCTTCTTCGAGAATTTCTTTTCTAAGCTCTTCTTCTTTAGGAACGCATAATCTCCCTTCATAAGTCAAAGTACCGTCATTTGTTATAACAAATCCTTTTACATTCCCTTCCCGAGCTTTTTCTTTCATTTTGCTCAAAAATTTATCTCGAGGTTGAGCTTCTTTTATCTTCTCTAGTCAATCCTATTTCCGATAGGGGCAGTTGACAATTGAATCCGATTTTGACCATTATTTTCATATCTGTAATAGTGCGAAAAGAAGACCCGGCTCTAAGTTGTTCAAGAATAGTGGCGTTGAGTCTCTCGACCCTTTGACTTAGGATTAGTCGATTTCTATTTCTCGATGGGGGCAGGAAGGGATATAACTCAGCGGTAGAGTGTCACCTTGACGTGGTGGAAGTCATCAGTTCGAGCCTGATTATCCCTAAACCCAATGTGAGTTTTTCTATTTGGATTTGCTCCCCCGCCGTGATTCAATGAGAATGGATAAGAGGCTCGTGGGATTGACGTGAGGGGGCAGGGATGGCTATATTTCTGGGAGTAGGTTGCACCATCAAAGATGCTAGTACTATTTCTGTGCTTCTTGGTGGTACCACTACTTCAATTCTCATCCTGGCAAATTCTCTCACAAGATGTTCTTGTTCAGATATCAAGCTTGACATTTCTCCTTTTGTTCTACGACTTAATGCATCGGCTACAACATTAGCTTTACCCGGATGATAGCTGATAGTGCAATCATAGTCATTCACCAATTACAACCACCTTCTTTGCCTCATGTTTAGCTCTTTCTGAGTAAACAGATATTTCAAGCTTTTGTGGTCGGTGAAGATTTCACATTTCCCTCCATATAGGTAATGGCGCCAGATCTTTAATGCATGCACTACAGCAGCTAACTCTAGGTCATGAGTAGGATAGTTTAACTCATGTGGCTTTAGTTGTCTTGAGGCATAGGCAACCACTTTACCATGTTGCATTAGCACGCATCCCAAACCTTGTTTTGATGCATCACTATAAATAACAAAATCTTTAGTGGGGTCAGAAATTATTAATACTGATGCAGAAGTTAGCCTTCGCTTCAACTCCTAAAAGCTTTCTTCGCATTTCTCATTCCATTGGAACTTCTCCCCTTTTCTTGTCAGTCGAGTCATAGGCGCAGCTATCTTTGAGAATCCTTCAATAAATCTCCGATAATAGCCTGCCAAACCTAGAAAACTGCGAACTTCGTTCGCATTCTTAGGTGCATTCCATTCGTTGATTGCTTCAACTTTAACCGGGTCCACTTCAATTCCTTGAGCAGTGATTACATGTCCAAGAAACACCACTCGATCTAGCCAAAACTCACATTTCTTGAATTTCGCATATAACTTTTCCTTGCGAAGTGTTTCTAGCACTATTCTTAAGTGCTCAGTATGTTGTTCTTTATTCTTTGAATATACAAGTATATCATCTATAAAGACTATGACAAATTGGTCTAGATACGGATGAAACACTCTATTCATCAAGTCCATGAATACTGTTGGTGCATTACTTAACCCAAATGGCATTACTACAAACTCATAATGTCCATATCGAGTTCTAAATGCTTTGTTTTCCGAATATCATTCTCTTTAATTTTCAACTGATGATATTCGAATCTCAAGTCAATCTTAGAGAAAGTGCTGACACCTCTCAATTGATCGAACAAGTCTTCAATCCTCGGTAGCGGATACTTGTTCTTCACTGTGAGTTGATTAAGTTCTCTATAATCGATACACATTCTAAGTGACCCGTCTTTTTCTTTACAAATGTAATCGGTGCTCCCCACGGTGATACACTAGGTCTAATAAATCCCAAATCCAAAAGTTCTTGTATTTGCGCCTTTAACTCTTGTAACTCCTTTGGCGCCATCCTATAGGGTGCCTTAGATATAGTCTTTGCCTGGTACCAAATCTATTCCAAATTCAACCTCGGCGATTTGGAGGAATTCCCGGCAAGTCTTTTGGAAATACATCCAAAAATTCTTGCACAATTGGTACGTCATTAGGTGTTATTTCGGCTGTCGAAGTATCTATTAAACTCACTAGATATCCTTGACAATTTTTCTTTTTCAACATCTTTCTTGCCTTCATTGCCGATATCACTCGTGGTACTGCCTTAGACTTAATCCCATATAATTTTATCTCATCATTTCCTGGCAGTTTGAATATTATCTCTTTCTCGTGACATTTAATGTCTGCCTGATATCTACTAAGCCAATTCATACCTAATATTACGTCAAAATCCTTCATCTTAATTATGTATAGATCAGCTTTAAGATATTTTCCACCTATATTCACTTCAACATCTTTATTCATTGAGTCAGTTGTTATCGAATTTCCAGATGGCAAGCCAACCTCAAGGGGTTCACTTACTCTAGCACTCTTATGTCCTAATATAGTATGAAATTTGGCAGATAAAAATGAATGTGTGGCACCAGTGTCGAAAAGTACAAGAGCAGGTATTCCAGAGATGGTTAACATACCTGACATTGTACCAGGGTTCTGATCAGCTTTTTCCTTAGTCATATCATACATTCGAGCTCTACCTCCAGATGTTTGTTCTCTTCTTTCCCGCTCAACTTTTAAAAGAGGACAATTAGAGACTTCATGTCCTGGCTCCTTACACTTGAAACATTTTCCTTGTCCAGCTAAACATTCTCCAAAATGATTCTTCTTGCATTTTGGGCAAGTTGGCCTGTCTTGCGTAGTTGGACGTGCATTTCCATCAGTCTTTATCTGTTTATTTTGATTTTGTTTTGCCCATTCCCATTTTCGTTTCTCAGACAACACAACCAACTTTTGCTCTTCATCATCCCCAGCAAAATTTGCCTCCACCTCATGAGCCCTTCTCACCATCACTGAGTATTCCAAATCTCCTTGAGCAGATAGTATTCCTGATAGTTGTGCTCGAAGTCCCCTTCTGAACCTCAGAGCATTTTTCAAATCAGTATCCACTAGGTGTGGAGCAAACCGACTTAGTTGATTGAACTGTCTCTCATACTCTGTGACAGTCATGTTTCTTTGTTTAAAGTTAAGGAATTCTGTCTCCTTCTTGTCCCAATATGATTTTGGGAAAAACTTTTCCATTACAATCATTTTGAACTCATCCCATGTTAAAGCATTCCGCTCTTCCTCGGTCTTAGTCCTCCAATACCCTTCCCACCAATGATCAGCATCTTCTTTGAGTTGGAAAGCAGCACATACGACTCTCTGTTCGTCTGTGCAACCAATTAGTCGAAAAATCCTCTCTAGCGATCGAAACCATTCTTCTACTGCTGTTGGGCCATCACGTCCGTTGAATGTGGGTGGACGATAGTGGCGGAATTGTTCCACGACTCGTGCATTGTTGTTGTTGTTGTTGTCCCCGTTGTTCTGCACACCTCTGAGGAACTCAACAATTATATCTCCAAAGCCCGATGCTGATGGTTTGATTTCTTGTGTTAGTGGAGTTCTCACCATTGACTTGATTTCCACGACGGGGAGCCATATTCCTAAGGTCATACATAATGTATTATTATTATTATTTATCCCAATTTATTAATGGATTTTTTCATGAAATATCTAACTTAAAATCTAAATATCATAATATAATGGTTAAATAAATTAATATCAATTAAAGGACAACTAAGCTTTATATATAATAAGGATTTATTTATCAATTATTGAAATACATAGACCCATCTATCTCTACTGATCCATGTCTTCATCTTCCTCCGGATCTTCTTCCGGATCTTCTTCTGGTTCTTCTTCTGGATCTTCATCTGGGTCTTCTTCCAGGTTTTCTTTCGGTTCCTCATCTTCTACCATAGCCTCATTGTTCAAAAACTCAATCCATTTACGATATAACCTAGCAGTAAATGTCCCGTAGTTGATTTTGGGTCGGTCATCCTGCCCGTCATACTCCAATAATGAGGCATAAAGCGTTTCGACCTTGACGTTCCAAAATGAGGTAAGCTATCAATCACTCTACGGAGCCGCGTTCGTTTGGGCGCCGATGACATTTCTCACATTGTACCACAACCGGTGAATTTTAACTATATATTCTCCAATACTATCCCCTCCTCAATTTGATAGTTGCAATAATGATTGAGTCGGTTAATTGGATGGTTCGGACCCCAATTATTATTATTATTATTCTTTCTTGCAGTATGGCGAGTGCGAGTTCCTGCCATCTATATATATGTCAATTTGCAACCATAAGTCTATTTTACATTTTTTTAAGAATACAAGATTTCACTTCATCTAACATATAAACTGATATTATGTATCTAAAGCAGAATATAGTAACATGAAATCATAATAAAATACATCACAATATAAATGAGCATATTGATACAATTGTATAATGTAACTCGCATTAATAATTCTCATACCTTGAGAAGATCGGCAAGATATGATGGAGGTGGATGTTATTATATTATTTTTTCTTGTTCAAAGTTTGACTTTTTTTTTTAAAAGGAAACTATGCATTTTAATTTTTAATAATTTTTTTTAACAAGCCTACAGAAACGTGGACCTGCTCTGATACCACTTGTAACGACCCAATTTTATTAATTTAAAATATTCTAAAAATATTTTTAAAAAAAAACATAATTTATAAATTAAAGTGATCCCAATAATGATCAAAAAGTTGATTTAGGATTTTAATTCTTAAGAAAAAAAATATAATGATAATAATAATAATAATAATAATAATAATAATAATAATAATAATAGTAGTAGTAGAAGTATTAGTAGTAGTAGTAGTAGTAGTAGTAGTAGTAGTAGTAGTAGTAGTAGTAGTAGTAGTAGTAGTAGTAGTAGTAGTAGTAGTAGTAATATTACATCTTCCAAATTAAAATATTCAACAATTTTTCCAAGCATAAACAAAAAAAAAATAAAGACATAAATCTAAAATTTAGTCCGATCATAATTATTTAAAATATAGCATGATTTATTCCACTATCCACAACATCATATCTTCAGCCGGATTCCTCAACCTGAAAATCATGACAATAATAGGGGTGAGCTTCATCTTGCTCAGTAGGGATATATCTGTCAATATTTAATATAACATGAAAAACATTCACATAATTACAACAATAAATTCATTAATTTCCTCTTTTCCTCTGACTGGCCAGTTCCTGCATATAGCATGGCGGGTTCACCCCGAAGATACGTTTGATCCCGGACCCTTTTCATAGTCCCTAGCTTATATGAATTTATTTTCTTTTAACATATATTGCAATCAATGAAGTACAATCATGAAACATTAATAAAGACAAATAATATAAAAATCCCTACCTTAATAATTGCAGATATTCGATGTAGAAAAATGATCAGTAAAAATCTTAATCCTCGACCCCTTCGTTTTCTACATTAAATAAAATTATAATTAATATGTGATTTTAATAAATCAAACTAATTAATGAAAGAATTTCTGAAAAATATTGAAAAGGGGCTTGTGATTTGTGAATATATATATATATATATATATGAAACTTGAAGTAGAAAAATACTTATACCTTATAATTATTAGAAAGTGTAGTGTAAAATTGTGTGGGAAATTACACATATTTATAGGCTGATTTTTTTTTTCTATATATATATATATTTAAAAAACCTAAACTAACCCCTAATCTCAACCCCTAATTTATACTCTAAACTTACCTCTACATTGACCCCTAAAAGAACTCCTACCTTAACCCCTAATTAAATTATTGGTTATCACATATGTAGATCTAATTGACAGTAGAATTAGAAAATCGCATAAGCACTGGACGGATCACAAACCCGCATTCGCCATTAATCCTCCGGTAACGAGCTATCTGAATCTTCTACGACGACAAAATCATCTAAACATAAAATTACCACATAGGTATACCACCAAACTCAAAAATGTAGAAGAGGGATCTGTACCGCTAATTTGATCAACATCTACACCTTGAAACCAGATCATATTTTCTGTCTCCCTCAAGTACCTAAAATAGCTTATTCATGTATTTCAACATTTTTCTTATCCGAGAAAAACACAAAATCAAGAGCAAGTGGAGCCAAAAACTGCAATTAAGCCATTCCCTGGATTTGCAAATTTTTCAACAGCATATCCATACATGTCCTTTGCTGGTTCACAATAAACATCAGGAAAACCCCACATATAAGAGAAAGAACAGTTCAAAATAAGAGGTTTCTAGCTAAGGATGTCAATGGATTGGGTTTGGGTCTGGTCTGCCTGGACCCGAGACCCAACCCTTTGAAAAACATAATACCCAAACCCGCCCGACCCACGTTAGACCCATACCCGTGTCTGGCGGGCAAGACTTGTTAGACCCATTAGACCCACCAACTTCATATATTTAGCCAAAATTTGTATAAATTTTACTCAAATGGTGCACTCAAAAATGATGTCAAATGTGATATTTATATAATTTTTATTATAGATATCATATAAATTATGAAATAAACACCAACATATATAAATCAATAGCTCCTGAAAAACAATATACACACTTTATATATAAACTAACAAAAAAACTAACCATATGGGTCGGGTCCTACTATACCCGTTGTCCGACCCAGACCCACCCCATGTCCATTTATTTGTCCCATTTGGGGCGGGTCCGGGTCTTACCCGGACCCATCACTATCCCTATTTCTAGCCCCTCGTGGAGTGACCCGTGACCTAATGGTGAAGAATGAGTTCTTGAGACCAAAGGTCTCAAATTCGAATCCCCACCTTTGCACTATTTGGTCGAACTTGTCGCACAAAACTTGCCTTGTCCAGTGCAGTTTACGCGGCTGGCGTGGCTGTGGGTTTCCTATATTCAGAAAAAAAAAAATTGGGTTTCTAGAGCCATGGACTGGTTTCTTGAAAATGATGATCTTTCAGTCAATTTCCAGTAGATAAATGAATCAATCTAAAATTTGATTAAACTAAGTTAAGGATTTGATTCATAATTCCTCTCAAAATGATCTCATCTTCTACAAGGAGCGTCATGGGATAGGACTGCACTCATCTACAATCTTTCTGCCCAGAAAACTTAAATTAACAATTAATCCAGGTTGTACCAGACAAATATTATATTCAGAAGTCAAACTTACAAACACTAACTTCATTAATGCAGTAATAATTAACAATATTGGTATCCAAGTTTCTGGTATATGTATATTAGAAAAATGTAAATGTAGCATTAAATTTGTAAATTGTTTCAATCGTCTCAATTGGAAAAGCAATGAAAAGGGCCCCAGGATGCTTATCTAGATAGTCAACTTCAGAGCTACCGAAGGATTAATATTAATGTTAAAAGAAGTGACAGCAGAGGAAAATGAAGTGTAGTTACTAATTAATCAGAAAAACATTAATAATATTTTCAATATCTTTATGCATTATACTGTATATTTACAACTCAAGCTAAAGCCTGTGAATTGTCAACCAATATAAAGCTTGACTTAGCTCATGTAAGGTATCATGGTTCTGCTTCTACACTTTCCCAACAATTTCCTGGAAATGCACAATAAACTTAAGGAGAGAAATAAAATATCGAACATTTAATAGGAAATAAATATGAAAAAACACATCTAGTATAACACTGAACATTATAAAACCAAATAAATAGGACAAGTTGCCAAAAAAAGTAAATCCTATTAGGCTTATCTGTGTTAAGAGAATTAAGTCTATTTAGCCCATATGGATTCGAATCCTATTGATGCTGTATCTAAAATCTCCTCACTTTGCACGCTTTTATGAATCTTTCAGTCGTTAAATCAGATACCTTTCAGTCCAAGAAAACATTTATGACCTGTCCACACTCTCCAGGTCCTTCTACATGAATTTCAGATGTACTATTCTCTTTTTTTTTTTTCTTTAGAATAAAATATTTTTCTTTCAATAATTCAACAGAGCAAATATGCTGTCCCACTGTATAGTGCCTTGCATTTGGTCAATTAATTCAAAGTCAACTGATATGATCATTCTCTGAATTCACAGCCAAAATTGATATTACAAGGCCTAGCTAGCCTCAAGTACTTTGTTGAAATCCAAACAAAACTACATCAGAAATCTGCTAAAAATACATCATCAATGGCTGAATTTGTAGTAATCTGTGTAATTCGGAGCCTTACTGAACTGCTGATATACGAAGGGAAACACATACCTGAATTACGAGGCCGTATCGAAATAATAGAAATGAAGCTCAGACAATTGCAGTCCATCTTAGAAATTGCAGATGCCAGACAAGAGGTAGACGAAGGGATTCGCAACTGGGTAGCAGAAACCCGGGAAGTTGCTTACGATATCGAAGATCTTCTTCTTCTAGCAGTCTCTTCAAAGAAAGAAGGAGGCATTTTCAAAAAATACACACATATGTTCAAAGAAGGCACAAGCCTACACCATCTTGAGCCAAAAATCCAAGTCATTGAAGCTAAGATATCCGCCCTTGAATTAGATCTCCGCATTCGAAATATAAAACCCCGCCAAAGAGGGAGTCCAAACCCAGTTTCACGAAGAACATATCCTCATCAAGTCGAGGAGGATTTTGTCGGGTTGGACGAAGATGTTGAGGGATTGGTGGCGAGATTAGTGAAAGATGATACCGGCAGAATTTATAAAGTTGTCTCCATCACAGGGATGGGTGGCATAGGGAAAACCACAATGGCTAAAAAGATTTACCATCACACAGATGTACGGAGTCATTTTGATGCGTTCGCATGGGCCTGCGTGTCTCAACAATGGCAGAAAGAGGATGTGCTGCAGAGGATCCTTAATAAGCTTGAACCTGCAAAGAAAAAGGAAATCAACAACATGAAGGACGATGAGCTTGTTGAGGAGCTTGTTGAAGTTCAGGAACGGAAAAGATGCCTGATCGTGCTAGATGATGTGTGGGAAATGGATGTATGGGATATACTGGGACCCGCTTTTCATACTAGACAAGGGAATAGCAAAGTGTTACTCACAACGCGCAACAAAGAAATTGCGCGTTACGTAGATATGGATGCGTCGTGTTATCTCTATGAGCAAAGGCATTTGAATGAAAAGGAGAGTTGGGAACTACTTAAGAAGAAAGTCTATCGTGGACTAAATATTGAAGGTAATTCGCTTGATACCATCTTCTTGGACATTTTAATATCAAGTAAAAGCAAAAAACATGTTTTTTTTATTTATTCACTAATGTTTCAAAATTTTAGGTATTTCGCTTGAAAAAAGTCAAAGCAGTGGCACATCTGTTGGAGAACACGAGTATTCCTCTGGCTCTGAGGATGATGATGAAGCATCCACTGCAGAGAGCTTCCACTCATGCAAAACTGATGAGGAAGAAGATGAAGTCCTAAGTCAGGTTCCCTCGTCAAGTTCAGAAGACTATATTCGAAGTAAGAATTTTGTATTTCTATGATCTAAACCATCATCATCTTAATGTCTAAAGTAATTCGGTATTGAGAAAGAACCTGAGCCAAGAATAACCACTGAATGTGGACGCAATGTCCTAATTTTTTCAAACAAAAGGGGAAGCTCCAATAATCAAGATAGTTCTTTTGTTTTACTCATTATTAATCCTAATTAAACTTTTAAATGCCTGCAGACCAGAAAAATCAAATGGATATGGAGAGACTAGGAAAGGAAATGGTTGGACAATGTGGAGGATTGCCATTAGCAATTATTGTGCTCGGGGGGCTTTTGATGACAAAGTCTACAATAAGTGAGTGGAGAACAGTTCACCAAAATTTCAACTCATATTTACGGAGAGGAAGAACTTCTCGGGAGTACGGAAGAGTTCATGAGGTGTTAGCTCTAAGTTATCATGATCTACCTTATCA
The DNA here is from genome assembly GCA_016081115.2 of Rehmannia glutinosa. NCBI lineage: Eukaryota > Viridiplantae > Streptophyta > Magnoliopsida > Lamiales > Orobanchaceae > Rehmannia > Rehmannia glutinosa. The sequence goes on along the minus strand of JABTTQ020000654.1, from coordinate 325,667 downwards.
GCTCAAACCATGCTTTCTGTATTTAGGAAACTTTCCAGAAGATTCAAAAATACCCACTCGGAAATTGTATCAATTATGGGCAGCCGAAGGCTTCATAGCACAAGAATCTCACCAAACCGACGAAGAAGAATCCATCTCGGACATAGCAGAACGTTATTTAGGCGAACTTGTGCAAAGGTGCATGGTTCAAGTACGAGTAGAGGAAGCAACCGACACGTTCAAGTCTTGTCGACTACATGACCTTACGAGAGAATTATGCCTTGTAAAAGGAAAGGAGGAAAATTTTCTGAAAAAGGTTCCTCTGAGGTACGAACCTGACCTAATATGTTCCCCTTCTTCATCTGTTGTCGCCACGTCAATCAGTGTCACACGCAGACTTTCCATTGCTTTCGATTATGATTTCGACAGTTATTTTCCTCCTAAAATGGAGAAACTTGAGCATATCAGATCAGCGCTATTCTTTTCCAGGCTCAGCGACAGAAGAAATCTTCAGCCGGCATTGGACTTCCTTTGCAATGAGTCTAAGCTGCTAAGAGTTTTAGACCTCGAGAGGTTCGACTTTGGAGAGAAGCTAAATAAAGCCATAGGAAATTTGGTTCACCTCAGATACCTGAGCTTAAGGGGTTCTCAATTTTATAAACTGCCATCATCCATCGGCAATTTAAAATATTTACAAACACTTGATCTGCGTCTACCGTTTCTTGTGTGTTTGACCATCCCCAATGTCATATGGAAGCTGAAACATTTGAAGCATTTGTATCTCCCTCCATCTCATAAGAGTACGAGTAAATTGGAGCTAAGTAGCTTAAGCAAGCTGGAAATATTAAAAAACTTCGATACAAGAGTTTCAGACTATAGAGATATCCCCAAATTAACTAAGCTTCAGAAACTTGCAGCAATTCTGACATTGGAAACAGAGAATTTAGTGGCGATCATTAATTGCCTCAAGATGGAGAACAGCCATATCAGAGACTCATCTTTCCGTATCCGCTACGATTTTCAGTCGGAAAAAGAGTTAGCTGTTTTAAGACAACTAGTAGGGTTCAACCATCTTCATAAACTGGATTTGATTGGCCTTATAAACAGGCTACCAGAACATCATCAATTTTCTCAAAGCCTGACGAAATTAATTTTGAGAAGCAGTAGACTCAAGGAAGATCCTATGGCCACTCTCGAGAAACTTCCTAATTTATATTCATTGATACTACGTAAAAATGTATTTGAAGGTAAAGAGATTTGCTGTTCTCCGCAGGGCTTCCCTAGACTCAGAATTCTGGAACTCCAGGGGCTGACTAGCTTAGAGCAATGGAGAATAGGGGAAGGAGCTATGCCTAATCTGTCTTGTTTAACGATTGATGAATGTATTAACTTGCGAATGATTCCAGAAGGAATTAAGTTTATTGCCACACTGAGGGAATTGGTGATTGTTAACATGCCTGATGTTTTTAGGCGCAGGGTTCAAAAGGTACAGGATGAAGGGGGAGAGGATATTTACAAAGTTGAGCACATTCCGTCGATCACAATTACTGAGACGAGCAGAGCTTACATGAAAAAACTGGAAAGTCAACTATCAGGTACCATAAGATGATTAGCCGTGAAGATTTTCTGCATATTTTACACAATTTACATGTAGCTTCCATTCATGGCCTTTCTTTTCTAAGCTATTTTCAACTTATTTAGTTAGGAATGGTTACCTACTGCAGTCCTGATCTGACATTTTCTTCATGGGCAGGAAATTCTATTTCTGGACTTTTTCAAAGTTTTTCTCCGGCAGTAGTACCAAGGCAATGGCAGAATTCATGAAAATCTCTGTGGAAGGTCATGTCAGCGAATTGCTGCCTGTTAAATCTTCTTCAAAGCTCCAGGTCAGATCCCACGAGAAGCTTTTGTTCTACTGTTTTATTAAGACTTTTACAACAAAAGATGATTGGCGAGTTGGAACAAATAGTCAACAGGAAAATAGAACGGCTAAAAAAAGGCTTATGCCATCTTAATGTTTGAGCACAGGAAGCTGAAATTCTAGAATGCAAAGATTCTGAAAGTTCCACTAGGAATGCAAACAAGCTCTTGTTAGTTGAATATTTTCCTTGTATAATAATCTTGTTTAAATTGTCTAGGTGACTTCATTGTGTTTGTTCAGGATCTTTTCAACTGTTCATTAGCTGTCATTGTTACTCAATTATTAAACAAATCAGTGATCTTTGTAACTCCGAGAGAATTATCAAATGTATTCCTAATATATTTATAGCTCAGTTTTGGAAATGCCTTTTTCACATAAGGAAGAGAAAATGTGAGCAAGTTCATCTCAGAGAAGGAATGAAAGGATTCTGGAATTAAACGAACGTGTGAAGTACGACATTTTTGGTTCTGTCCAAATTACAAATAGTCGTATGTACAATGTAATTAGATTATGATAGTCATCAAATTGAAAAACTGTTTAATTCAATTTGTTTATAAAGAATAAAATAGCCAAACTAAGATTCTATATAATCCAAAATTCCATGTTCCTTTATTCCTGTTCAGATAGATATAGAATAACAAGGCAAAAAACCAGAATCCCTTCCCATTCTCGAAGACTCGAACTTTTCCAGACATACTCCTGGCAAGTGACTAATCATTGTTATGAGATTAACAGGGATAGAGCATAAAAAACCTCTAACCTATAATAATACGGTAACTTAGAAAGTGTGACACACTTGCTGATATTTTTTATAAGTTCTTCACATGACCAATATTTGGTAAGAACCTAGACTCATCATTTCATATATAGACATAGAAGGACTAATTCCATCTAAATTTCATTAACATCTCGAAAGGAATAAGAATATAAGTTTGTTAAAACTTAAGGCTTTTATGGCACAATCGGAACCCTGCAATATGCACTTTCTTAATCTTATATCATACGCACCAATCACCTGATCCATTTCAAATTAAACCCCATATTTTTCCACTTCAAGTAAGTCAGTGCAACCATACTTAGGAAAACGGATAAAGGAAAAATAAAAAAAAGAAGAAAGCATACCATCAGGAATATTGCAGCAGCTCCACCCTCATAAAACCAATCGATTTTTTTCTTGCACAATAGGAAAATGCCTCTCAATACCATGCCAGTGGCCTTAAAAAAGATGCTAGAGCTAGAGCGAGTGTGCTTCCCCACAAATCACCAAAAACCTGCAAATTCATTAGTCCAAAAATTCCATATTATAAACCTGATCAAATAAGATGATCCTATAAAAATTAGGATCAAAGAATTTCCGGTTACTAGGTGAAGTCCCGCCTCCTGGACCTCCATGGAGAAAAACCACTGGCAGCAAGAATTAAAGATAATAAAAAACCTACATGAAGTTGAACATAACTAACATAATCTGATTTATATTTTTGCCAGAAAGGCCCAAAGCAGAATAGTGAGATATTCATTAGTGCTCATCATCATCATCATCATCATCAACTGCACCTTATCCCACTATGTGGGGTTGGTGGTGTGAAGTTTATAGTGTCAACTAATTGTCTAAAACACTACAAATTCACACAAAAAGCAAAGTGGCAAAGTTTTACGCCGGATGCCCTTCCTGACGCAACCTTCATCCGAAGGAGAAATGAGATGAAATTCCAAAACCATCATCATCATAGGTTTTTCCACTTGCATGGAAAAATATGATGAGACGGCGATGAGTTGAGATAGTTGCTCTAGTCATGTCCCATTACATGATTGATATTGTAATATCAACATGTCCGTCATGGAACATGACCAGTGAGATATTCATTAGTGCTGATGCCGCTAAATATAGTTATGTTACGGGATGCTGCTGCTATCTCCTGATACCTCCGAAATACTCCAAGAAGCATGCACACATCCGGATCATACGTATTTTTATGTTACTAGTTGTACATGGGGCTGGTAAAGAAACTTAAAGTTATAGTTAGCACCATCCAATCATTTGACCAGCCTAATCATATACTGATTTTATCTTTCAAAACAAGGTCTGCATAAAGATTGTATTCACTGGTGAAAAATCATACTGGCAGAAGGAAAAAATTGTTTGGCCAACTTGTAAACTAATAAACTAAATTATAAGTGTATACAATATCATTATTGAAATGGTTGCTTATGCACTGCCCTGCTTTTAGAAAATGTGCCATAAGTCCTATAAAAAGTTAATAAACAACCAAATATGCATTTTTCGAATATCATTTGAATCATGATTCATGACATATGAACTTCCAATTATCTTCCTCGTATCCCTCTTCAAGTGGAATCATCCAACAGAGATGATAATATTATTAATCAGAAAATTAATTTACAACCGGTTGTCGTTGTTATGTTCCTAAAATTAAATTAAAAGGTCAGCAGGTTGACACCAGTTTATGTCCTCAAAACAAGTTGAGAATAAGACACTAATTCACATTAATAATAATATAATGTATTTTTTACTACAGAGACAACATCATTCAACTAAATGTGCGTAATTCCATTCTGATTTTATATTCTTCAAAAAAATTCAACTGCTAAAAAGTTTGAAAAATAAATGTATATGTCAGGTAAGAAATAGTAAATAAAATGAAACACATGAAAACCAAAACATACAGGGTTAATCACAAAAAACTGCCCCTGAGATTTAGCCTAATTATAAAAAAAAACCCAATTATCTTTTGAAATTACAAATACCCCTGACATTTATTTTTAGCTTACAATATTGCACCCTCAAAAGGCCTCAAGATGCTGGTATTTGTTATGTAAATACAAACCTCAAGGGGTATTTGTAATTTCGAAAGATAACTTGAGCCTTTTGTAATTAGGCTAAACCTCAGGGTAGTTTTCATAATTATATATCCCAAAAGTAAATCTAATGAAATTTACCTTCTGTAAGATCTTTAGTTCCGCATTGGCATTCCACTACATCTTCTTGATAGCAAAACATTCTCCATCAATGCAACCTTTATAAATAGACCCTTGAATCACCCTAAATCTCCCAAAAGAAATCACAATGCCGTTTAAATGCATAACCAAAACTACACCAATACAGTTCAAAGGCCACATCTTGATCCATTTCCACCTCTATTGATTTGAACCTTTATCTTCTTGGGACACAAAATAAGAAACTAAAAATCCAATAAAGAAATTACAAAAACAAACCTCCTCAATATCAGCATCACTAATATTTCCATATTGGAATGCCAGGCGCAAGTTATTTGCCAATGCAACATCATAATCTCTATACAAAATGTTACATCTATGAATTAGATAGTGAAAGTTGAGATTTAGCCAAATAGATCATAAACTTGATAAATATTGTGGCAACCAGAATTCATGCTCAAAGAAACCCATCATACTAAGAATCGGAATGCATGTGGAGTAAACATCCCTGGGATGACATAGAAGTATCAGCCAATATATCTAGCCTTCTTCACACTTCTTTAATAACTTATATATACCACTATAGCTTGTGAAAAATAGACATTGGTCTTAATTTAGGATTTTTTATGTCCCCTAGAAACTTGTGAACTAGTATAAAACAAAAGGATATATGTTGGAAACCACCACCACTAAGCAAATGTACTCCACCATTTTCCAAATCACCTGCCATTCTTGCAAACACAAGTTCCAGCATGAAGTTAATGCTAGTTCAGTGAGGCCCACATCAATGCGCTTAAGCAGCACAATTGTCTGCCAATTAACCCAATAACTATTCCCCTGCAAATAAATTGATAAGCAAATAAATATATGCAGATTTACTGTGTTATTGATCATTTTTCTGTATTATTGAATATGTTGTTTATTAAAAGAAGTATTTATTGATCAGAAAAATGATCAAGTACTACATAGATCACGCCATCAAACAAAATATAACTTCTAACAAGAAATACAAAAAGACAAAAAGAAAATGAATCAGGACACTCACAATTATCACTTTATCTGATGTGGGATCCTACAAGTATTGTGGATAAACCATGCCGAGATTTTCCAAGCTTTTATTAGCATAAGGACATCCAAAAGAATTCCATACATGCAACAAAGTTAAGTACAACAAAGACATCACTCCTCAACCCTTTGAAATTTCTGCAATTAAACGACCCATTTCTGCAAATTCGCAGCAGTCGATTAATCGACTTATTCAAAATCAAACAGAACTGCACTATAGTCTATTACTTGACATTTTTATCTTCAATTTAATTGCAGACAACATGTCTTCACCGTTTTGGATTACCGTGTATTATTTTGGACATTTTGTTAATAACAATGAAAAATGGCAATGGGTATATAGTGATGATGGAATGCATGCATCAGGAGTTCCAATAAGTACAGAAACTTCATATGAAGAGCTATATTCTAAGGTACAAAACATTTGCAAAGTTGATCCCAATTTGCATGATATGGAGATGAGATTTATTTCTCCAAAGAAGCATACGATCTTTTCAAATTCCCCGTCCGGATTACTTGCAGGCGAGGAGTGCAATGGTACTTGGCTCTCAATAAACAAGGTTGAGTTATTCCCTTGTGTGTAACCCTTGTGATGAAAACTATTTGTGACGTGCCACGGGCGAGCATAATGTAGTTGATCGTGACGTGCAAATCGGAAGATGGATATCATAATTTTGAGGTGGAAGAAAATAATCACGGTGATGATGATCGAAACGCGTGAATGATATTTGGGATGGGTTGGAGGTAATTCGAGAATCTCCTTCCAATGATTATAACGGTGATGCGTTTACTACACCGCCGAGAACGATTTTAATCAAGGCAATCGGAGAAGAAAATCGGTTCACAAATGAGCATCTTCTTTCTTTCTTGGTCGGAAGTACATCACGAGTTGTACCCGTTGATATTGACTTGAATGTTGACCAAGTATTCGATACCAAGAAAGAGCTTCAAGAAGTTGTGCACATGATCGCATTGAAATACAATTTCCGATTCAAAACAAAAAATCGAACAAGAATGTGTACACAATTGTTTGTGTTGATGAAAATTGCAAAACGGCGTTTGCATGCAACAAAGTTCAAAGACTCGATTATTTTCGATTAGAAAATATGCACCGAGAACATACTTGCGCTCTAAATTTGTCCACCAATGATCATAGACAAGCAAGATCGTGGATCATTGGAAAACATATCGTGTCAAGGTTTGAGGACCGCAACACTACATATAGACTGTGATGTTGCGAATGAAATTCGCCGAGACTTTGGCATTGAAATAAATTATCAAAAAGCGAGGAGGTCTAGAGAAACTGCTTTAGCATACATAAGGGGTTCACCTGAGGATAGTTACACTAAGTTGGCCGCATGGGCCCATAACTTGAAAGTAGCTAATCCAGGAATTATATACTCTTTAGAGGTTGATAGTGAAAACCGCTTCAAGTACTTTTTCTTGGCATACGGGCCCTGCATTCGTGGGTTTCACTCTTCAATGCGCCCATTAGTTGTTATGGACGGAATATTTTTAACTGAAAGATATAAAGGTACGTTGATTATCACTACTTGTCAAGATGCAAATATGCAGATTTATCCTCTTGCATGGGCCGTTGTTGATTCCGAAAACGATGCTTCGTGGCATTGGTTTTTATGAACTTGAAAGGAATTACAGTGACCAAGAAGACCTTGTTGTGATATCCGATGATACACAAGAGTTTTATCGGTCACCCAAACTGCTTTTCAAAATGCACGTAATGCTCATTGTATTTATCATATCAAAGGCAACTTGAGGATCAGAATCGAAAGACGATACTACTATCTCCTTTTTAACAAAGCAATGAGGCATGTACAATAGAAGAATTTCACAAGTATATGTCACAAATTCAAGCTATTGACGAGAAAGGTTGGAAGTATCTTAACGATACAAATTTTGCTACTTGGGCGAGGTCATCATATTTTCAGGAGACCGTTATAATATCATGACGTCAAACAATGCAGAGTCTCTCGAACTCGGTGTTTAAAAAAGCCCGACAAACTCCTATACTTGCATTGTTTGATAGTATTGGAAACAAGTTGCGATCTTGGTTCTATGAGAGCGTGAGGCGCATGAAGTTGTTCGTGCAATCTAACCCCGCAATGGAAGAAAAATTACGCAAGTCTCATGAAAAAGCCAAGAAGTTCACGGTTGAACCAATTGATCAAAGTTTATATGTGGTGAGGAGTGGGGCCACAAATTTCACCGTTAACTTTGCTTGAGAACACTTGCACATGCGAGAAAGTTTCAATTGGACCACCTACCCTGTGAGCATGCAATAAGCCAAGAAGAGAGGTTTTTCAATATACCCCATGTGCTCACCGTCTTATTCCGTTGACTATTGGAGGAAAGCATATGCGGAGACTATCTTCCCTGTGCCTAACGAAAATGAATGGGAGATTCCCGATAACATTAAGGAAATGATTGTCTTGCCACCTATTGTCAGACAACGAGGTGGGCGTCGTGAGAACAAAGATCGAATACCGTCAACGGAGAGTTCCGCTCAAGACAAAATGCGAGAGGTGCCAACAATTGGGGCACAACCGATCAATTGTCGTGATCAAAGACCGATGAGCGATAAACAATCACATATTTAGTGATTGTTGTATTTAAATCTCGATTTCGTAATTGTTGTATTCATGAATTTGGACAAACCTCTCTATATTGTCAAAATAACAAAAACAAAATGTTAAGTAATCGTTCTTCTTCAAACAAGGTCATTCTTTAACCGACTACATGGTCAATTAGGGTCGATCAACGGTCAACGACCTTCAACCTTCAACCGACCACGGTCGGTCGTCGGGCCGAACGACCGCAATCGACCACGGGGTCGGTTGGGTTGACGACGACGACTATGATCACCACGGTCGGGTCGTCGGTCGAACGACGACCTATGACCGACCACGGTCGGCCAGTCGGTCAACGACGACCTATGACCGACCACGGGTCGATCATGGTCGGGTTGCACGACTTGTGACCGATCATATAACATATAGTACTAAATTATATAAGATTTTATAACATATGATACTATGATACAGTGCAACGTGATTTATAGTCCCGTGATTATAGTAATCCCGATCAACACTAAATTATATGAGAGATTTTATAACATATGATGATACTATGTAGCATATAGTATGATATATTTTACAATTGACGGTGAAAAAATCGGCAACATATTGATAACATATGATATAGTGTAACATACAAAGGCAACGTGATTTATAGTCCCGTGATTATAGTAATCCCGATCAACACTAAATCATATGAGAGATTTTATAACATATGATGATACTATGTAGCATATAGTATGATATATTTTACAATTGACGGCGAAAAAATCGGCAACATATTGATAACATATGATATAATGTAACATACGAGGCAACATGATTTATAGTCCCGTGATTACTTAATCCCGATCAACACTAAATTATATGAGAGATTTTATAACATATGATGATACTATGTAGCATATAGTATGATATATTTTACAATTGACGGCGAAAAATCGGCAACATATTGATAACATATGATATAGTGTAACATACGAACGTGATTTATAGTCCCGTGATTACTGTAATCCCGATCAACACTAAATTATATGAGAGATTTTATAACATATGATGATACTATGTAGCATATAGTATGATATATTTTACAATTGACGGCGAAAAAATCGGCAACATATTGATAACATATGATATAGTGTAACATACAGTGCAACGTGATTTATAGTCCCATGATTACTGTAATCCCGATCAACACTAAATTATATGAGAGATTTTATAACATATTATACTTACATGGTATATTTTACAAGTTTAATTAAACCCTAAAATATAAATCCAAAACCCTAAACCCTAAACAAACCCTAAAAGTAGGGTTAAACGACATCTGACCGACCATTAATCGATCGACGTTTAAGGGTCGATTAATCGACCACTAATCGACCAATCTGTCGCTCAAAGAGTCGATTAATCGACCACCGTATCGTTCATATGGTCGTTGCAACGACCACGAAGCGACACAATTAAAAATTTGTTGGCCCCACAGTTAAAAAGACGTTTCAGAGTCATTTTTCATTTTTTACTTGCCGAAAAAGCGAACGAAGAAAGACGACGAACTAACAGATCTTGAGGTAAATGTTGTTCTTTTGTTTTACATTATTATGCTTTGCTCATTTCCTTAATCAATTGTTTCATATTTTGTTCCTTAATCGATTTTAGTTTAGGTTTAGGGTTAGGGTTTTATAATATCGATTTTAGTTTAGGGTTAGGGTTAGGGTTTCAATTTGGGCTGAACGACATCTGACCGACTTATGCACAGGCGGGCGTTCAAGGGCCGACTAATCGAACACTTAACGACTTATGCGACGACCATCGTTCACGGGTCGATTAATCGACCCGCGAATCGACATAAGTAAAATGACGTTTCGTTTAAAAAGTAGTTAAATAGACGCCGTTTGATTTTTATTACTTTCGATTAAAAAGACGTTTCGTTTGCTTTTATTACTTTCCGATTAAAATGACGTTTCTTTACCCCACCCTACGCTTAAAAAGTCGAAGGTTGTTTTTACTAATCCTGTCATTTTCCTTGAATAAAGAGATATGCCTCGTACCAGAATCAAATAATCGCTGAGATGCTCCAACCAATCGGTTGGACCATTGAAGAAGAGGAATGGCTCTATGAATATCTTAATCATTACAATCGCTTTTATCATACTTTGTCCATCCAATCCGAGTGGAACTCGTTGTTGCGTCTTGCCGCTTTTGACCTTGGTGCACATTTCAAGAAACATTTTAGCCTCGGAAAGGTTAAAAGTCGATTCAATTGTTCCGAATAAAGTTCGAGTCATTTGTGCGATTCATTAAAACTCCCCGGTGTGACGTATGATCGTGAGAACAACATAGTTTTATTCTTCGGCTTTACTGGGATCATGTTAGAGGGGTAAGAAATATTTAATTTGTTCATATTGAATTAATTAATTATACATAATAATTTTTTTTTTGTATTTTTGTCATTTAGGAGACCATTGAGCAACGATTCTTCAGGACGAATGGGTTCAATACTTCAAAATCGCCCATAATATATTCGTAGAATCAAATGCCGCCCCGGTTGACTTATCCAACGAACACGGCTACCATCCCGACAATCCAGTTTACCTCAATTACGTATATGATGCCGATGTTCCGCCAGTTTCGATCCCTTACCCCGAGGTCTTTGGATGGGGTCCTCGGTGGAGATGGGGCTGGTCCATCAAGGGGTTGATGGTGGTGATGGGGCCGGTCCATCGTGGGTTGATGGTGGTGATGGGGCCGGTCCATCGGGGTCGATCTTGTGAGGATGTTGAGCCGGGTGGTCTTCCTTAAATTTTTATGTTATGTATGGATGTTCTTGAACAATTTTAAAGTTGTGTAATTATGGTTGAATGTTACAAGTTTAGGTTTTGAATGTATGGTTGAATAGTTAAGATTAGGCTTTGTGTAATTATGGATGAACAATAGTTTAGGTTTTATGTAATTATGTATGGTTGTTCTGAATGTGTGATTACTGTTTTTGTTTTGAATGTGGATTCTGGTACAATCTGAAGGAAACATTGGTCGATTAATCGATCATATGAGCGACACATGAATCGATTAATCGACCACGTATTAATCGACCACGTAACGACACATGGTCGATTAATCGACCACGGAACGACAAAGGAGTCGATTAATCGATTCATGTGTCGCTCAAATGGTCGACTAATCGACCATGGAACGACAACCTTGGTCGATTAATCGACCACTTGAACGACACATGAATCGATTAATCGACCACTGTCGACGTTTCGTGTACCCCCACAGTTCAGTTAAAAAGACGTTTCTTAATCGACCACTGTCATTTTTCATTTTTTACTTTCCGAAAAAGCGAACGAAGAAGACGAACGGGACGAACTAACAATTCTTGAGGTAAATGTTGTTCTTTTGTTTTACATTATCATGCCATATTTCCATTTTCTTAATCAATTGTTTCATATTTTGTTTCATGTTGCTTTTTAGTGTAGGTTTAGGTTTAGGGTTTGAATATATATCGGTTCTTAATGTCTGTTTTGGTTGTTTTGACATGATACAGAGCTTGACAAACAAATTTAGAATTCTACAGGCATTGATTTTGACATTACATATCTACAAGTAAGTAGATGCCAAATTTTATTGTTTGTTAATTAGAATGCATTCTACTTTGTATTTTTCTGTTCTTTAAGACTACTTGTTTCGAATGCTAGTGAACTGGGAACCTGCAGAGGAAAGCTACCTATTTAAAATGCTAGATTGTTGCTGTCGCATCAGAGGAATGCCAGTGCATGATGCTGTTGAGTGGAACTCCTTCATCCGTCTAATTGCTCCAATACTTCGATCTATATTTTCGAAGGATTTTAGTGTTGCTGATGTTAAAACTCGAATTCAGTTGTTCCGGGACAGGTTTGAGAGGTTTGAAAGTTATATTGACAAAACAAAAGCTAGATTTGACAAGGAACGAAACATCGTATACGTGGATGGCAATTACTTTAATCGAATTGGAGAGGTAATTAACCGTAAACATAATATGGTTAAGTTGGTTATTTTTACACTTTGACATTCTAATTTACATGTCATTTGTACAGAAAGCATTGAAGAAAAAGAGTTTCGACGACGGGGTTTCAATATTATGACATCGCCTACAACGTCTTCAAAACACATAACGCCGCTCGTATTGACTTCTCGGATGTACCGGTATCATATCAACAATCCAAGAGTGATTGACTCGAAAAGTTCAAATGGAGGATGTTTCTATAGGAAGTAATTCATTGTTTAGTTGTTATGCATGTAATTCAAATGGTTTGTAACAATGACAACTTTTATAAATTATGTCTTCGGATTCGGTGGTTCGTTAAACAATGACAACTTTTACAAATTGTGTCTTTCGGATGGTCGATTAATCGACTCTACAGTTTTAATTAGTCGATTAATCGACATCCTCAACGATACAGAGGTCGATGAATCGGCGGATGGTCGATTAATCGACCTGCAGTATCGCTCGTGATGGTCGATTAATCGACTCATCTCGTTGTTCATATGGTCGATTAATTGACTCATCTCAGATCGTTCGGATGGTCGATTAATCGACTAATTCTCAACTAATTCGACTAATCATAGCATTGACAATATACTTAAAAATCGACTAATTCTCAACTACATCACTTAAAAATATACTTGATCAATACAATTACTCAACTACATCACTTAAAATCTAAAAGTATATCATTTACAAGTATTTGTTTTTTTTTTGACAAATCATCTACAAGTATTCAAAATATACTTGATCAATACGATCAAGGATCATAATTAAAAGCATATATGTCGGCAACCAACTTCTCCTCCACATAAGCATATGATGGTCACATTTTTAGATTTACTTCTTGCGCGACACTCGTAAATTCAATATATTTGATCACGAAGACTCCGCAATCACCCCTATGATATGTTAAAACAACAATTAGCATTTAAGTAAAACATTAAGCTAAATAACACAGTTAAGATTAGATGACTTACGACGTGCCCTGCTTGGATGTCTTGTCAGATCTGACCACTTTGAGGGGGCCGTTTGTTTTAATCCCAACTTGTTGTGCAAGTAAGGGTAACATCACAAAGAATTTCAAGGCGTTGATTAAGTTGCCCCTCTGTTAGGCAGCCTTGTCGGGATCATAGATATTCACCTCCGATGTTTCAAATACAACTTCGGCCGCAATCCAATGCTTATTATAGCAAATTGGAAAGTACAAGTGTGTACACCCAGCCCATTCCCTCCCAAACTTACTCCAAGTCCCATTCGTATAATTAATCAAATAATTTTCGAACTTGAAGTTAGTGGGGTTCTGCTTGTAATCATTGAGTGCAAATATCAATGATTGATAGAACACACTGTCTAGGATGGCTCGGGTGTACTTGCCGAAGGACACCGGATATCTTGTCTGTCTCTCCCGTAACAAGGTCATCGCCAAATCCACGTGCTGAAAAGTGAAAAGTTGTTATAAGATTCACATAATACTAAAGTAATATTGTACATATTAAATCGACTTACATCATCTTCAAGCCAAGCCCCGGATGCGAGAATCAACGTAAACCATCTTTTAGCATTTTTATATGTGGCCCCATCTATGATCAATTCTTCACTGTTGGAAGCAATATGTACATATTAATTAATGAAATGAAGCAAAAACATAAAATAAACCTGGGGTCGGTCAGTGGTCGGTCAATCTACCATTAATCGACCTCTGATCGACTGAAAAATCGATTAAAGGTCGATGGACCGACCATCAATTGACTAAGTAGTCGATCAATGGTCGATTGACCGACCATCAATTGACTAAGCAGTCGATCAATGGTCGATTGACCGACCATCAATCGACCTATCGATTGTGATGTTTTGCGCTTAATATTACCTATCACCGCATTTGTGTACCATTCTTTAATTTTTTTTGGCCTTCAATGGATCCACCGGGAGGAAGAAATTAATTTGCATCTTGTCCAAAAATGTTCTGGAGGTGGTTGTTTGTGTCCTCGATTCAGTTGTGAAGGGAGTTCTTGTATGAATTGAAGGCACTCTCCTTCGCTTCACTCCCGTTTGTAGAACATTTTCTTTTTCTACATGTTTTGATGGCCTCTTCTTCCTTGTATATTTCACCGTTCCCCGATCATCCCCCGTGTTTGCCTGCTCCACCTCCACCACCTCAACATCGGAATGCATCTCCGCATCCACCACATCGACAACCTTATTCTTCTCCTCAACAGACAGGGTCTTCTCTGTCTGATCTTCCTCCTCCTCAAAAGATCGACCTCAACAACCTCGATCATGCTCCTCCTCCTCAACAAACATCATGCTCCTCCTCCTCAACAACCTGATCATGCTCCTCCTCCTCAACAGCCTGACTCTTAGTCTTCTCTGTCTCCACCACCGTCCCATAATCAGGAGATAGCCCCGTCTCCATACGCTGTCTCTCAGGAGTGAACCACGTATAAGGCTGACTTCTTGCTTCAAGTTTTTGGTCTAATGCATAAATCTTACGGTCCAATTCTTCGATCTTTCCGCTCATAAGAGAAAAAGCATATTCGACCTTTTTGTTTAGAAAATAAAAAGCATCATCTTGCTTTTTTGTCGGCGTAACCACGATCAAAACCCGCCTCATACCGATGGAAGGGCCGGTGGAAGGTGGGGGTACTGAGAATCGCTCCCATGCTCCGTCTCATGGACATCCCCAGTGGCACACTTGTAGGCCCCGACTCTCTCTCGTGTGCTGTCTCTCGTCTCTCGTGCTGTCTCTATCACTCTCTCCATCTCTTTACACCATCTCCCGATCATCAGGGCACCGTCTCCTCATCCAAAGGATAATCGAGATCCTCGGGAACACGCTGGGAAACATCACAACATATTCCTTTTCCATTTCTTCTTGTGTCGGAGACAATGGAAACAAAACTTTATCCTGCCAATTCACAAACAACATCTATTACAAATAATCTCAAAATATCGATTAAAAATTATACGCAATTAAAAATAATCTCAACATTACCATAGGCTCGTCCAAGACGGCAATAATCTCCCAAAAGCCAAAAGTGGTTGTGGACCTCCACCCACACATCCTAGGAAGTCTTTGTTCGGTTCTTTCAGTTCTAAACATTCGGCATACGGCAGAAAGGTCTCAAATGCCCATACCTAACAAACAATCCAATGTTATAAATATTTATCGAAATTGAAAATATACATTGTAATCTAACGAAAATGACTTTGATAAATACCGCATCACGTGTGTAAAGCCCCAAAAGTCTGTGATGGTCAACTTTAATTGATCATAGTTTTCGTCAAAACGTGTAGAAGATAGTCATAGGATGATCTTCCCCACGGGTATTTATTGACAAGATCCAAATTGTCAACAACTTGCGAAATCTTCATATCAATTGAAGTGGTAGGCTCCTTACACCGCAAAAACACACTCATATATGAGGGCCAATCCCAATTTATATCGGTCCTCCTCATTCTTTGCATGGTGCTTAAAAGCCACCTTCAAAACACTTGGTCGAACAACCTTTTTCCCTCCCCCAAACTACTCTGCCGCTAACCGTCTATCTGATGGGATGGCCTTTACAAAATCATTCTCAATTCCGGGATTTAATCCAGTGATGAGAGTGAAGTTCGAGAACCCGAATCTGACATTTGCATCCCCAACACGGAACCATACCTCATCATGCAACGGTGATTTAATCCTCATAAATAATAGAGCATGAAGAAGTTTACAAGAAATCTGCATATTATCACAGAACTTGTATAAGTCTCCGAAAGCCGAGTTCAACAACATCTCTTTGTGTACGGCGTCTAACTTATCATATACTAGCCTTAGAACTTGTAAGTTACATTCAGATGTAACTCTTGAATCAAACCGATCTTCAATGGTGGTGAGGTATGCCATTTTTTCTGTATAATTGAAACAAAAAAGACAAATTTTGGAGTGTTAAATATCAGTTATCTTGCAGTAAATCAGATATTAGCAGTTATCAAGCAGTTATTTGGCTTAAAAAGCACTTTATATAACATTTCCCATAACTCTTTAACATTCCTCCTAAGACTCCCAACAAAATTTTGCAATGAAAAACACAACATTCCCATAATCGTCAACATTCCAAATAACATTAACATTCAATTCAAACTAAACCCTAAACCCCATTCAAAGATATAACATTCATTCAATAATTCAATACCTCAAACCATCATAACATATTTTACAATGCGCTTAAAAACTAATTCAAAAAACAAAATAAAACTCTTACTTTATGTATTTAAGTCGCAAGAAAATATTCCCAACGATGGCGCACCGGTGGCTATCAACGACGGCTATCAACGACGGCAATCAATGGTGGTCGCTTTGGCGGTGGTGAGGGTCGATTTGAACGATTGTCGTTTAGAGTCGATTGAGGGCTTATAAACCCTACAGAGGGGTTTTAAATTTCTAATCGACCACTTTAGTCGATTAATCGACCGCTGACCGACCACATTCGTTTAGTCGATTAACAGTCGATTAATCGACCATTGACCGACTTAATAATTTTGAGTAGATCAATCGACACATTAATACCGGTCGGTTAATCGACCGACTCGGGGTCGATTAAACGACCCGATTCTCGCATGGTACGCAGCTAGCCGATTTAATCGACCCAAAATGACCTAAGTTAATCGACCTGCGTCTTTTTTATGATGGGCATTTCGGAAGTGTACAATTTCTACCTTTTTCTATTTTTTAAGCAATAAATGCCGGTCAAAGGCCATTCTTGATAAGTTGTTGGGTCAAAAGGCTATATTTGATATGGGACAGAAGTGAGTAGGGAAAAGAGAACCGACTATTTTTTGTTAATTAATCCATTTGTTAATTAATAATCCATGATTTATTTTTAATTTGTATAATTATAAATCCATGAGAAAACGTTATAGACTTTATTTTTGACTCAAAAACGGGTGTAAGTCGTGTTTGGGAACACAAAAAGCCAAATCGCATTTTCAATTTATTTTTTTAAAAAAACAGAATTTTCCTGACATTCAACATCGGTTACAAACATGTTGTCTATTGTACGACATTAAAGGACACATGGACATCGTCAAGCAAATCCGTCGCAATAGCCGATGTATATTATGCTAATAGACATCGTCTTAGACATCGGTGTAGTAAAACCGATGTCTATTAGCGGACAAATCCGCTTATACACATCGGTTTCCTAGAAACCCGATGTTAAAACACATTAGACAACAGAACAATCAGGAAAATGATGTCTTCTGAGTGATGTCTATTCTTATTTTTCTTGTAGTGATTTCATGGGTCGCATTTTGTGAGACGGATCCTCATGGCCCATTCCCCAGCCCAAAAGACCAGTGACATTTTTGTAAATATTAGGCTAACAGACGAGTGTGATGATAATTAAAAAAGTATTTGTTTTTTCTGAAAGTATTGCATGTTGAACTGAAAAGTATTATAATTTTTAGGTAAAATTATTACATGTGTAAGTGAAAAGTATTGCATATCGAACTGAAAAGTATTAGTAATTGATCTGAAAAGTATAAGTTTTTCCCCTAAAAAATATTTAGTAGTTCCCTGAAAAATATTAGTTTTTTCTCTGAAAATTATTATTATTTCTCCTTAAAAATACTAGTATATCACCCATTCGATGCACAGAGTGTAATATAATAAAGTGCTATATAATCTTGATATTAGAATTGATATATTATATGAATGATAATGGAGCGAGTCAATGAGAGTATCTCAAGGTCATCACAACCATGTCCACTGAACTGGGGAAGGGTTGCATGATGATATGTCTTGACCCGAACAAAATAATTTAGAATTTATTAAATTATTATTATTATTATTATTATTATTATTATTATTATTATTATTAATTTAATATATTTTCAGAAAAATATTATGTTACTTATACAACGGTAAATTAAAACTTTAGAAAAACAAAATTTGATTATATACTTGAAGCAAGTTTGTACACCTATCAAAAAACACTGGTTGAGGTGACTAAAACTTTAAAAATGATATATTTACTTAATATTTTTCGACAACTAAATTAAATTAGATCAACTAAAACATAATTGAAATTTATACCAATAAATTACTATATATATTAATTTAATAAATAAAATCAAATTATCATTTAATTTCTTGATAGCAATATCATTATACTCAAATCATGATTATTTGTGAAACTATCTTATAATATAAAAGATTATTGTTTGATAATGGCAAATAAATATAACATAAGTAATACACCAAATAAACAACATTTCTTTTACATAATAAGTATTTACTTATTATATATCCAAAAAGTATATGCAATATAAAAATTAAATTATATATATAATTTAAAGAATATTTTACAATTATATATATCTTGGATTTCAATATTTTCGACATTTCATACATTCTTTATACATTGGATTATTTTATCAGATTTAATACATAGATAAAAGAATTATACACATATATGATTTTCATATTTCAGGTATTCCATGTAATATTTATGGTGAAATTGTTCGCCTTAGTTTTAGCTTCACCGCAAGTGTACGGTATAGTTTATAGAATAGGGTTAGCAAAGTCGAATCCACAGAGACTAATAAATTATTGTACTAAGTATTGGGATTGTAATAGTTTTATTTTTATCTAGACGATCGAAATTGGGTGATTAGTTTTGTAAAAGCAAGAAAAGAATTTATCATAAAAAGACAGAATAAGAGTTGATTGAAAGATCAAGGAGATGAATGGATTCCAGGGTTATGGTTTCAATTAATATCCTCTTTTGTTATCAGATTAATCACAACCAAAGTTATTATTATTCTTCCCTATAAGACAATCACGAAAGTATTTTACCCTCTCTCTCGAGATGTATGTAAAAACGTTGATTGGATTATCTATTCTAGCATCTCTACTCAACAAAAGATATCCAACTCCCAAAAGCACAAAAGATTATAAATCCTCATAAATATTCACAAACTTCTCAATCTTGCAAATATTCATGTCAAGTACTCAAAGATCTAGTATTGAAACTCATCTCTCGAATTATGAATCAATACATCAAAACAAGTTAAACCAAAGGCCTTTTGATTAAACCAGAAATAAAACAAAGTACTCGAATAGGACTGGAAAATAATAACTACAATTACAATTAAACATAAAATAAAAGTATCCATTAACCTAATCCCAAACCCGAGAATCACAAGATGTTTAGCCAGATATGGAAAATAAATAATTCATAGACAAATTATTCATGTTCATATCTAACTAATCAAAAGTAAATGATACTATGGAATGAGAAAACTTAAGGATGTCGATGATCTCTCGATCTATCTTTAATCCTCAAGCGTGTGGTTGCGACCTCGATCAATCTCCCGAATCTTCCGATAGAAGATTGCTCTTTTCTCTGCTTTATAGGGCAAAAATTAGTGTGTCCTCGTTTGTGGTCACCTCGTCTCTATTTATACGCCTATTGGGTCAAAACTTGAATTAAAATCGTCAAACCACTGTTTTCCCGCACAGACGCACGGGTCGTGCGCCTCGCGCACGACCAGCCCGTGCGTCAGGCATAGGCAATTGATTCCGATGAGATGGCGCACGGGTCATGCGTCATGCCGTAGGTATTGTTCTTCCTTGGTAATGACGCACGGGCCATGCTGTCGGCGCCCGCCCTGCCCGTGCATCCCTGTTAAGGCTGATTCTGCTTTGTTTCTTTCCGTTTCTTGCCCGGTTCGTCTGACTTCTTCTCGATTAAACTCCAAACATCATACATTAGCTCGATTATTGGCGGTCTTTTACCGCAATGCTCCGAATTGTTGCCAAAATGCTACAAATATCGATTAATTCCTACAAAACGAGCAAAGTGTAATACATTTTCCACTTTACAAGAATATAGACCATTTTACTCAAGTAACGCATGCATATCAACTTACTCTAACCACAATTAAGCCCAAAATACATGCAAACTCTTACCAATCAAACCCCCAAACTTAAACTATTGACAGTCCCGGTCAACGCTTTATAAATAAGACAAAACAAAAGGGAGTAATGAAAGGCAAATCAAGAACAACACATCATAATTCATGTCATTTATCCATAGACGTCAAGCAATAAGTCAACCAAGCCTCGAACATCTAACATAGAGCACAAGTCAATTAAAACCATGACAAATACTTCGAATCACGACTCTCACAGATCAAATGTATACTCTCCTCTCAAGAATAATAAGGGACGTGTATTCGCTCAAATCATATGAATGTTGAAGAATTACTATAAGCCTTCAAATCATCTCACATCTTCGCCACCCGAATATATGCAATTCATAAATCAAAAAGGACTTTTTCTTTTAGTTGTAATGAAGGATTTTTGGTTAGGGTAGGGAAATATGGAAAAAGTGACTCAAACTCAAGCGTATAGACTGGTAAGCACATCTTTCATTCAATCAATTGTTTTCATTTTATCCCAATATGCTACCCCAATCACCTCTCGTTCTTATCAACTCTTCATCTTTCTTTTCTTCCCTTTTTCCTTTCTTTTATAAACTCCACTTCCTTTCGCCTTACATCACCAATCCCAGCCTACAATTTCATTCAAATCCAACTCACTTCTAAAGTCGATTTTTTTTCCGACTCTTATGTGAATATTTCTCCTCTCTTTTCCTCCTTTTCTTTCTTCTTTTATTCCCATTAACCAATATTTGCTCAATTATCTAAATTCCCGACATCCTACCATTCAACCTTATTCAATCCCCTTACTCAATGCTATACAGTCAAGTCTAGGATAACAGATATATCAAGTTAAGGCTTGAAATGTGGCTTATCAAAAATCAGGCAACAGGCTCAAATTGGCTAACTAGGGAAATTCAATGTCATTAAGTAGGCAAAAGGCTTGAAAGGCTTAACAAAAATGGCCTTAAATCATTTTCATAAATCGTATACAACATGTGGCTTTGAGCCTTTGATAGAGATACCAGAGCAAGTTCTAGAATTCAGATCAACATGAATGACACACTCAATCAACAAACAAGACTGCATAATATGAAAGCAGTAAAGGCTCAAAGCTCACAAGCTTGCAATTGCGTAATTTCAAAGCATAACAACCATGTTGTCAATATTCACATGCTCCATATCATTTATTCTCAACACGATCAACTCACACTCAACACCCAATTCAAAACAACACAAACTGTTCCAAAGATGATCCCAAGGTCACAACAAACACCGCAAAGATGGTCAACTCACTCCCTAAAGACCTAATAAAGCAATAAACGTGTGAAAACTGAAAACATGCGTCTAATGCAATGCACCCTACATGCTCTAAATGCAACTATATGAATGCAAATTTTTTTCTCTCCACACCCTTAATATCAAAATGAACTCTCTCTCCCCCCAAACTTGAATGGAATTATATCGCATACAAGGAAAGATAGAATTTCAATAAAGAAAAGTGTAGATTGGGAATGCATACCTGAATTCGCCATCTGATAGTGCTTTAGCGGACTGACGCATGGGCCACCCGTGCGTCCATGCGAAGTGACTTTTTTTTTGTTTAAAAAAAATAGGAAGATCCTAACTTAGTAAAGGGAAAAAACCGAAAAAAAAACAAAAAGAAAACAACAAACCATTGGGTTGCCTCCCAACAAGTGCTAAATTTAACATCAATAGCTTGACGCCTGTAATTCTCGATCACTGATCTCGCACGGTGATGTATGCCACCCCTTCATGCTTTTCTCCTTGCCATTCCAACTCGCTTAAATTCGAGCCTCCTTTGAATGCCTCTAGTGAAGGGTTCACAGGTCGGTCAAAAGCCATATTTTTCCCGTTTGCATCATGCGAGCGGCAGTACACGCGTGCTTCTGAGCTGTTGTCTCCCTTCATGTGCTTTGCTTTCTCACTTTTCAGTAATTTCTGTACATGATCTAAATCACATACACAATCGCTCGAGTTAAAAGTGTTAGTACATGAATCAATGACTGATACAGATTTACAACCCTCTATTCGATCTTGAGTTTTCACAGCCTTATAGATAGAGAAAAACACTTGATCATCATTAACTCGTAATGTGAGCTCTCCCTTTTGCACATCTATCAAGGCTCGTGCGGTGGCTAGGAAAGGGCGCCCAAGTATCAGAGGGACGTCCCGATCTTCCTCCATGTCCAGCACCAAGAAGTCCATGGGGAATATAAATTTGTCTACTTTCACGAGCACATCTTCCACGATTTCCTTAGGATATGTGAGTGATCTATCCGCAAGCTGCAAGGTGACCATGGGCGGCTTCACCTCTCCTAATCCAAGTTTCCTGAAAATGGACAAGGGCATTAATTTAATACTTGCTCCTAGATCACAAAGTGCTTTATTAAAGAAAACACCACCAATAGCACATGGAATAGTGAAACTTCCCGGATCTTTGAGATTCTGTGGTAATTTCCTCTGAATGATCGCGCTGCACTCTTCAGTCAAGTTAACTGTCTCGAATTCTACCAACGTTTTCTTCTTAGACTGATAAGGGTCTTTTTATGCACGTTTTATGTGTATATTTGAGTAGAATTCGAGTTATTTTATTGTTAGTTTTGTAAATTTTTGATTGTACATAGTTCATATTACTCCGAGGTGCTTTTATTGATGTAGATTGACCATTCGGGGCTAATTTTGGTGAATTTCGGACCATTGATTCATATCAAAACATACCGAGGAGTTTAAGGATGCAAAAACGCTCGAAATTCCAAGCCAAACGCGTCATTTTGGGGCCTTTTTGGTCCAACACGGGCGGGGGTGTCGGCAACAAGTGCCATGTTCACGGAGCTAAAAACTCGATTTTTTCGCACAAAAGCCTCTCCGACACGGCCAGGCCGTGTTCCCAACACGGCCGTGTCCAGAGACACGGCCCGGCCGTGTTGGGAAGCACGACCATGTCTCCCTGATTCCCTGTGTGATAAAACAGCACGGCTCGGCCGTTCTGGGCGACACGGGCGTGTCCGGGCCACTTTTTTGCAACTTTTCCATACGAAAATTATGGAAAACTCACCTACCAAGCTTTTTGACCACTTTTATACACCTTTAACACCCAATTTTGCTGCAACATGTCCCCATATTCCCTCAATCATCAATTGAGTACAAGAATTCACCAACCAACAATGAAAATGGAGGCAATTGTTTAACAAAAGAGAGTACTATCAATGTATTGGTTGCCTATAAAAGCCAAGGGTTGAAGTAGGGAGAGACATTCATTAGATACTCAGGAAATATTCATTGTATTCATTTCATTAAGTAGAATTGGGATCAAGGGGTCTTGGAGGAGAAAGCTTGGGGCAATATTGGAGAAGAAGGCTTGGAGCAATATCATCAATCAAGAAAGAAGTCAATTGAGATTTTGAGAAAGATAAGTACACCATGTCTACAATACTTGAATCTTCTTGTGTAATTTATTCTTTGGTCAAAATCATGTGTAGCTAAACTCCTAGTGTTTGAATGTAATGAACTCTAGAATGGATTTGTGATTAAGATGTGTATGTTTTTAATAAAATCTTCATATTTTGTGTGATTCATTTATATTATGCTTCGTTCATTCGAATTGATATATGCGCAATATTGATTTGAAGTTTATTTTTCATCCGGGAAATCGAGAGATTCATGGTGAAATAGAACCTATATAAGTAAAAAGAGTTGCATGCAATCCTAGATAGAGGATGACATAAATCTTCTGGATTAGGGTCAAACCTAATATGGGAATTCACAAATCGTTATAATGTTGTCTTGGGGTTTTAACTAGAAAGAGATTTCGATTAATCAACTTGAGATTAGAAGTTTTTCGCCTTGAGAAAGGGTTTAACTTAAATTGGGAATTTCTACGGTCCACAAGACATGAGATTTTATTAAAAGAGGTTGGTTTTTGCTTAAGGGCTTACGGTTGTATTTTTAACTTGTCAAATCACAAAAACATTCTAGAGGGATTTACATTCAAACACATTTCTATCTCTTGATTTCTTATTTTACAAATCTTCCTTCATTTTTATAATTTATAATTTGTTTTCCTTTTTCATCAAACAAAAACTCTGAAAATTGTTAGATTAAATAACAAAAAGACGATAATTATTAGTACTTACAATCCTCGTGGGAATGACACTCGGTACTCAATAATCTATACTATAAAACGATAGGTGCACTTGCCTACGGTTTTAAAGGTAGCTTTTGAGCCATCATAGACATCACTTCCTTCAAAAACTTCGCATAATTGGGCATCTGCTCCAACGCGTCTGCAAAAGGTATGTTAATATGCAGTTTCTTAAAGATGTCTAAGAATTTAGCAAATTGGGCGTCTAATTTTTTCTTTTGAAAACATTGAGGGAAAGGGAGTGGTATAGAAAAATTTGAAAGATCTGAGTTAGAGAAAGATTTAAGCTTCTCAGCCCCTTTTTGTTCGTCCGTATGTCCCTTGTTTCCATTCTCGACCTAAACTTCGCCCTTTGCTACAATGTGTTCATTTCCCAGGGTCGTAATTACCCGTTCGGCATCACGCACGGCTGCACGTGCTCAGACGCATGGGTCGTGCGTCTTATCCCCTGTTTCTGGTCTTATACGGCACCACACACGGTCTGCCCGTGCGTCGATGCACAGGTCGTGCGTGGTTCATCCTGTTCAACTCTTCCTTCGGCACCACGCACGGGCTGCCCGTGCTTCGACGCATGGGTCGTGCGTGGTTCTGATTTTTCCTCACTTCCCAGAATTTTCGGCCCCTCGTACTCCGTAACACTCCTCAGACGAATGGTGTTACACTATTCCTTCGGATTAACTTCCGTGTTACTCGGAAACTGGCCCTTCTGATGATGTCCACCGATGATCGTCACTAACTGGCCAATCTGAGTTTCTAGATTTTTCATTTGTAAACCCACAGTGTTGGCCAACTGCATGACATGTGCCTCGATCTTGTCTATCTTAGCCTCATCTTTATTTAAATGGTTCCTCATTTCATTCATGAATGAGGTGAGAATGTCCTCCAAAGATGGCTTCGCCTCCGCATTAATTACACCATTTGTCACACTGAACCCTGGTGGTGGTTGCATCACATTCTTCGTATTAGCATAGGAAAAGTTTTCATGATTTCTCACACTTGGATGATAATGGTTGGGAGTCTGATTATTCCGGTAATTGTTGAAATTCCGGTTATTAACAAAGTTAGCTTCCTTCATAGGATCTCGAGGAACTCCCCCATTATTTGCATCCATGTTTACCTCTGCCCCTTGAGTTAGAGCACTCAACTAATTTGTCAATGATGTCATCTGAGCTGTCAATGCCTTGATTGGGTCCAAATCAGAGACTTCGGCTACCCTTTTCACATTAGTTCTCTCGGAGGGTCACTGATAGCTATCCATTGCCATCTCTTCAAGCAATTTGAATGCATCCTGTGGGAATCTTGTGAGTAAAGCGCCTCCTGCTGCGGCATCCACAAACGGCCTAGTCTGTCCCATCAACCCGTTATAAAAGAAGCAAAGCTGCTGATCCTCTATAAACCCGTGTTGTGGACATCTCCTCAATAAATCCCGGAATCTCTCCCAGGCCTCATACAGTGGCTCAGAATCAAACTATCTGAACTGCGTGATCTCGCTCTTAAGCTGCAGTGTCTTACTTGGTGGGAAGTATTTAAACAGGAACTTCTGACTCAACTTGTCCCAAGTATTCACCCTCCCTTGAGTTAACGTGCCTAGCTAGTTTCTAGCCTTATCCCTTAAAGAGAAAGGGAATAGGCACAAACGTATAGCATCATCAGTTACCCCATTCATCTTGATTGTGTTGCAAATTTTCATGAAATTTGCAAGATGAGAATTGGGATCCTCTGATGGAAAACCCCCAAACTGGTTCTGCTGCACCATCAAAATCAGTGCTGGCTTCAGCTCAAAATTATTTGCATTAATTGGGACATTGACAATTCCACCATAGTTGCGATTTGTCTGTGGGCAAAAGTAATCGCGAATCGCTTGCCGCTGGACTGCCGGAACTTCTGGTATCGGTAACACATTAATGACCCTGTTGGCCCCATTGTTACCTCCGTTGTTGACTCTGTTATTACCCCCGTTGTTCTCTTCCACATCCCCCATAGTCCGATCTTGCTGTTTTTTTGCCCGTTTAGTAGCCGCACTAACTCACCTGGCAAAAGCCTCAACCTCCGGTATGAACGGTGCTAGTTTTCTTCGTTTCGAGCGAGTGTTCATGCACTACCTGAACCAACTAAAAGAGAAAAGTCAAACACAGTAGGAGTAGAATTAAACAACAAATAGAAAGAAAAAATGTCTAAATTAAAAATAATTCTATTTATCGCAATATTAATACTAAAAATTTAATTAGTCCTGGACAACGGGGTCAAAAACTTGTTCGCCTTATTTTTAGCTTCACCGCAAGTGTACGGTGTAGTTTGTAGAATAGGGTTAGCAAGGTTGAATCCACATAGAATAATAAATTATTGTACTAAGTATTGGGATTGTAATAGTTTTATTTTTATCTAGACGATCGAAATTGGGTGATTAGTTTTGTAAAAGCAAGAAAAGAATTTATCATAAAAAGACAGAATAAGAGTTGATTGAAAGATCAAGGAGATGAATGGATTCCAAGGTTATGGTTTCAGTTAATATCCCCTTTTGTTATCAGATTACTCACAACTAAAGTTATTATTATTCTTCCCTATAAGACAATCACGAAAGTATTTTACCCTCTCTCTCAAGATGTATATAAAAACATTGATTGGATTATCTATGCTAGCATCTCTATTCAACAAAAGATATCCAACTCTCAAAAGCACAAAAGATTATAAATCCTCACAAATATTCACAGACTTCTCAATCTTGCAAATATTCATGTCAAGTACTCAAAGATCTAGTATTGAAACTCATCTCTCGAATTATGAATCAATACATCAAAACAAGTTAAACCAAAGGCCTTTTGATAAAACCAGAAATAAAACAAAGTACTCGAATAGGGTTGGAAAATAATAACCTCAATTGCAATTAAACATCAAATAAAAGTATCCATTAACCTAATCCCAAACCCGGGAATCACAAGATGTTTAGCCAGATATGGGAAATAAATAATTCATAGACAAATTATTCATGTTCATATCTAACTAATCGAAAGTAAATGCTACTATGGAATGAGAAAACTCAGGGATGTCGATGATCTATCGATCTATCTTCAATCCTCAAGCATGTGGTTGCGACCTCGATCAATCTCCCGAATCCTCCGGTAGAAGGTTACTCCTTTCTCTACTTTCTAGCGCAAAAATCAGTGTGTCCTCGTTTGTGGCCACATCGTCTCTATTTATACGCCTATTGGGTCAAAACCTGAATTAAATTCGTCAAACCCCTGTTTGCCCGCACAGACGCACGGGCCGTGCGCCTCGCGCACAACCAACCCGTGTGTCAGGCCGTAGGCAATTGATTCCACTGAGATGGCGCACGGGCCGTGCATCCTGCCGTATGCATTGTTCTTCCCTGGTGATGACGCCGCCGTCTTGCCGACGCCCGCCCGCCGCCGTGATCCTGCTAAGGCTGATTCTGCTTTGTTTCTTTCCGTTTCTTGCCCGGTTCGTCTGACTTCTTCTCGATTCAACTCCAAACATCATACATTAGCTCGATTATTGGCGGTCTTTTACCGCAATGCTCCGAATTATCGCCAAAATGCTACAAATATCGATTAATTCCTACAAAATGAGCAAAGTGTAAAACCTTTTCCACTTTACAAGAATATAGCCCATTTTACTCAAGTAATGCATGCATATCAACTTATTCTAACCGCAATTAAGCGCAAAATACATGCAAAACTTATATCAATCAATTATTTTCTCAAATATAATACATAGATACATACAATTATATATCTAAAACTTATATATTTATTCACGTTTCTGTAAGATAGTTTTATTATTTCAATGTTGTTGTCCAGATTTGTATTCAATGTTAATCTTTTCAGAGGACTGATTATTTTACAGATTTTCTTGTATATTCTTTGATTTTTTTATTGAAAATTATAATCGGAGATTTTGTGTTTTCCATATTTTTGATAAGAGAAAATACGATAGGATATATAATTGTTCAACAAAATTTATTTTTTACCACTTATAAAAATATAAGCATTCACATCACCTTTTTATATAGCGATCTTCATTTTTTTTTAGATAAAAATATAAAATTATTTATTCTAAATTAGGAAATTTTGAATTATATGAAAATCTGGTATACTGAAACTAAGAAATTTTTATTTTTTTAAATTAAGAAAGTATAAAAGTTGTTGTCAAATAATTTTACATTAAGAATTAGAACTTACCAAGTTATTTCGAGGGTGAAAAATCGATTTACTGAAAATAAGAAATTACATTAGTCAAAATACATGAATATACAGATTATTCAATAGCCCAAATACATAATTTTTAAAATCCACTAAAAATTGAGTGTCAAATTAAAGATCGTAAAAAGATGGTTAATTTGATATATTATCATAAAAACTTAATCAAAAGAAAAATAAATAAAAATAAATATAATAATTAATACAGTACACACGTATTTTGGAAAACCAAGTAATGAAGTACACATATTAGGAAATTATAAAATTACAAACATTTTTTTATCTTTTTTTTCCAGATTTTTGTTACTTTTTTACTTTTTTACCTTTTATAGCAATGATAAATGAGCGGGAAAATTATTAATAATTCCCCTCAAGTCGGCATTCAGTTCTTAGCCTCAATATAAATTTTCTAACAAGTGCCTTTTTGAACTATTTATTTACATCCTCACCATCTTCCCCTCCCCACCACTAACCATCATCTCAATCTCCCTTTGCCTCCCTCATTCGCCGGAATTCACCAACGCTAACCACTTTGCTAACAAAAAGTTCATCTATAAAATTGAATATTAATGTATGTACGTATAAATTATAATTCAGGCCGGAGAAAGTTGATAAATGAAAGCTAAGAATGAATCAGACATGCAATTTCATGGGCCAAATAAGATTTGGAGGACATTCATCAGTTTTCAACCAAAAAACAATATCAATAAACGATTTTCGTAAGACAGGACAACAAAATAACTCGAAATGGTTGGGAAAGGCATGAGCCTCTTGGTCACCACACTCTTGCCCATGAGCATAGCAACCAACAGTGGCATGAGATACAAATTTTGAAGTTTTTTGTTGAATACCCCATCCATTAGGGTGAGTACGTGCTAACTGCATGTGTGTAGATGCTTATGTTAGAGTAGAATGTCCGGCGTTCCAATTAGATTGGATTTTATTCTATTTGTAAAATAATTTTATTGGAAATTATAATAATATAAAGACATTTCTTTATCTTATGTTCTTTTGCATTTATCGCATATTTGCACATATGATAAAGTCCTTAGATCAATTTAAGCTATGAGGCATGGTCGTGCATTTGATGGCGATCATGGAACATGCCTCTAAGGCTTTGATCTTAAATTTGTTCCAAGTCGATGGATTTTTCAAGATAAGACATTAAATAACCCCGTAAGACTTGTACATATAGTGCATGCTCATGAGACGAGGATGTTGCATTCCATTAACATCAGTGTTGCGACACAAATGCACATATGTGGGTGCTTGTTAGCGAACATGACCCAATGAAAATTCTTAGATAGAAGCTTTGATTGTCGAATAAGAATTTTTATATTGCAATAGTACATGATTAGTCCTCGTACTTGAGACACGACTATACCTTGTGTATATCCTACAATACTTTGATTTATCTTTTGATTGCTTGACAATCACAAAGAGGTATTTTGGGTATTGCAGTGACATGCATGGAGGTTTGTGTGTGGCCAATATAGAATTCGACACTTGTCATTTAATAAGGGAATTTCCTGTGTTTTCATAGTTTGTGGTTCAAAGACCTTGGCCAAGGCACGATGAATTTGATTCATAAAAGAATCACAAGAACTTGAAATGAAATCACAGTTATTATATCAATAGGGTTCGACTTATAAATCTATGCCCAAGATTTAATCGGGAAATTAGTTGCCGAAAGGATCGTACATGTATGCAATTGAAATTGAAATAGGTTTACTCGCTATTTCACCTAATACTAGGTAATCATGCTACTTGCTAGATGTTACCATGATTTGTAGGTTCTTGAAATTAAAGAGTTAACTTCAAGTATATTTATTAATTGGATTAATAAATAGAATAAATTATTATTATTCGAAAGTTACAAAAGTTGTAAGCCTACTACTAAGTGTTAGTCGTGAACCTAAAAGGGTCACACATAATTTTGGATATTGACATTTTTAGATTGAAAAATCCAATGGTTGGATGCAATTAATTGATATAGATTAATTAATTGGGTTTTAATTTAATTCAATTGTGGATTAAATATTTAATTATATAATTTAATTATTTAATTAAATCTAATTTGATTTGAGAACCAAATAATTGGAATAGAATGAATTAATCAATATTTGAATTGATTAATTGGTATTTGAATTAATTAATTGAATTTTAAAGTTCAATCCTATACCGTAATCTAGTAGGCCTAATTGTAAAAACCCACTAGATAATTGAAGAGAAATAAATAAATAAAATTTATTTTAATATATATATATATTAGGATATATATACATATATTTATAATGAAGAGAGATTAGATAAAAAACAAACAAACAAAATTGAAAAATTTGAAAAAACGAATGCAGACAACATGAACATGGCCATGTGGGTTTGTTGTATTCTTTTTCCCTATTTTTACTTGAGCCACACAACCAAATGTTCTTTATTAAGAACGTGGCTTAACTTTTTATTTTTTAATAAAAGGTTGTCTTGTGCCAATAATTATATTTTGATGGTGATTAAAACATATGCCTTCATCTTTGGTGTTGAAGAAACAAGAGCAGACGGTTTTTCACAAGTAAAAATGAGAGTTTAACTTCTTAATATTGATTTTGTACTCTTGTTCTAAGCTCTCTCACTCTCTCTTCAATATACACTATTTTTCCTTTAAAGATTCTAGTAGAGAATAATTCACCAATAATTATTCATCTATAAAATTTAAACAATAGTTGATTGTTGGAATTAAATTCTATTCCGTTTTTCAATTTCGAAAACGTGGTAAACTCTACTAGCGAAGAATTTATCCCGGTGTCACAACCAAGAGGTGGACTCAATTAGAGGGGAGGCACTTGAATCTCTATTGACGAGTTTGTGAAGATTTACCCTGCTGTGAGGAATTTGGATTCCTTCTACATCATCTTCAAAAGGAAGCAATTTTAGGTAAGATCCTAAATCTTATTTTACAACTTGTATAAACGCGCGATCGTTAAATCGCTACGAGAATTGGGGGCTTTATTTTTGTATAATTGTATTATGATTTAAATTTTAATTTTCCGCTGCGTTAGCCCCGCGATATAGCGAACCCAACTGTGGTATCAGAGCCACGGTTTCACGATTATACAAGTTTCTGTGTTTTGAAGCATGTTTTAAATTGTTTAACTATTAATTTTATGTGTGATGTAATTGTTTCATTCGTTTTGTATTTGGGATAAATTGGATTCAATTATTTCTTACCAAAAAAAAAAAAGGAAATATTTGAATCACCAAATTTCCAGGACATCGAAACATTGTTTTAATATCATTATTGTTTTAGTTTGCTTAAACTACAGATTTGCTTCTTCTTGATTAACAAAAAAATCAACAGTTTAAGTTTTGTTAATTAAGTTTAACTTTAGTTTAAATGTATATTATATTAAAGTGTTTGATTTATGCAGTAGATGTTATAACCTTGAATATGTGATTCAAAATATGGAACAGATTCCAATTTTGATTATTCAATTTTTAGATTTAATTTGTTAACTTCATGATTAATAAAATGGTGTTTTATGAATAATCAAAATAAGTTTTATCCCAAATTAAATCGGCACATAAAATTTGGTAAATTTTAAATGCTTTAAATTTATGTGATGGATGTTTTAGTATGATTTATTTAGGGATGATCATGAGCATATGACCAATGTGATTGGATGTATTTTATTTCTTTGGGTTTTTGGGTTATGCGAGCCTCTTATTCAATTATTTGTAAGTTATTTAAAATTTCACATTGAGAGTAAACTATGTGGTGAGGTTTTTCATTTATTGTAATTGGAGGACGTTCGATGCGAAAAACCCACGCTTGTGTGGGTATATTTTTACAAATGTAATAGAATAGAAGAATCAAAGCCCATGCATATATGGGTTTATTTTGACCCTTAGATTGACCACAGACCCATTTTTGGCTCAAATGGGTCGCATAGGTTGGCCATGATCATCCCACCGCTTTTTGCATAGGATGTATGCTAGATTTATTTAATGCTTTTTTCTTGCGCTCATATGATGAATTGCGTTAAATAAAAACCAATCTAGTGATTAAGTTGATGAGATTTTTGAAAAGTTTAAAACCCCAAGTTTTTCAAACTTAAAAAGGAATTTAATTTTAGTTAATTCCATATCAAACAAAATGGACAAGATAGGTAGGACTCATCGTTCCATGCCTTCCATCAAAGGTAGACGACATAACAATGCTACCACACTTGGTCACTGGCCACGAGTCGTGGAGTGACTTTGCGTTGGAAAGCTGTGATATCTACCAAGCATTGAGATGCTCGTGGGATGGACTTGTCTTATGTTGGCCACGAGTCGTGGAACATCTTGATGCTCCATCTACACGAAGGTTTGATGTGTTATGTTTGACGCTTAGTACCATATAGGCTCATAAAATTGGGGTATATGGTAAAATGTGAGGCAAAATAATCTTGAGGGTTGTATAAATGATACAATTGTTAAATAGTTGACTACTAATAGAAATATCTCATGGGCTCATAAAATTGGGGTATGAAATATTTCTATTGGGCTCCCATTAAGAAAATTAGATTTTCCGAATTTTATTTGGGGTTAATAAAATTTGAATAAAATAGTGGGAGACATTTAATATTAAAGACCTTATATTGAATGAATATATTTTCCATAGTTTACTCATTTTCTGCTTCGTTTATTTTTGTAGATAACTCTACAAAAATGGCTAAGAATCCACTAGGATCCATACTTGAGCAAAACAAATTAACTGGCCCAAACTTTGTCGATTGATTGATAAACCTAAAAATTGTCCTTCAATCTGAGAAGAGGGTTTATGTACTTGACCAAGCACCTCCTCCACCTCCTGAAGATATTACATCAGATGCCTATGGAGAATACCTTCGTCATGTTGATGACAATTTCCAGGCTCGGTGTTATATGTTGGCATCAATGTCAAATGAGCTGCAAAGGCAGAATGAAGGTCTAAATAATGCTAGTGGATTCTTCTCCACCTACAAGAGTTGTACGGTGAGAGAACGCGACAAATAAGATATCAGATATCAAAGGAACTTTTCAGATGTCGTATGACTGAGGGCTCTTCAGTCCAAGACCATGGGCTGAAGATGATAGCGCTCATTGAAAGGCTTACGTCCCTTGGAGTCATTATGGACATGAACTCTATGTGGACCTTTTGTTGCAATCTCTGCCTCCCTCATTTGACACATTTGTTGTCAACTTTAACATGCACTCCATGGAGATTAGTCTCCCTGAATTGGTGAACATGTTAAAGACGGCTGAATCTACTATCAAAAAGGATAAGCCAGTCTTGCTTGTTGGATCCACTTCCGGATCAAAGGCTGCAAAGTCCAAGAAAAGGAACTGGAAAGGAAAGGGTTCCTCTAAACCCAACAAGAAGACAAAGGACAATGGCAAGAAAAAGGTTAATTCTCAAGCCAATGACAAATGCCATTACTGCGACAAAATGGGACATTGGAAAAGGAACTGCAAGGAGTACCTTGCGAGTCTGAAACGTTCAGGTATATATTTTGTTGAAGTTAACTTATCAGTTAATGATGCTTCTTGGGTGTTGGATACCGGTTGTCGCTCACGTATTTGCAATGATTTGCAGATAATGGTAAGAAGCAGGAAACTTGATAGAAAGGAGATGGTCCTTCGGATGGGGAATGGAGCAAGAGTTGCTGCATTAGCTATAGGGACTGTTTATCTATCTTTGGAGAATGGTTTTAATTTGTGTTTGAACAATTGTCTTTATGTTCCAGATATTACTAGAAATATTATCTCTGTTCCTGTTTTAGACAGAGAATGTTTTAAATTTGTAATTGAGAATGGAACTTGTTCCATTTTCAAAGATTATGCACTTATATATTCCGGTTATTTGACAAATTATTTGTACACTATTACTCCCCATAATCCCATTCTCACAATTCAACAAAATAAAAGAAAATTAGATAATCATAGTTCTGTCACTCTTTGGCATGCTAGATTAGGTCATATTTCTGAAAAAAGAATACACAAGTTGGGACAAAAACTCAACCTTATGGGAGAGCAAAAGTTGCCAACATGTGAATCATGTCTTAAAGGAAAAATGACCAAATCACCATTTGTTGGACAAGTGGAACGAGCCAAAGATCTGTTGGATTTGATCCATACGGATGTTTTTGGTCCACTAAGTGCTAGTGCACGAGGGAACTATCACTATTTCATAACTTTTACCGATGACTATTCTAGGTATGGTTATGTATACCTTATGAGGTTCAAATCTGAGGCTTTTGAAAAGTTCTAAGAATTTAGATGTGAGGTGGAGAAACAAACTAGTCGTAGTATTAAGACTCTTCGATCGGATCGAGGAGGCGAATATTTGACCACTGAGTTTCTTGATTATCTAAAAGAGAATGGTATTCTCTCACAGTTGACTCCTCCTGCTACTCCACAACTCAATGGAGTTTTAGAGCGTAGAAATCGAACTTTTTTAGACATGGTTCGATCGATGATGAGTTTCACAACTTTACCTCTTTCATTCTGGGGCTATGCCTTAGAGACAACAACATACTTGTTGAATAGGGTGCCATCTAAGGTCGTTCCCAACACACCATATGAAAAGTGGTGTGGTAAGACACCCTCCTACAAATACCTCAAAGTATTGGGGTGTGCTGCTTATGTGAAACAACAAGTGGGAGATAAGTTAGAAATGCGATCCATCTTATGTAAATTTGTGGGGTATCCAAGAGAGTCTATAGGATATTATTTCTATGATCCTTCAGAACAAAAGGTTTTTGTTTCGAGGAATGCTACTTTCCTTGAAGAAAAATTTCTTTCTCAGAGGAGTGGCGAAGTAGTAGAACTTGAAAAAGTTCAAGAACCACAAAATTTCCCAAATGTTGCTGCAGATAATGTACCAGTTGAAGCTAGACCATCTAAAGCACAACCTCTTCGAAAATCCATAAGGGTTTCAAAGGCGCCTGAGAGGCTAAACCTTTTATTAGAGAACAGAGAAGAGGGACTCCTTTTGGATAATGATCCAAGAAGCTATGAAGAGGCGATGTCAGACATCGACTCAGATAAATGGAAAGAAGCAATGCAATCCGAAATTGACTCCATGTACTCCAACAAGGTATGGACCTTGGTGGACCCACCAAATGGAATTGTACCCATTGGTTGCAAATGGGTCTACAAGCGAAAGCTTGGAGTAGATGGAGAGGTGGCGACCTTTAAAGCACGTTTGATTGCAAAAGGTTATACTCAAAAGCAAGGAGTTGATTATGATGAGACCTTTTCACCAGTAGCGATGCTTAAATCCATTCGGATCTTGCTAGCCATATCAGCATATTTTGACTATGAGATATGGCAAATGGATGTGAAGACTGCTTTTCTTAATGGAAACATTAAAGAAGAGATCTATATGAAGCAACCAGAGGGCTTCGTATCCAATGGAAGCAAGCAAAAAGTTTGTAAACTCCAGAGATCCATTTATGGACTCAAACAGGTATCTAGGAGTTGGAACATTCGATTTGATGAAACGATCAAAATATTTGATTTTCATAAGAATCCGGATGAGCCATGTGTATATAAGAAGGTTAGTGGGAGTGCAGTTGCATTTGTTGTGCCCTATGTTGATGACATTCTACTCATTGGAAATGATGTAGGTATGTTACAATCAACTAGACTTGGTTGTCTAAACAGTTCTCCATGAAGGACTTGGGAGAAGCATCTTTTATCCTAGGGATAAAGATCTATAGAGATAGATCATGAAAGATGATTGGATTATCCTACCATGTACATGACAAAGTGCTAAAAGGTTTAGTATGGAGGAATCCAAACGAGGATACCGCCTACGAGTCATGGTGTTTCACTTTCTAAAGATATGTCTCCTAAGACACCGAAGAAAGAGAAAAAGAATGTCTCGCATACCTTATGCCTCCGCTATTGGAAGCATAATGTACACAATGTTATGTACTAGGCCCGATGTCGCACATGCTTTGAGTGTCACGGCGGTATCACCCAATCCAGGTGATGAACACTGGAAGGCCGTTAAGATGATCCTTAGGTACTTGAGAAGAACTAAGGATATGTTTTTGATATATGGCGGTGGAGAGCTAAAACTAGAAGGGTTCACTGATTCTAGTTTCCAGTCTGATAAAGACGACTCTAAGTCAATGTCTGGATATATATTCATCTTGAATGGAGGAGCAGTTAGTTGGAAAAGTTCCAAACAAGAAACGATTGCAGACTCCACCACTGAAGCTGAATATATTGTCGTATCGGATGCAACAAAAGAGGCTGTTTGGATACGAAACTATATCCAAGGGTTGGGTGTAGTTCTATCTGTTGTTGATCCAATAATGATTTATTGTGACAACAACGGTGCTATAACGCAAGCAAAAGAGCCAAGATCTCATCAAAAATCCAAGCATATAATGAGACGATACCACCTGATCAGAGAGATCATTGGTAGAGGCGATGTTGTTGTGGATCAAGTTGCTTCAACAGAAAATGTAGCAGACCCGCTAACTAAGCCCTTATCACAAAAAGTATTTGGTGGACATCTCGAAAAGATGGGCCTAAGATACATGGGCAATTGGAACTAGGGCAAGTGGGAGATTGTTAGAGTAGAATGCCCGGCGTTC
This sequence comes from Rehmannia glutinosa, assembly GCA_016081115.2. Classification (NCBI taxonomy): domain Eukaryota; kingdom Viridiplantae; phylum Streptophyta; class Magnoliopsida; order Lamiales; family Orobanchaceae; genus Rehmannia; species Rehmannia glutinosa. The sequence continues at coordinate 288,188 of JABTTQ020000654.1, read as the reverse complement.
CAATTAGATTGGATTTTATTCTACTTGTAAAACAATTTTATTGGAAATTATAATAATATAAAGGCATTTCTTTATCTTATGTTATTTTGCATTTATCGTATATTTGCACATATGATAAAGTCCTTAGATCAATTTAAGCTATGAGGCATGGTCGCGCATTTGATGGCGATCATGGAACATGCCTCTAAGGCTTTGATCTTAAATTTGTTCCAAGTCGATGGGTTTTTCAAAATTGGACATTAAATAACCCCGTAAGACTTGTACATATGGTGCATGCTCATGAGACGAGGATGTTGCACTCCATTAACATCAGTGTTGCGACACAAATGCACATATGTGGGTGCTTGTTAGCGAACAAGTTCACTGAACATGACCCAATAAAAATTCTTAGATAGAAGCTTTGATTGTCGAATAAGAATTTTTATATTGCAATAGTACATGATTAATCCTCGTACTTGAGGCACGACTATACCTGGTGTATATCCTACAATACTTTGATTTATCTTTTGATTGCTTGACAATCACAAAGAGGTATTTTGGGTATTGCAGTGATATGCATAGAGGTTTGTGTGTGGCCAACATAGAATTCGACACTTGTTATTTAATAAGGGAATTTCCTGTATTTTCATAGTTTGTGGTTCAAAGACCTTGGCCAAGGCACGATGAATTTGATTCATAAAAGAATCACAAGAACTTGAAATGGAATCACAGTAATTAAATCAATTGGGTTCGACTTATAAATCTATGCCCAAGATTTAATCGGGAAATTAGCTGTCGAAAGGATCGTACATGTATGCAATTGCAATTGAAATAGGTTTACTCGCCATTTCACCTAATACTAGGTAATCATACTACTTTCTATGTGTTACCATGATTTGTAGGTTCTTGAAATTAAAGAGTTAACTTCAAGTATATTTATTAATTGGATTAATAAATAGAATAAATTATTATTATTCGAAAGTTACAAAAGTGTTAGTCCAAGTGGCTACAATAATCTAGAGGGGGGGTGAATAGATTATGCCGATTTTTCGCAAATTACCCTCTTTTTCGAAACAACGAGTAGATAGCAAGAATGTAAATGCGGAAAATAAACAACACTCATTGATTTAAAGAGGTTCAACCCACCTAGGGCCTAATCCTCTACCACCCCAGTATCTCCGGGATGCATTTTAAAAAGAAAAAAAAGGTTTTATTAATTTACCAAAAATTAATACAACACCTTGAGGATTACCACAACCCTCTTTCACCACCTTGAGGATTACCACAACCCTCTTACAACACCTTTGAAGATTACCACAACCTTCTTACAACACCTTTGAAGATTACCACAACCTTCAATCACCTATCACCTAGATCACCCAAGTGTATTCTTACCACAAGAATACTCACAAGGATGTCTTGTGTTGAATGATGACCAAAATCAAGATTACAACTCAATAATGATTGATACAATATGAGTACAAGTGTAATCAAGAATTGAAAGCCTAGACCTCAAATAAGTGCAAGTGAAAGTGCTTAGGCTAATACAACAAGATATATGAAAGTGTTTGCTCAATTGCTCTTTGCTTGTATATTGTGTGTTGTGTCTTGTTGCTTGAATGAAGCCTCTATTTATAGGAGAGGACTTGACTTTCATTTCCAGACATTGGCTCCTCCTTGGGGAGTGATTTGCTGCAAAAGAAACCATTTAAAATGATCAATATAGTGTTAGAAATCAATCCCACAAAATAGGGAAAAGTTGTCCAAAACGCAACGGATAGTTTCTTTGATAAACATGGGGTTCGACCGGTCACGCAGGATAAGATTGAAATTGAATTCTCGCGAATTTTTACACAGGGGACCGGTCGAAGGGGGGTGCGACCGTCCGCTCTTAATCGTGACCGGTTGCCCTTGATGATTTTACGAAACAGAGAAGTGCGGAACAAAAATCCAACTTGCGGTACAGGTCGCCACGCCGGTCGGCCGTCGACCGCACCGCCGCCCACCTGGTCGACGGCCGCCCGACTGTTTTTCTTACGTCCCATTTTCTGTTTCTCGACTCAACTCAGTACGGGTTGCCCTATGTAGAGGCGACCGGTCGAGCTGAAACAAATGTGTTGTCCAATGTTTTATTGAAAATAAACTTCTAGAAATACTCCGAAAAATAGTAAAAACATTTTAAGTTGATCGAAAGTATTTAGACAACATTTAGGGACATAGTTTTGGTTTAAAAACATATTTGAACAAAATCGAACATAATCATCAAAATCATGATAAAAACATTTATCTAACAAACTCCCCTTTTGATGATTACAAACCAAAACAATTTTCTTGAGGACGATTTTAAAACCAGTTAAAATTTACGGTTTTACGAGTAAACTATCCGTTAGAAATATTTCATACAAAGCTCCCCCTATTTATGAGCATATCAACAAACGATTATTATAAGTAAGAAGCACAAGCTATAACAAGCTTATATAGAATGCATCATGAGCTAAGGAGCTCCCCTCGTCACAAAACTTATAAACAATTTCATCCGAGTCCAAAAATCAAGCCATGGACTAGGTATTAAAGTCCACAATACTTATTGCGAGCTTTTATTAGCTTTTCTTGAGCTAACGAGCTAATATCTTGTTTCTCCCCTTTGGAATCATCAAAAAGAATGTTAGAATGGTGAAAACACCATACAATAATATCAAAGTGCGCCAAAGGAACGGTTTATTAACCGTTTAGCAATTTAGAGCATAATAATCCAAGGAAAATGGGAGAAATGTAATATGAAGAGTTCATTCGCTTGTTTTGTTTGTCAAAACATGATCTTAATAAGCATAGAAAACTTTTGAAAGCAAGAGAATCATGTATAAGTTGAAATTTTCATTGCGACATATCATCGAACACCTTGTGTGCGTTAAAAATAGAAGAGGTTGTATATCACCTTTGTAAATGGTTCAAGCCAAAAATTTCAACACCAATTCAAGTCACTCATCATACATAACAACACAACAACCAAGCTCATCATGATCATACGAAAATTACATCAAAAATATTCAAGAAACTTGAAAACTCAAGGGTTCCACCCAATTGAGTAAAAGAAGCGAAATTCTTACCATTTGATCGGAAAGAGTGAGCCATAATGATGATGATCATGCTATATGATGTCCATGTTGTGTAAAATATGCATGAAAACCATTTTAGAATGAAATTTGAGTGAATTTGGCAAAGGGGACAAAAAATGGCCAAATATTTGTTAAAATGAAGAATCTTCAAGACAAACGTTTAAAAGCCAAGATATAGCTTAGGGCGACCGGTCGAGGTTGAGGGCGACCGGTTGCCCTCAACTCCTTCAGCCCACTGTTTTGTCAGTTTTTCCAAAATACGAATTTTCAGCCAAAAATCCAATTTTTCGCCCCTAAGTTTTTAAAAAAACGTGCAAAATGCAAACGTAAGCTTCATTCAATATGCATTATGCCTAACCGAGCTCGTATTGATGAAAAAGTCTCGGAAGATAGCGGTTTTGTGAAAATATCCGCTAATTGATCTTGAGATGGTACAAAGGATATCTCAATTTTACGTTTTGAAACACAATCCCTTAGAAAATGATGTTGAATCTCAATATGTTTAGTATGGTTATGATGAACCGGGTTTTGAGCAATATTTATAGTGGATATATTATCACAAAAGATAGGTACATTTTCAAAAGAGCATTTGTAATCCGCTAAGGTTTGTTTCATCCAAAGAAGTTGAGTACAACAAAATGCGGCGGAAATATATTCGGCCCGGCCGTTGAAAGAGAAACACAATTTTGCTTCTTTGAAAACCAAGAAACTAGGCAATCGCCTAAAAATTGACATGATCCTCAAAGTACTTTTCCGATCATCAATATTTCCCGCATAGTCCAATCACTATAACCTTTAAGAGAAAAATTTTCATTCTTTGGATAAAATAAACCATATTGAATGGTGCCTTTTAAATATCGAAAAATCCTTTTAACGGCACTCATGTGAGATTCTTTGGGATTGCTTTGAAAACGAGCACATAGGCATACGACATGAAGAATGTCCGGTCTACTAGCGGTTAAATAAAGTAAACTACCAATCATACCTCGATACTTTGATTCATCCACGGACTTGCCTTTCTCATCTTTGTCAATTTTGACATTTGTTGCCATAGGAGTAGAGATGGTTCTTTCTTCTTCAATGCCGAACTTTTTCAAAAGTTCTTTTGTATACTTTGATTGTGAAATATAAATATCTTCTTGACATTGCTTAATTTGAAGTCCAAGAAAGAAGTTAAGCTCCCCCATCATACTCATCTCGAATTCTCCTTGCATTAACTTAGAAAATTTCTTGCACAAAGAATCATTAGTAGCACCAAAGATAATATCATCAACATATATTTGTACAAGTAAACAATCTTGTCCTTTTTCAAAAACAAATAGAGTTGTATCAACTTTACCTCTTATAAAACCATTTTGTAAAAGAAAAGAACTAAGTCTATCATACCATGCACGAGGTGCTTGTTTTAAACCATACAAGGCCTTTTTAAGTTTATAAATATCATTAGGCCTAGAAAAATTTTCAAACCCCGGAGGTTGTTTTACATAGACTTCTTCTTGAATAATACCATTTAAGAAGGCGGATTTAACATCCATTTGGTAAAGTTTGAAATTTTTAAAGCAAGAATAGGCAAGCAAAATACGAATAGCTTCTAAACGTGCTACGGTGCAAAAGTTTCATCATAGTCAATACCTTCTTCTTGACAATACCCTTGAGCTACTAACCTTGCCTTATTTCGAACAATGTTGCCTTGATCATCAAGTTTGTTCCGGAAAACCCATTTTGTGTCAATAATGGTTTGAGAAGGAGGACAAGGTACCAATTCCCATACATCATTTCTTTCAAATTGATTCAACTCCTCTTGCATCTCTAGAAACCAATCCTCATCCTCAATAGCTTTTTTTAGCATTTTTAGGCTCTTTTTGAGAAATAAGAGCTTTTTCGGCAAATTTTCTCCGAGTCATCACTTTGTCATGGGGATCACCAATAATAAGATCTTTTGGGTGATCTCCCTTAAATTTCAATGCAACGGGAAGATCCGAGATATCACCTCTATCTTCTTGAGGACCATTTGAAGTGGACGGTTGATCGTTTGATGTAGACGGTTGATCATCAATTTGAACAATTTGTTCAATAATATCCTCCTCATCACTTTCATCATTAGGAATTCTTTCAACTCCCGAAGCTTCATTGAATTTAACATGGATGGATTCTTCAACAACTCCACTAGTCTTATTGTAAACCCGATATGCTTTGCTTTTTGTTGAATATCCCATAAATATCCCTTCATCGGCCTTAGGATCAAGTTTGTCCAATTGATCCTTGGTATTCAAAATAAAGCATTTACAACCAAATATCTTGAAATAACTAATATTTGGAGTTCTACCTTTCCAAAGCTCATATGGAGTTTTATTCATTTTAGGACGAATATAAACTCGATTAATGACATAGCAAGCGGAACTTACGGCTTCGGCCCAAAAATACTTTGGAAGTGAAAATTCATTGAGCATGGACCGACTCATTTCTTGTAATGTCCGATTTTTCCGTTCGGCTACTCCATTTTTAAGAATAAGGCATTTTTCTTTATTAAAGGAACCATCATATTTAGAATCACAAAGTTGGCTAACACTTATCAAATTAAACTTAAGCCCTTCAACTAATAGAACATTACTAAGAGAGAAAGAAGAGTTACTAATTTCTCCATTTCCAAGAATCTTTCCTTTGCCATTGCCGAATATGACCATACCCTCTTTCTTGGAGTTTGATGTTGGTAAAAATTTCTCTCCTCCCCCGTCATATGGCGTGAACATCCGCCGCCCACGAGCCATTTTGAATCTTCCATTGTGGTTATAGCCCCTATTACCTACAAAAGAATTTCTTTTAGGTACCCTATAATTTTGGGGTCCATGGGGTTAGTCTTGAGACCTTTGGGTCTCCAAACATGTCTTGAGCTATTTCTCAATTTGCAATTATTAGCATAATGTCCAACTTTGCCACAATAAAAACACGTAGGAGTATTATAATTATTAGCACGTACAAAAGTCGGACTTTGGTTATTTTTCTTAAAAACACTTTGAAATGGCTTATAACCAAGTCCCGATTTGGAATGCTCACCTCTTTGTGCATCTAAAATTTTTGTAACTTTATCCGTACTTATGTTGAAACGATGCATATCATTTTTCAAACATTCAATCTCTTTTGTGAGCAATTCCTTTTCGGTTTCAAGAGAATGAATTCTAGTAAGAGTAAGAGCATGAGCTTTGTCTAGAGATTCATAAGAGGTAAATAATTTTTCTTTTTCAACTTTAATCTCCTTATGCTCCTTTTTCAAGTTTTTGTATTTAACAATTAAATTTTGAAACTCAATTTGCAATTCATCAAAATCACATTGCAAGTCATCAACTATGGAGGAAGTAGAAGAGTTTGAGTGTACCTCATTGTTTTCATCGTCTATAGCCATGAGACCGTGTTCGGTTTCTCCTTCCTCATCGGTTGTTTCGAGTAGTTCATCCCATGTTTTGACTTCCGCATTTAGAGCCTTCTTTTTGTGAAAGGCTTCCTTTTCTTTTGCTCTTCTTCATCGAGCTTGAACAATCGACAATGAAGTGCCGGGTTTTCCGCATTTAAAGCAAGCATTATCTCTTGGTTTTCTTGCTTTATTTTTATTCACAAATTTTGCAAATTTTCGAACAAGTGCGGCCGTTTTCTCATCATCATCATCATTATCATAGTATGCATTATTAGAAGAAGAAGCAAGACCTTTAGAAATAATTTGCATACCCGATTGATTTGTGGATGGTTTGGAATTTTTCCTCTCCTTGAGATAGACTTCATATATGAGTAGATTTCAATAAGTTCATCAAACTTGAGTGTCTCAAGATTTTGTGCCTCCGTGATTGCCGTTACTTTTTCGGACCATGACCCGGGAAGTGCATTCAATACCTTGGTCACCTTGTCTTCTTCGGAGATGGCCTTGCCGAGGGCCACAAGAGGATTGACAATATTGTCAAGTCTTTCCACCATCTTGGAGATGCTTTCGCCATCATACATGTTAAAGTTTTCAAGTCTTTAACAAGCATGGTCTTTCTTGCTTGCTTGACTTTCTTAGTCCCTTCATAGATTGTCTCCAATTTTTCCCAAACCTCATGTGCCGACCTTATGCCTCTTATGCGATTGTACTCGGTGGCGGTAAGAGAACAATGCAAAATATTTAAAGCCTTACCGTTTAGAGAGAAAGCCTTTTTGTCGTTTTCATCAAACTCCTTGAAAGGTTTAGGAGTCAAAGTGCCATCTTCCGATTTCTTTGTTGGTTGATCAACTCCTTCAATAACCACATTCCAAATGTCGAACCCGCACCCTTGTAGGAAGCACTCCATATGGTCTTTCCAAAATGCGTAGTTGTTGGCGTCGAATAGTGGTGGCTTATTTATGGAGGCGCCGGTGGTGAGATGAGCATCATTTGTAGCCATGGATCTTTCCTCTTTACTCGGAACGAGCTAGCCAAAGAGTTTGGCTCTGATACCACTTGTTAGTCCAAGTGGCTACAATAATCTAGAGGGGGGGTGAATAGATTATGCCGATTTTTCGCAAATTACCCTCTTTTTCGAAACAACGAGTAGATAGCAAGAATGTAAATGCGGAAAATAAACAACACTCGTTGATTTAAAGAGGTTCAACCCACCTAGGGCCTAATCCTCTACCACCCCAGTATCTCCGGGATGCATTTTAAAAAGAAAAAAAGGTTTTATTAATTTACCAAAAATTAATACAACACCTTGAGGATTACCACAACCCTCTTTCACCACCTTGAGGATTACCACAACCCTCTTACAACACCTTTGAAGATTACCACAACCTTCTTACAACACCTTTGAAGATTACCACAACCTTCAATCACCTATCACCTAGATCACCCAAGTGTATTCTTACCACAAGAATACTCACAAGGATGTCTTGTGTTGAATGATGACCAAAATCAAGATTACAACTCAATAATGATTGATACAATATGAGTACAAGTGTAATCAAGAATTGAAAGCCTAGACCTCAAATAAGTGCAAGTGAAAGTGCTTAGGCTAATACAACAAGATATATGAAAGTGTTTGCTCAATTGCTCTTTGCTTGTATATTGTGTGTTGTGTCTTGTTGCTTGAATGAAGCCTCTATTTATAGGAGAGGACTTGACTTTCATTTCCAGACATTGGCTCCTCCTTGGGAGTGATTTGCTGCAAAAAGAAACCATTTAAAATGATCAATATAGTCATGTTAGAAATCAATCCCACAAAATAGGGAAAAGTTGTCCAAAACGCGGATAGTTTCTTTGATAAACATGGGTTCGACCGGTCGCGTAGGGATAAGATTGAAATTGAATTCTGCGAATTTTTACACAGGGGGGACCGGTCGAAGGGGGTGCGGCCGGTGTCGCTCTAGTCATGACCGTTGCCGCCCGATGATTTTACGAAACAGAGAAGTCCGGAACAAAAATCCAACTTGCAGTACAGGTCGCCCACGGTCGGCCGACCGACGACCGCACCGGCGCCCACCTGGTCGACGGCCGCCCGACCTATTTTTCTTATGTCCTATTTTTTGTTTCTCGACTCAACTCGGGTGCGGGTTGCCCTATAGAGGCGGCCAGTCGAGCTGAAACAAATGTGTTGTCCAATGTTTTATTGAAAATAAACTTCTAGAAATACTCCGAAAAATAGTAAAAACATTTTAAGTTGATCGGAAGTATTTAGACAACATTTAGGGACATAGTTTTGGTTTAAAAACATATTTGAACAAAATCGAACATAATCATCAAAATCATGATAAAAACATTTATCTAACAAAAAGTTGTAAGCTTACTACTAGTGTTAGTCGTGAACCTAAAAGGATCACACATAATTTTGGATGTTGACATTTTGAGATTGAAAAATACAATGGTTGGATACAATTAATTGATATAGATTAATTAATTGGGTTTTAATTTAATTCAATTGTGGAATTAAATATTTAATTATATATCTTGATTATTTAATTAAATCTAATTTTATTAGAGAACCAAATAATTGGAATAGAATGAATTAATCAATATTTGAATTGATTAATTGGTATTTGAATTAATTAATTAGTAGAATTAATTAATTGGATTTTAAAGTCCAATCCTATACCATAATCTAGTAGGCCTAATTGTAGAAGCCCACTAGATAATTGAAGAGAAATAAATAAATAAAATTTATTTTAATATATATATATATATTAGGATATATATACATATATTTATAATGAAGAGAGATTAGATAAAAAAAACAAAATTGAGAAATTTGAAAAAACGAATGCTGAACATGGCCATGTGGGTTTGTTGTATTATTTTTCCCTATTTTTACTTGAGCCACACAACCAAATGTTCTTTATTAAGAAAGGTGGCTTAACTTTTTATTTTTTAATAAAAGGTTTTCTTGTGCCAATAATTATGTTTTGATGGTGATTAAAACATATGTCTTCATCTTTGGTGTTGAAGAAACAAGAGCAGACGGTTTTTCACAAGTAAAAATGAGAGTTTAACTTCTTAATATTGATTTTGTACTCTTGGTCTAAGCTTTCTCACTCTCTCTTCAATATACACTATTTTCGTTTTTCAACAATAGTATAATTAACCAATAATTATTCATCTACTAGCGATTTTGATTTTGTTAAAAATGAGAGTTTAACTTCTTGATATTGATTTTGTACTCTTGGTCTAGTAGAGAATAATTAACCAATAATTATTCATCTACAAAATTTAAACAATAGTTGATTGTTGAAATTAAATTCTATTCCGTTTTTCAATTTCGAAAACGTGGTAAACTCTACTAGCGAAGAATTTATCCCGGTGTCACAACCAAGAGGTGGACTCAATCAGAGGGGAGACACTTGAATCTCTATTGGCGAGTTTGCGAGGATTTACCCTGCTGTGAGGAATTTGGATTCCTTCTACATCATCTTCAAAAGGAAGCAATTTTAGGTAAGATCCTAAATCTTATTTTACAACTTGTATAAACGCGCGATCGTTAAATCGCTACGAGAATCGGGAGCTTTATTTTTGTATAATTGTATGCATGATTTAAATTTTAATTTTCCGCTGCGTTAGCCCCGCGATATAGCGAACCCAACAACTTAATCCAACCTTTTGAAGATAATTGTTTAGATGTTGTTCGTGAGCTCTGAACTGCATTTTAACTTTCAAAGGCTGTTTAAGGTGTCTATAATTGGGGTAAGGTTTTGTATTATATGATGTTACGTCGAGTTTGTGCTAGAGTATTGTGGCTCCGTCTCACGGATTTACAAGAGATTCAATCTGGAGAAAAATGTATTTCAAAGTACAAAAACTGAAATGTTGCATGATGCAGAATCGGAAACTTATACAAAGTCCCATCACCTATAGTTTTCAGAAACTGCGGTGGCATTGTGAAGGACCGATGTTATAATAATTTGGTTCCAAAGCATAATGAATTTTAAGGATTCTACTATGTTAAAAAATATATAGTTTGGAAAATCCAAAAAAAAATTCAGAATTGATCATTGACAAGGAAACATGATTTCCAGAAAATGAAAAATATAATACGTTATAACATTTCTACAAAGAGATAATTCAATCAAATAAACTCCGAATTACCATCAGGTTAAGTCCGGAGTACAATATAGGTTATTGTAGGGAAATCATTGAGTCACAAAACCCAGAAAATTTATACAAAGATACAAGGATAACAGAAACTAAGTTCACTCTGGTTTGCCTTCCTGGTTGTCTTGCTTTCTCAATCTTGATACCATATGCTCAGTAGTCTGCACAGGAAAAGCAATGGATGACCATTACTTACAATTTTACCAATTAAAGTGATACAAGAGATAATTGTATTAAAAAAATCGAAAAAATAATAACAAACAAAAAAGTTGGATGGCTATACACAGCATTTACTGGAAACTGGAATTCTGACAAATGTTTTCATGGATAATTCAATTTTTTTTTCAGAATATCAAAGATTTATATTGGTTTAATTGTCACCAAACCATTTACAGCTCACATCCCAAACGTCAATTGCCTATTTGAAGCATATGGTCCTTTCTTTTGATCTGGAACTCAATTTACGTTCTTTCAAACAAGGACTCGTTAGTGTATTACAAGATGAAAGTACTGACCTGCTCGGTATATGGCAGATACTTCCCGTCAAATGTCAAAACAACACGATCCTTTCCATCTACGCCTTTGACTTTGTCGACCGAGCAATAGAAGTCAATTGCGGACATTCTAATCGTTAGGGTGACCATGCCAGGAGAAGAGAAACGAAGAAAAACTAGGTTAATCAAATGGATTGAGTACTATAAGTAGAGGATAAAAATCACATTTGTCAGGCCATCAATGGTGCTTGACATGACCTCCCCTTCACAAAAAAGATAAATCAATCTACTAAGGTAAATTAGAAATGCTAGTGAGATTTGTGAAAGGCCTTAGACATTTAAATTTCTTTGTGACTTGAAGAGGTTATAACTTATAAGATTCTTCTACTCTGTCTTTTTTGTGTTTTTCCTAAGCTTTTTCAACCAAAGGGAATCTCTTTAGTACTGTACTACTGTTATGTGTATAAAAATGAGAATCCCATTCTCTCTACTTTCATCTTGAGGTGGAAAACAAATTGAGTGTTTTACAACATTTTTACATTGTTTGAAGAGAATTTAACAAAAAAAATTCTAAAAAAGAAAGAACCATAACATAAAGCTTGTAGAGGACGTCAATGTGTCTTTAGAATTCAGCAACAACACAGTTTCCTAAACAGGCTTCACATTCTCTGACAAATACACACAACATGCAAATGCTAACAAACTACATTACCTTATCTTAAATAAATTACCATGTTATAATTACATATTCTGAGAAATAGAATAAGCAAGACAAACAGATAATAGGTTCCCTAAAGAAAAAAACTAAGTAGGAATCTTCCAATATAGCATTTGTACCATCAATTGGGAACAACAACTTACATGCCATCGCCAAATTCTTCATTTACGATTTCTTTAATGCTCTCTCCAAAATGCATAACAGCTTCATGCAATCTGTAAACAAGTAAACACAGGACCTTAGAGAGTCAATTGGATTTTTTAAGGCAACAAAGAGCTACAACCCGCATGACTTGGGAGATAGAATTGAATGAATTGTTTTCATTTTGCAGTGTTGATTCAGCGGAAGCAGATCATTATACCGTAGTTGTTATGCTCGCTATTTATTACTTCGATCCCTAATCTGATTCAGCGAGCACGGCCTAGACGCACGGGCGTGTGCCTGCCCGTGCGTGCAGGCTCAGACCTTTGTCGGAATTATATTTTGAACGGACTAGACGATGCCCTCTACAACGTCTATAGTTCGTTCAAAACGTCCAAAGAATTGTGGGACTCTTTGGAGAAGAAATATAAAACAGAAGATGCCGGCACAAAGAAATTTGTGGTCGGTAAATTTCTGGATTATAAGATGGTTGACACCGAGACGGTGATTAGCCAAGTGCAAGAAATACAGATCATACTTCACAACTTAGTGTCTGAAGGGATGATTCTGAGTGAGTCGTTCCAAGTGGCTGCGATTATCGAAAAATTGCCGCCATCGTGGAAAGATTTTAAGAAATACCTTAAGCACAAACGTAAGGATATAGGGCTTGAGGATTTGATAGTTCGACTTCGGATTGAGGAAGACAATCGGGATTCCGAATGGAAATCGGCAAATGTGGGGGTATGACCACACTTTGTGGAACACCAGTGGAGTTTCTGTTGCATTTTTTTATGTAATAGAAGGTGTTGCCAAAAGTGTTGTAAACACCGAAACCACATTTGCATGAGGTGTTGTCGAAAAGTGTTGTAACACTAAAGGCAGACACCGTAACAAATTGAATCTGAAGTCTTACTAGAAATGTGATAACATCAAAGGTTACACATCTTGTAAAAGATGGAGTTATTGGATAAGATCTGAAATCTGGTAGAACGAGATTCTAACTGGATTGTCGGGACGATGTTCTAACAAAATAAAATAAAAAAATGGCCGAGAGCCATAAGAATTCTGGATGATCTTGTGTTAAACAAGATATCAGAAGTTGAAAGGGGAGCTTTACTTTTTAGCAAACCACATAAAGGAGATTGCCTTGAAATGTGGGGGTGCTTTGGAAAAAGTAGAAGTCAGCGAATGAAATAAATTCAAATTTATGATATAAGTGATGGTACGATCATTAAATCAAGAAATGTTGTATTTATTAAAGGTATATTTTCTTGGAAAGGAAAGAGGTAAGTCTGACGTTTTTGTCGTAGACATAATACCAATAAACATTGATTTCAAATTGGGTTATTTCGGTTGACTACGAGAAGTCAAAGGAAAACCTTGCGATCCGCTTACAAAAGGCATAAATCGAGATCACTGTATAAACTGTTAAGGGAATGTGTTTAAAATCCACAACTTAAAGAATGTTCATAGCGGTAACCCAACGTTGTGAATTGGAGATCCCAAAACCTCGTTCAACGGGACAACTAAGTTATGAATGTTCAATGAATACTTGGAAAATGTGTTAGCTCATTCTCGATACATCCAAGTGTATTTAAACTGCTTTGAATGTGGTGAGGTTAAGTTTAAGACTTTTAATGATTCCTATACCGAAAGGTGGAGTATTGCAGGATACTCTTCAATAGGAGATCACCTATATAAGTCGAAGTAATGGCCGCTTCAAATGAAACACTTATGAATCTAAGATATGGTCCAGAGCCAAATGGACACAACGTGAGAACAACAAGTGTTAGAGTTGTTATTGTGTAAATCTTGTTGTCTTGGTTTACACAAACGGCCGAGTAGTTCAAGACATCGCGTCACTAAGCGGCCCGAAGAACTGATAGTATTTTACTAAGGAAGGTTCAAAGCCACAAGCTACCTATCCTCGATGCAATAACGATTCATTGAGCCTTTCAAGCGAATCGCATACACGCATGCATTAATTTCATTCATGTGGAAGATTGTTGGAATTGGTCTTTGAGAAATCGGGTGTTGAATTCGATTTTGATCAATTAATTAAGTGGTTTCCATTAGTGAAAAATGGAATTAAATTATTTGTAAAAATTCTACTAAGAAAGTAGATAAGAATAGCATTTGGAATTTCTTAAAACCGATTCCGAGTGAATGAGAAATTAATACTAGAAGTTAGCCACTTAATACAAATAAATGATATGGAAAATGGAAAATGTGGGGAGGAGAGATGCTCCATCCCACATAGGAAAAAGGAGGTAAAGTTGCACACTTTATTTATCCCAAGTTGGACAAATGGGTTTGGGCCCTGGGGCACCCAAGTTTTTAAAGGAGAGGACCAACATGCTTGTGGGTTTGGTTCAAAAGCACACACACGCCCACGCCGCCGCCGCCCGCCAGCTCGGCCGGCCGGTCCGGTCGAGTCGTGGGCCGTGGGCCGTGGCTTGGCTTGGGCTTCAAGCCCTTATTCTTTTGGACCAAAAACCTTTAATAATTAAATATTTAATTAATCTTTGTAATTAATTAAATAGATTTAATTAATTTTTGTAATTAATAAAAAGAGTTCAATCGGGAAATGTTTCGGCCCGCCACAAGACGGGCGAAACACGGCCGTCAAGGGTCGGGTCGTGCTACTCGCCGAGAGTCTCGCCTACACGCACGCGCGGCACGCCCGTGCGTCCTGGGTCGGGCTGGTCTTTGCCGGGTCTCGAGCACGACGCACGCGCAGCGCACACCCGTCGCGTCTAAAGCCGTGCTCTCCGGGACAGATCGCTCTGCTCAAAGGCAAAGGTGCTTTTTCGAGTCTACAGACGCGATTTTCCGTACGGGCACTTCGTTGCCTATATTAATGAAGCCCCTACTGATGAAATAACACACGAAAAACTCAGATAATAACCTGTCATTTGCATCATACGAGCATATTGATTTTTTCCCTTCGTTCAAAGCTTGAAAGTTCGAACTTTTGTTTGTTCGTTGTTGTTCCGGTTTTGCTGTGTTGCTAACCGGGACTGTAAAGTCGTTGTATCTTAGAGGCGAGCGCCGGAACCGTAAGCACTAGTATACGGGGCGTTTTCGTCTTGCGGAGACAGAATCGAATTCTGACCTCGACTTAAACTATACACAATCCCAACCATTTTCTTCAAACAGAAACCTTCTACCAGAATATATTTTAAACAACAATATAATATCACTTAAAAATGAATCCACCTAATAGTTCCATCTCTCCCCTATATGAATTAAATTTCTAAATTAGATGCTTATGTCACTTCATTATATCAGGTCTTATATATGACCATGTTCGAAGAAATTCTAAATCAATTTAATAAGTTTCGAAACAATGTGATGCTAGAACTTTTCTGAACAAAATATAACAATATATGATCTTGAATTTTCTCTGTTTAATTTTTTCCCCTAAGCTCTTATTTGTCTAATTAAGTTAATTTTGATCGTGTCTTGTTTGTGTATATATTCTCTGATTTACTCGAATATCTTTCCATTCCACCAAATTAATTTCAACACACATTTGAACCCTTATATGCTTGGATTGAATTCAATTTGAATCAATTAAGCTCTCCATACTTGGAAAATTTGAACCCTTATATGCTTGGATTGAATTCAATTTGAATCAATTAAGCTCTCCATACTTGGAAATTGGCTGCTGAATCAATCCTCCAAAACCAAAAATTAAAACTTAATACACACGAAAAATGAAATATCGCAGAAAATAAGTTCGAGAAAAGAAAAAAAAAAACATTCAGAAAAACAAAACAAAAGAGAGTATGACCTGTAAACGGTGGGATCTTGAATTAAGTTAGGGTCATATGAGCGGAGGAGTGGTTGCATCATCTCATGGAGGAGTTCATCGGTTAGGCCGGGCAAGGCAGCCCGAAGCAAAGGGGCGGTGCCCGGCTTCAGCTGGGCTTGGCGCCTGAGGAGCTGAGCTACGTAGACGTTGGTCAAGCCGGTCTCGTCGGCTATTTGCCCGTAAGTTTTGCCCGATTTCCGCTTTACGGCTTGCAGTTCCGCTGCTGTCCTAGCTTTGATGCTGCTGCTGCTTGGGGCCTCCATAGTTCTTTGGGCTTGGATTTTTCCTTCTTGTGCAGCTCTTAATGATGATGATAACAAGTCACGGACTGAAAATAAAAATAGGGTTATATACAGTTTGCCCCTTAAACTAACATAATTTCCTAATTACCCCGTTACGTTACGTATATTATTTGTACCACTCTACTCCTCTGGACAATTCCAAGTTCTCTCTTGTTGGTCAAAATCGCTGTTTGAAAATTGA
Source organism: Rehmannia glutinosa (assembly GCA_016081115.2). Lineage (NCBI taxonomy): Eukaryota > Viridiplantae > Streptophyta > Magnoliopsida > Lamiales > Orobanchaceae > Rehmannia > Rehmannia glutinosa. Next base: position 271,858 of record JABTTQ020000654.1, on the reverse strand, counting down.
AACTGCTTAAACCCGTACATTTGGTCCGTCAAATTATAATTATTTTTATTAAAACGGCAAATGCAAATTTAACATAAAATTAGAGTACAGGAAATAGTAAAATTAGATCGTAATCACCCTATCTATTACCCATTATATGTTTTAGGACTCGTTTCTGAGAATGATTAAGCAGATATTAGCCCATATCTTTGTGTTTGACATCATTGATTTTGGCTCATTATAAGCGGGCGGGCCCATGAAAAAATCATAAGGCCATTTGATGATATGTGGGCTGGACCCAATCATTTTTTCTTGGGACAATGACACTATTACCACACATTCTGAAAACAAAGATAGCTTTTTGCGCTCTCAAACAATTTTAATTTCATGTTCCCGCCTTTTTTTGGATAAATTTACGCTCATGTCAAATTTTTCGGACCTTTTTACGTTGTTGTTTCAAGATTATTTCGAACATGTTTCAAACATATTTCATCTAATAAAATTACAAAAAGAAATAAATTTTGCCCTCGTTAAAAATCAATTTTATACTCGAAATCTTATAAAAAAATCAAGAAATATACACATAAAATAACACATATTAAAAACCAAACAAATTGAAAATAATATAGAAACAACATGAATAAAAAAAACACAATTCAATTTTTGATCCAATGCATGAAAACATAAAAAACATGGAAACAACCAAGAAACGATATAAAAATAAGCCAGAAACAATATAAAAAACACCATATAATAAAAATAGCTTAAAAATAGGTACAAACTGATAGAAAACTACGTGAAAACAACAAATGAAAACATCATAACAACATTAAAAATAGTATGGAAACAACACAAAAATAATATAAACAATATTAAAAACACCACATAAATAAAAGAGCTTAAAAATAGGTAAAAATTTTATTTATACATTGAATACCACATGAAAACAACAAAAAAAATTATTAAAACAACATTGAAAATATTATAGAACAACACAAAACAATAGAAACAATGTACAAAATAATACATGAACAAAAAAAACGTGAAAAGTTGGTAAAAATTATTTTGAAACATTAAAGCAACAAATAAACAACATAAAAACAACCGAGAAACAAATTTAAACAACATCGAACAACATATAAAACAATACATGAACAAAAAAAATTAAAAAAAAAAGTAAAAAAAACCAAAAAATATACATGAACGTAAAAAAAAAAAGAAAAAAGAGTACAAAAGTGATTGGAACGTAAACATTGTTTTTTTCTCCAAACGTTGAGATATTTCCTGTAATTTCTATTTTTCTTTGACATTTTTCTATGAAGTGGACATATGTGGGCAAATGTGTCACTTGATGATCGTAATCGTATCTCATATGATCATAAATCCCAATTTAAAATAATTACAGGATAAAAGAATATATATCTCAATCAGAAATGCCAAACAAAATATTACACATTATTATATAATAATTAAACATTATACTTTTCTATCTTATCCAAAAACCTATTTCAAGCCCATAAAAAAATGAAAAATTAGAGAAACTATTCGTGATACACCCATGATCAATGGACAATAAATTCCCAAAAATTAGCCAGGGCCAGGGCTACTGCAACTTAATACGGTTTTATTTTTGTGATAAACCTTGATGTAGTATGTGAAGGCGGCCACGACCGACCCTGACTTTTTTGGGTGCATGGCCAAAAGAGAAAGAGGGCCTCCTATAGAAAAATATATTTTGTATACATGCACTTTAGATATAATATAATAAGAACTTGAAAATAATTTTTATTTTTAGGCGTCCATATAAAACAACTTAATAAAATAGGGCTTTTGACATAATTGCCCCATTTTTTGGATATAATGACAATTTTTTATACTTCCCGGTAATTTTTGGACAAATTTATGCTCCCGCCCTTTTCTACACAAATTTACGCTCCCGCCAAAAATTTTCGGACTTTTTTTACGTTATTGTTTCAAGATTGTTTCGAACATATTTCAAACATGTTTCTACCAATAAAATTTCAGTGAAAAATAAAATTTTCCCCCGTTAAATAATCGATTTTATACTCGAAATCTTATAAAAAAATCAAGGAATATACACATAAAACATCACATATTAAAACCAAATAAATTAAAAATATTATAGAAACAACATCAATAACAAAACAATTCAATTTTTGATCCAATGCATGAAAACATAAAAAAAACATGAAAACAACCAAGAAACTATATAGAAACAAACCAGAAACAATATGAAAATACCATATGAGCAAAAAGAGTTTTAAATAGGTAAAAATTGCATTTAATAAACATCGAAAACTACGTGGAAATAACAAAGAAACATCATAACAACATTAAAAACGACATGGAAACAACTAAGAAACAACGTAAAAAATATTAAAAACACTACATGAATAAAAAGAGCTTAAAGTAGATAAAAACTGTATTTACACATTAAACACTACATGGAAATAACAAAAAAAATTATTAGAACAACAATAAAAATATTATAGAACAACACAGAAACAATAGAAACAATGTACAAGACAACACATGAACAAAAAACAACATAAAAAATAAGTAAACATTATTTTGAAACATGAAAACAACAAATAAACAACATAGAAACAACAACTTTTTTTAAACAACACCGAAACAACATATATAACATATAAAGCAATATATGAACAAAAAAAAGAAAAAAAAACGTAAAAATAATCAAAAAATATCCAGGAGCGAAAAAAAGGAAAAAACAAAATAGGTACAAAAGTGATAGAAGCGTATTTTATGATATGTTTACCGGAAATAAGATATTTTAGGTAATTTCCCCAATAAAATATGCGTACATATATGCTCTATTTGGTTGGGGTTTATGGGTGGGATATCATAAAATAAGGTCTACTTTGCGATTTGTTGTATGAGTGAGTAAAGTTGACAACGTATATAAAACGAACAACCTCTTAAAATCATCTCCTCCATCTTTAAATCCAGCCATGAACAATTTTCGCAAAAAAAACTTATAGAACTCTGCCCATCAATGCCATATTTTTTCTTCAACTCATCAACAATGTCTATGATATTATCCTTACATTTGACAACTACTACCTTCCATCCACCGTGCCTCGGCAACAAAAATACATCACAAATATCGTCAGCCGTAATAACAACTTCCTTCTTATCATCAATAGTAAGCAACATACTCTTACCGGCCATTGAACCTCTTCACTAACCACTCTAACATATATGTCGAAAGTTGTTTGACTTTCATTTCTGGCAACCCACCAAATCAATGCTTTTGATATCTTCTTTTTTGCTTAGAAAATGAAAGTTAAGCAACTAATACCATGAAAAACTGACACTTTTAAGGAAAAAATAGATACTTTTTAACTAAAAACTAATACTTTTCTATTGACAACAATCACATAGTCCACATACTGAACAATTGATACTACAAATAAAAACTAATACTTTTAAGAATGAAATGTGATACTTTATAAATAAAATCTAATACTTCATTTGACATAAATAATCTAAAAATATTTCAATATAAAAGTGATACTTTTCTAAAAATCTATAATACTTTATAAAATAAAATGTAATACTTATATTATAACTTACCATCATGGTCCTTATCTTTTGCCTTCTTTGATGGTTTCTTGTCTTCAGCAACCTTCAAACTTTTCTCACCATCTGAATGCTTCAACTCCTCATCTTTTGTACGTCTTTCATCCTCCTCACGCTTTGTGCGTTTCTCATCATCTACGCGTTTTGTACGTTTCTCATCCTCTACGTGCTTAAATTCACTATCTTCATTCAACACAAGTTCTTTTCCTTTTTCTCCAAATACTCGCTTTCTCTTGTCCTTGGATGGTTCATCCCCCTCAATGTTCTTACATTTATGAGCAAATTATTTCTGCCCCATCAATATCTACAAACCAGCAGTACAAACAAAATGAATTACCAACAAAACAATATATATACACAATGTATATATATGAGACTCTTAGAAATACAAAAAACTAGAAAAAACACAGAACAATTGAATCCAAAACCACAAATTACTAAAACCAGAAAACATATGCTACTGTTCTGTTCAAAATTTCGAAAAATATATGCTAAACATAAAAATTAACATATGCTAAACAAAAAAAACATATGACAAATATAGCAACATGCAAAAAATGGAGGAACATAAAATGAAACCAGAAAACAAAATCGCACAAAAATCGCCCAAAATAAAACCTAGTTTGAAATTTTCGAAAAATTAACATATGTTAAACATAAAAAAACATATGACAAATATGAAGATCGTATTAGATAAGTCCCAACTTGGTTCATCAACCAGCTATCTCTATTCCCAGTTGCCGTAGGAACAAGCAAAAAATGGAGGAACATAATATGAAACCAGAAAAAATCGCACAAACTAAAATCCTAGTTTGAAAATTTTGGAAAAATAACATATACTAAACATAAAAACATGAAAAACATGCATATAGCAACATGAATGAAAACTTACATATGAGTCGAAAAAACCTAGGTCTAACAAATCTAGAAAAAAAACTAAAAAAACTACATAGAACAAAAGAAATGTCAAAACTTACCAGATTGGAGCCACAGACTGCGATTTCAAAGAAAAACTGGGTAAAAAGGAGAAGTAAACAATGAAAGAAGAAGAAAGAAGACATAAATTGGAAGAAAAGGAGGGAGAAGAGACTGAGGAAGAACGAAGAAACGGGAAGAAGAAAATTGTGGAAGAAAAAGAGGAAAATAACTGGAACCAAAAAAGCGAATAAAAAATAATTAAAATGTTGGATCGGGTCGGTCGGCATGGGTCGGGTAGGGCACAACCCGTCTGACAGTAAATGACTCGTAGGATGGTCTCATATGAGTCTTTATCATATAAAAAAGTAAAGTAAGTCGTCTCAAATTTTGAAATGGGACAAAACCCTAATTATTTACTTAACCCTAAAAATTACATTTTTAGAGGATGACACACATAAATAGAGAAATGTCCAAATCGAACATCGCCAAAAGAAAAAAAACGAAAACAGAAAAATAAATGTCAACATATATAAAACCCTAATATAATAAGTAAGTGAAGCAACATAAGCAACACCTAAAACAAAAAAATAAAGATCAACATAAAACCCTAACATAAGTAACATAAGCAACTCCTAAAACAAGAAACATCAAGATCTTAACAAAACCGTTAAAAAAGTAAATTACAATCTCATGAAAATTGAAAAACAAAGTCTAAAATTTTCCTTCAACTCTATCAAGAACAAACCAAAGGTCTCCCATTTCTCCATGTCGGTTGACCCACACGTTCAAAACCATCCCCAATTCGAATCCATTTTCATCAATAATCGTTAGCCATGACGTTCCAATTGCATAGCAATTAATGCGTACTCACCCCTGATTTCGACAACCTCAATTTTATATCAAACACTTTACTCCTCGGATCGATCAATTTTGCCTCAACAGACGATTTATTCCTCATTATTTCCATCTCCTCCCTCGTAAAAAAAAACTATCCTCATCAACTCGTATTTAGTTGCGTGGCAACGACAACCAACGTTATTTTCTGTTCATGTCCACGTGTTGCAGTTCTCTCGTGAAGAACAAAACTGATCCATTCGATCGCCTAATAATCTCATCATTATTGCACTCAACCCGAATAATAGGATCATTCTCCACTATTGGATCATGATTCTCTTGATGGTCGTCATCAATCATCATAATTTCTGAAGCTTTCATGTCTGAGGAATTAGATGCAAATGAATGAAGCCGCTTTCTTTTTCTGATCTCTAATTTTTTCTAGCTAAGGTTTTTTGGGGTATTATTATTATTATTATTATTATTATTATTATTATTATTATTATTATTATTATTATTATTATTATTATTATTATTATTATTATTACACTACAAGAAATAGGGATTTTACCCACACATGTATGTGTGGGTAAAAATATTCTTATGTGTGGGTAAAAATCTTTACCCACACATTATGCAAATATCATCAAGTGTCACTATATTTCTGCAGAAAAAGAATTTTATCGACGGACTGAAAATAAAAATAGGGTTATATACAGTTTGCCCCTTAAACTAACATAATTTCCTAATTACCCCGTTACGTTACGTATATTATTTGTACCACTCTACTCCTCTGGACAATTCCAAGTTCTCTCTTGTTGGTCAAAATCGCTGTTTGAAAATTGAAACTGCTTAAACCCGTACATTTGGTCCGTCAAATTATAATTATTTTTATTAAAACGGCAAATGCAAATTTAACATAAAATTAGAGTACAGGAAATAGTAAAATTAGATCGTAATCACCCTATCTATTACCCATTATATGTTTTAGGACTCGTTTCTGAGAATGATTAAGCAGATATTAGCCCATATCTTTGTGTTTGACATCATTGATTTTGGCTCATTATAAGCGGGCGGGCCCATGAAAAAATCATAAGGCCATTTGATGATATGTGGGCTGGACCCAATCATTTTTTCTTGGGACAATGACACTATTACCACACATTCTGAAAACAAAGATAGCTTTTGCGCTCTCAAACAATTTTAATTTCATGTTCCACTTTTTTGGATAAATTTACGCTCATGTCAAATTTTTCGGACCTTTTTACGTTGTTGTTTCAAGATTATTTCGAACATGTTTCAAACATATTTCATCTAATAAAATTACAGTGAAGAAATAAATTTTGCCCTCGTTAAAAAATCAATTTTATACTCGAAATCTTATAAAAAAATCAAGAAATATACACATAAAATAACACATATTAAAAACCAAACAAATTGAAAATAATATAGAAACAACATGAATAAAAAAAACACAATTCAATTTTTGATCCAATGCATGAAAACATAAAAAACATGGAAACAACCAAGAAACGATATAAAAATAAGCCAGAAACAATATAAAAAACACCATATAATAAAAATAGCTTAAAAATAGGTACAAACTGATAGAAAACTACGTGAAAACAACAAAGAAACATCATAACAACATTAAAAATAGTATGGAAACAACACAAAAATAATATAAACAATATTAAAAACACCACATAAATAAAAGAGCTTAAAAATAGGTAAAAATTTTATTTATACATTGAATACCACATGAAAACAACAAAAAAAATTATTAAAACAACATTGAAAATATTATAGAACAACACAAAACAATAGAAACAATGTACAAAATAATACATGAACAAAAAAAACGTGAAAAGTTGGTAAAAATTATTTTGAAACATTAAAGCAACAAATAAACAACATAAAAACAACCGAGAAACAAATTTAAACAACATCGAACAACATATAAAACAATACATGAACAAAAAAAAAACAAAAAAAAAAGTAAAAATAACCAAAAAATATACATGAACGTAAAAAAAAAGAAAAAAAAGTACAAAAGTGATTGGAACGTAAACATTGTTTTTTTCTTCAAACGTTGAGATATTTCCTGTAATTTCTATTTTTCTTTGACATTTTTCTATGAAGTGGACATATGTGGGCAAATGTGTCACTTGATGATCGTAATCGTATCTCATATGATCATAAATCCCAATTTAAAATAATTACAGGATAAAAGAATATATATCTCAATCAGAAATGCCAAACAAAATATTACACATTATTATATAATAATTAAACATTATACTTTTCTATCTTATCCAAAAACCTATTTCAAGCCCATAAAAAAATGAAAAATTAGAGTCAAACTATTCGTGATACACCCATGATCAATGGACAATAAATTCCCAAAAATTAGCCAGGGGCCAGGGCTACTGCAACTTAATACGGTTTTATTTTTGTGATAAACCTTGATGTAGTATGTGAAGGCGGCCACGACCGACCCTGACTTTTTTGGGTGCATGGCCAAAAGAGAAAGAGGGCCTCCTATAGAAAAATATATTTTGTATACATGCACTTTAGATATAATATAATAAGAACTTGAAAATAATTTTTATTTTTAGGCGTCCATATAAAACAACTTAATAAAATAGGGCTTTTGACATAATTGCCCCATTTTTTGGATACAATGACAATTTTTTATGCTTCTCGGTAATTTTTGGACAAATTTATGCTCCCGCCCTTTTCTACACAAATTTACGCTTCCGCCAAAAATTTTCGGACTTTTTTTACGTTATTGTTTCAAGATTGTTTCGAACATATTTCAAACATGTTTCTACCAATAAAATTTCAGTGAAAAATAAAATTTTCCCCGTTAAATAATCGATTTTATACTCAAATCTTATAAAAAAATCAAGGAATATACACATAAAACATCACATATTAAAACCAAATAAATTAAAAATATTATAGAAACAACATCAATAACAAAACAATTCAATTTTTGATCCAATGCATGAAAACATAAAAAAAACATGAAAACAACCAAGAAACTATATAGAAACAAACCAGAAACAATATGAAAATACCATATGAGCAAAAAGAGTTTTAAATAGGTAAAAATTGCATTTAATAAACATCGAAAACTACGTGGAAATAACAAAGAAACATCATAACAACATTAAAAACGACATGGAAACAACTAAGAAACAACGTAAAAAATATTAAAAACACTACATGAATAAAAAGAGCTTAAAGTAGATAAAAACTGTATTTACACATTAAACACTACATGGAAATAACAAAAAAAATTATTAGAACAACAATAAAAATATTATAGAACAACACAGAAACAATAGAAACAATGTACAAGACAACACATGAACAAAAAACAACATAAAAAATAAGTAAACATTATTTTGAAACATGAAAACAACAAATAAACAACATAGAAACAACAACTTTTTTTAAACAACACCGAAACAACATATATAACATATAAAGCAATATATGAACAAAAAAAAGAAAAAAAAACGTAAAAATAATCAAAAATATCCAGGAGCGAAAAAAGGAAAAAACAAAATAGGTACAAAAGTGATAGAAGCGTATTTTATGATATGTTTACTGGAAATAAGATATTTTAGGTAATTTCCCCAATAAAATATGCGTACATATATGCTCTATTTGGTTGGGGTTTATGGGTGGGATATCATAAAATAAGGTCTACTTTGCGATTTGTTGTATGAGTGAGTAAAGTTGACAACGTATATAAAACGAACAACCTCTTAAAATCATCTCCTCCATCTTTAAATCCAAACCATGAACAATTTTCGCAAAAAAACTTATAGAACTCGCCCATCAATGCCATATTTTTTCTTCAACTCATCAACAATGTCTATGATATTATCCTTACATTTGACAACTACTACCTTCCATCCACCGTGCCTCGCAACAAAAATACATCACAAATATCGTCAGCCGTAATAACAACTTCCTTCTTATCATCAATAGTAAGCAACATACTCTTACCGGCCATTGAACCTCTTCACTAACCACTCTAACATATATGTCGAAAGTTGTTTGACTTTCATTTCTGGCAACCCACCAAATCAATGCTTTTGATATCTTCTTTTTTGCTTAGAAAATGAAAGTTAAGCAACTAATACCATGAAAAACTGACACTTTTAAGGAAAAAATAGATACTTTTTAACTAAAAACTAATACTTTTCTATTGACAACAATCACATAGTCCACATACTGAACAATTGATACTACAAATAAAAACTAATACTTTTAAGAATGAAATGTGATACTTTATAAATAAAATCTAATACTTCATTTGACATAAATAATCTAAAAATATTTCAATATAAAAGTGATACTTTTCTAAAAATCTATAATACTTTATAAAATAAAATGTAATACTTATATTATAACTTACCATCATGGTCCTTATCTTTTGCCTTCTTTGATGGTTTCTTGTCTTCAGCAACCTTCAAACTTTTCTCACCATCTGAATGCTTCAACTCCTCATCTTTTGTACGTCTTTCATCCTCCTCACGCTTTGTGCGTTTCTCATCATCTACGCGTTTTGTACGTTTCTCATCCTCTACGTGCTTAAATTCACTATCTTCATTCAACACAAGTTCTTTTCCTTTTTCTCCAGCGCCTCGCTTTCTCTTGTCCTTGGATGGTTCATCCCCCTCAATGTTCTTACATTTATGAGCAAATTATTTCTGCCCCATCAATATCTACAAACCAGCAGTACAAACAAAATGAATTACCAACAAAACAATATATATACACAATGTATATATATGAGACTCTTAGAAATACAAAAAACTAGAAAAAACACAGAACAATTGAATCCAAAACCACAAATTACTAAAACCAGAAAACATATGCTACTTTATTACTTTCAAAATTTCAAAAATATATGCTAAACATAAAAATTAACATATGCTAAACAAAAAAAAACATATGACAAATATAGCAACATGCAAAAATGGAGGAACATAAAATGAAACCAAAAACAAAATCGCACAAAAATCGCCCAAAATAAAACCTAGTTTGAAATTTTCGAAAAATTAACATATGTTAAACATAAAAAACATATGACAAATATGAAGATCGTATTAGATAAGTCCCAACTTGGTTCATCAACCACCTATCTCTATTCCCGTTGCTTGGTAGGAACAAGCAAAAAATGGAGGAACATAATATGAAACCGAAAAAATCGCACAAACTAAAATCCTAGTTTGAAAATTTTGGAAAAATAACATATACTAAACATAAAAACATGAAAAACATGCATATAGCAACATGAATGAAAACTTACATATGAGTCGAAAAACCTAGGTCTAACAAATCTAGAAAAAAACTAAAAAAACTACATAGAACAAAAGAAATGTCAAAACTTACCGTTGGAGCCACAGATCATGATTTCAAAGAAAAACTGGGTAAAAGGAGAAGTAAACAATGAAAGAAGAAGAAAGAAGACATAAATTGGAAGAAAAGGAGGGAGAAGAGACTGAGGAAGAACGAAGAAACGGGAAGAAGAAAATTGTGGAAGAAAAAGAGGAAAATAACTGGAACCAAAAAAGCGAATAAAAAATAATTAAAATGTTGGATCGGGTCGGTCGGCATGGGTCGGGTAGGGCACAACCCGTCTGACAGTAAATGACTCGTAGGATGGTCTCATATGAGTCTTTATCATATAAAAAAGTAAAGTAAGTCGTCTCAAATTTTGAAATGGGACAAAACCCTAATTATTTACTTAACCCTAAAAATTACATTTTTAGAGGATGACACACATAAATAGAGAAATGTCCAAATCGAACATCGCCAAAAGAAAAAAAACGAAAATAGAAAAATAAATGTCAACATATATAAAACCCTAATATAATAAGTAAGTGAAGCAACATAAGCAACACCTAAAACAAAAAAATAAAGATCAACATAAAACCCTAACATAAGTAACATAAGCAACTCCTAAAACAAGAAACATCAAGATCTTAACAAAACCGTTAAAAAAGTAAATTACAATCTCATGAAAATTGAAAAACAAAGTCTAAAATTTTCCTTCAACTCTATCAAGAACAAACCAAAGGTCTCCCATTTCTCCATGTCGGTTGACCCACACGTTCAAAACCATCCCCAATTCGAATCCATTTTCATCAATAATCGTTAGCCATGACGTTCCAATTGCATAGCAATTAATGCGTACTCACCCCTGATTTCGACAACCTCAATTTTATATCAAACACTTTACTCCTCGGATCGATCAATTTTGCCTCAACAGACGATTTATTCCTCATTATTTCCATCTCCTCCCTCGTAAAAAAAAACTATCCTCATCAACTCGTATTTAGTTGCGTGGCAACGACAACCAACGTTATTTTCTGTTCATGTCCACGTGTTGCAGTTCTCTCGTGAAGAACAAAACTGATCCATTCGATCGCCTAATAATCTCATCATTATTGCACTCAACCCGAATAATAGGATCATTCTCCACTATTGGATCATGATTCTCTTGATGGTCGTCATCAATCATCATAATTTCTGAAGCTTTCATGTCTGAGGAATTAGATGCAAATGAATGAAGCCGCTTTCTTTTTCTGATCTCTAATTTTTTCTAGCTAAGGTTTTTTGGGGTATTATTATTATTATTATTATTATTATTATTATTATTATTATTATTATTATTATTATTATTATTATTATTACACTACAAGAAATAGGGATTTTACCCACACATGTATGTGTGGGTAAAAATATTCTTATGTGTGGGTAAAAATCTTTACCCACACATTATGCAAATATCATCAAGTGTCACTATATTTCTGCAGAAAAAGAATTTTATCGACACAACTATCTATGTGTGGAAAATATCAATCATTTACCTACACATATATGTGTCGATAAATATGTATATTATGTGTAGGTAATATGTTTAGCCCAATGTATAATGATGATGTGGACTTCATTGATGATGACCTGTCATGAGTCATGACATGTGAAGCTTTATATAATTGACACGTGGAAATAATTATGTGTGGGTAAATTAAAATTTATTTGTGAGTAATAATAGAAAATTAATATTATTATGTGTGGGTAATAATTAATAGCTTTACAATTTTAGTCAAATGTGGGAAATAATACTTTTCTATTTATTTTTCATTATCATTTCAACTGATATGTAAATATTTTAAGATTCAGTAACCAAAAAATTTGAGAGCATTTATTAAAGTATTCCAACTAATTGTTAAATCTGATATATAATTATAAAAACAATGCTAACATTCAAATTACGATAATCCTAATAATTTTTCAGACATAAGCTGAAAAATAAATCTAAACAAGTCGCACCAAAATATACATAAGTAGATACTAAAGTAACATAAGTCACAAGAAGAACTAACAATACTAAAAACTAAAATGATATCATCAAATTCACCAGCATAATCATTAGAATCATCCAGGCACGAGTTGTGCCATGGTGGGATGGCCTAGAATAGTGGTCCGACAAAGACATGTGGTAATTGTGAAGGATGAATGACATTCTTTTCAATCAATGTTTCACACAAGATTTCGTAACCTCCTTCGAGATCTTCAACATGAGACTTGTATTGATTCAATTCACTGAGGAGTGACTATATGTTGGATGACATGTATCTTTACCGCACATGTGGCCCTAGACTTGGTGATCGTCCCCAACCAAACAAATGGACTGACTCTCGTCCAAGAACCTTCTGATCTAGAATTTCTTTATCAGCAATTTGAGGGTTATCACTTTTCAATTGCACCATTTCCTCCTATTAAAACAAAAAATTACTTTAGAGTATTCAACATCACATAGAAAGGGAATATATAAGCTTAGTTAAAGTACATCTGTAAAGTGGAACATAATTGTCATAAAGAAAATTTTATTATAAAACATGTAATAGGAATGAGTCACTAGAAAGCAAATTAGCAAGACTGTCCATGGGATAATAATCACAGACCACAAATTGGATACTCTTAGCATAGAGATAAGCTTGCTTGAAAGACAACTTGCATATTACATTTTAATTGTCCTTAATCATTTGGCCAGTCGTTATCTTCTTACATACAATTGGTATCTTCGGAGCTCTCATATGCAAGTTTACTACTATTATTTAGCATCACATATAATATTATTATATTATTTTATGGCCTAGATTGATATTTTGGACATATTATTCAAATTGAAAATCATATTGCACCTTATAACTTAGAAATGAGGCTAGCATGTAGTTGGAAATGTGTATGTATGATAAACTTACATATTTAACTTCTAGTTTTGGAGGCTTCCAACTTTTTACAGGATGCCAAACCAAGAGACGTCAGTTCTCGATATGGCCAATAGAAGAATGCAAATTAGATCCACGCTCCACGTGATGTTGTCTTTGAACCATTTATAGATAATAAAAAATGAAGTTATTATACAGTAAAAAAGTCCAAACTTGTTGTTGCAGTCTATTCTCATAGGCAAACCAAGAATTCATCACAATACGACTATCAAGGCAATGTCTCTTTTTTCCCCCTTTATTGCTATCAAAACCAAGTTACAATTCATTATTAATGACAAACAAATTAGTTTGGTATCTCCAACATCCTAACTATCTGATCTTTATAACATGCATGTTATGTATCAAGGATATAATGATAAGGAATCTAGTATGTTTTCCTTGTTTGTCAATGGCTCCAAGTTAGGTCTAATCTTACTTAAATTGGATTCCAAACCAACTAAATGGAACAATAGTTATACAAAGTACTGGAGTTAAGGAAAAGCCAAATACTTGTTTAACTTATGATCAATTCATACTTATCTCTTAGCATTGTATAATGAAGGATATAATATACCCTAAAATAGAAAGGAGGGAGAAATAACATAAAGTAATAAAATATCTTTTGTTATTTCCTACCAACTACCCAAACAAGTCCCTAGATGTGCCAAATTATCAAAGCTCAAACCAATATATATGTATAAACCAAACATAAATAAGACAACTACTAAATAAAACTTAGAGATAATTGCAAAAACCCCTTGAAGTAATATATCACACTCCACGTGATTAAGGGTCAATTGGTTTTGTAAATGTTTTAATACATTAATTCCACCAACCAACCTTTACATTAAACGAGTAATCAAGATGGTTGTTGCCTTCCACATGCATTCTTTAACAAACTTCTTAAACAGGAACCACAAGTTCCTTATTAAATACTCAAATAATCATCAAGAATATATATTCACCAAATTGAATTTCCACTCATAGAATCTATACAAAATATCTATATTAAAAAAAATGAGCCGATTGATTTATATACATTGGTCAGTACTCAGTAGTCATATATATATAGAACTTGAACCAATAAAGCAAGATGCAAGTTTAAACACAATTCTATATAAGCAAGTTTTGATAGTTGTACTAACCAGCTTGTGGCTCCATTAGAGAAGATAAGCCTAAAAAAGAAGTGGAAATGAGTTAGACAACAAACAATTAAAAAATATAATATAAAAGTAAAAAAGAGCAAATTTATTTTCAAGATTGATTCATTACTAACCAATTACTTGTGGTCTCGTTGAAGGACATGGATCTGCAAATGAATTTAAGTATGAACAAGTTAGATAATAACAAAGCTCAAATTTTCCATTAGTTATACAGATAAAACAAGAAAGTTGTATTAAAAAAATTATAAGTTCAATTAGAATGTAATGTACTCAAGGGAGCAATAGGTTTTGTGCATCGTCTACAGCGTCCTCCACATGATCCACGTCCTCTTGTGATAGCCATGTAATAACGACATGATAAATATATATCAAAGTAGTTAACTACTAAAAAAAAGAATAATACCCAATAAGCTTGAGCATCCATTTAACTGCCTCACCCCTAACCTTAGTCAAAGATGGGTTTTCTTCAAAGTCATTAAAAAGTTTGTTTTTATGTTCTTTACTCAATAAAGAACTCAACTCTTCATCATCCCACAATGAATATGCCCCAACAATTCAAGAAAAGGTGCAGGGGTTTAAGCTATGGTGTAAAACGTTGTTCCCCTCTCCTTGATATTTTATCAAACAGTTTTGGGTATTTCTATGTTATCTTCGTTATCTCAATGCTCTTCCACACAAAATTAATCACCATATTTTTCTTATTCTACTATAATTAGTCTGTGCTTAATCCACAAAAACTCGGATATTTCATATAGTTAATTTACAATCAAGACTAAATGAAACTTGATACAAAAATTGAAGAAATCATATAAATTATTATCAACCCAACTCCATACATAAAATCCACATATCAAGCTTCAAATGCAAAATAGAAGAAATCAATTGATAAACAACAATTCACATATAATCACTTAATTAGACCATTAATAATCAACCAAACGAGATAAAGAAAAAAGAGTGAAACGAGCAACAACAAATAAATTACATGAGTATAAGAATTAACCGTAAGTACAATCGTATAATTCACTATCCAAACACATTAAAGATAAATTTCCAGCGATAAATTTCAGTATATAATTATTTGCTTTTCAGAAAAATAAAATGAAAAAGAAGTAGGACTTACCCAAGAACAGATTTTCACAAGTATTCTGGTGGTGTGAAGAAACCGTAAATAAAGAGGTTAATATATTTTAGGGTTAAAATTAGACTTAGACTACTTGATGCTTTGAAACACGTTTTTTTTTTCTTTTTCTTTTAAGAGTAAAACACGTTTAAAAACTTGATGTGGTAACCTTTGCCACATCATCTTTTCTAAAAGAAAAAAATATAATATTCATATTTATACCACACATTATCGTCACTTGTGAATAAGTGTAAGTAAAATATGTAGCATTATCCACACATTCGAAACATTTTCAATTATGTGTGGGTGATTTAATTAATAAAAAATACACGTTACCGTCAAACAAAAAAATTTATCCCGCCAAGCTCTAAAATTTGAGGGATTTTTTCCCTCTATATTTTAATGTTACTAATGGTCTTTAGCAACACATAATAAATGTCCATAAGTAAAACAGATTGACTTATTTTATTACCCACACATATCCAAATTATGTGTAGCTAACTACCCACACATAAACATGCGTAGGTATTTATGTGTGGATAAAACCCCAATTTCTTGTAGTGAATACTACTACTACTACTACTACTACGACGACGTTTAGCCTTAGTGTAAGGTTCTTTGACCACCTTTCTTTTTTTGTCTGCAATGGAGAGCCTTTTCGCTATTTCTTCCACGTTTGTCAGAAGGTGGTCCCACCCTTTTCTCTCTTTTATTTCTTGCACGAACTTCGACATTTCTACAACTTCCTCGTAAAACTTAGAATGCTTCATTTTTTTTTCTGGATTTTCTGAAATTTTAGAATGGAAGAATGATAATTATAAAATGCGTGAACTTATACACATATATATTGTTGTAGAGAAAGTGTTGGCATAGAAGGAAAAGGAGAATGATAAGTGAGAAAAGTATAATAGGAAAAGAAGATATAATTAATTAAGAAAAATGAAAGTAAAAACGTTAATCAGCATTTGTAATTTCTGAAACTAAAAAGGAAACTTTTATATTTTCTTTAATATATTAATGATTGTTTTATGAGAACTACACAGTTTGATTAATGGTGAACTACACAGCTTGATAAAGTAATGGGAAAATTAGATATTTAGTCCGCTAAGTTGGCCTATTTTGACATTTAGTCCTCTATGTTGTCCAGTTTTAATTTTAGTCCAATATTTTACACTTTTGTGCATATTTAGTCCCTTTTTCGCCGGACTTATCCATATTGGTCGGAAAATGCTGATGTGGGGTTTTAATTTGGGGAATTCTTTAATTTTGGCGGGAAAATATCCAGTTGGATGTATATGTGTTAAAAAATAACTTAAATAGACTTTAAAAATGCCATGTCATCAAAAAATATGAGGGAAAATGTAGTTGCCTTTCCCTCCCAAAGTAGATATATTATTAAACCCTAAAATGAAGACAAACTAACCTGCAAATGCAAGAAGAAAGAAAAGGGACGTGAAAAAAAAGAACAGAAAATGTCTTCAGTTTTCGGAAGTCCTAGAATATGTTGTCATTGTGGGAATCGGGCACAAATGAGGACATCATGGACAAGCGATAATCCCGGTCGAAGATTTCTGGGTTGTGCGAACTGGAAGGTGAGTTCATCCATATAGAATTCTAAATTTATTTTTCACTGTGTGACCTTCCTGAGTTCATCCGTGGAGTTCTGAATTTTTTTTAACTCTTCGAACTGTAATGTTCTTTCATTGCATTGACATAGTGGAGGGTGTAATTTTTTTGAATGGGAAGACCCACCCATGTGCCCAAGAGCTATGACAATAATTCCTACATTGAAGTGCAAGATTGTGGTTCTTGAAGATGAAATAAAAAAAATAGATGATGGCAAACAAGCAGCTGAAAATGGTTTTAATGGTGTCATGGTGTGTGTTCTTGGTTTATTTGTTAAGTTAGTCAAGAAAAATGAAGGAGGAAGGAGGTTGCAAATGTGTTTGTGTTGGCAGGGTGAATTGCAGTTTATGTAGTAGTAGTATGTTTTTAGGTGAATGTTTTGGAAATGTTATATTTTACCCTGTTTTATGTATAAGCATTGGACCTCTAGCCAGCTACTCGGATTGACGATCGTCCCCACAAACCAACACGAGTCTTTTCTAGCGCGCTTTGTCCTCACTCACGCGCACTCGGAAAACTTCCCGGGGGTCACCCATCCCATGTCTACCCGGCCAAGACGCTTAACCTCGGAGTTTCTATGTAATGAGCACCGAGAAAAGAAGATGCATCCGTTGGTATAGGTAGTCCAAATCATATCCTTTAAGCTATCCTTTAACTATGCAATCCAGTGCTCACGAGTTCGAATCGCGGGCGCGCCTGCGCTCTTTTAAAGCCCATTGCGGCGGATCTTTGGACCAAATCCCAACAATCCCCCTCCCAGCACCTGCCAGTATCTCAGCTCCAGTGCTTGGCAACCTCCGCTGCTCGCCAAACTTCCTCAGTTCTAACGCCAACTTCTTCAGTTCAAGCGTCGCGTCACGCAAGCCTCTCAGTTCCGGCCACCCAGCAACCTACACCTTCAGTTCCAGTCTGTTTACCTCAGTTCCGGCCACCTGGCAACTTACCCTTCAGTTCTGGTCCACCCGAACCTAACCTACACCTTGATTCGATCTATTTTACCTCGATTCAGGACATCGGCAACCTACCCTTGATTCGGTCCACCCGGAACCTACACCTTCACTCCATCCGTTTTACCTCGATTACGCCACCTCGCAACCTACCCTTGATTCTGTCCGTTTACCTCATTGCGCCCAAGATCTCGCCCACCGCTCCCGGTAACCTCTCTTTGCAGCGTGCTTCCAAGGGAATTCGAACTCGTGACTGCTCTCGATACAGTTGTTGGACCTCTAGCGCTACTCGGATTGACGACGTCCCCACAAACCAACACGAGTCTTTTCTAGCGCTTTGTCCTCACTCACGCGCACTCGAAAACTTCCCGGGGGTCACCCATCCCATGTCTACTCCAGGCCAAGCACGCTTAACCTCGAGTTTCTATGTAATGAGCACCGAGAAAAGAAGATGCATCTGTTGGTATAGGTAGTCCAAATCATATCCTTTAAGCTATCCTTTAACTATGCAATCCAGCGCTCACGAGTTCGAATCGCGGGCCGCGCCTCGCGCCTCTTTTAAAGCCCATTGCAGGCAGGATGCTGGACCAAATCCCAACAAAGCTGTTTTGTGTAGTAAGTGTAGTATATGTACCCTGTTTTA
The DNA here is from genome assembly GCA_016081115.2 of Rehmannia glutinosa. NCBI lineage: Eukaryota > Viridiplantae > Streptophyta > Magnoliopsida > Lamiales > Orobanchaceae > Rehmannia > Rehmannia glutinosa. Next base: position 252,698 of record JABTTQ020000654.1, on the reverse strand, counting down.
TGTATGTTAATGGAAATGTTATATTTGCACCAATTATGTATAAGCTGGGAAATGTTAATCGAAATTCACCAAGACATGGTAAATGTGCACTTTAACAAATGTGATCAAACAGGATATATATAAGTGCACATCACTTTAACAAAATTGTATCAAAACAGGGCAAATATAAGTGCACAACACTTTAAGAAAATTGGATCAAAACAGGGCAAATATAAGTGCACAACACTTTAAGAAAATTTTATCGAAACAGGGTAATGTAAGTGCATAATACTTTAACAAATATTTTGGCACCAACTTCCAATAATTCATTCAAGTGCACAACACTTTTTCAGATTGTATCAAAATCAAAACATAGTAGCAAATTAAGTGTCACATCACTTTTAACAAAATAAAAAATGCTTTAATGTTCAAGGTTGACAAAAAAAAAAGACAATTCCCATAAGCACTTCTGCACTTTTGCACTTCTTCATAACAAATTAAACACTCATTTAGCAACTTTCTTTCCTCTTTGCATTCTCTTTGCAACATTCTCCTCGATGAGAATAGAAGTCATTTCCTGTATGCTCACATATTTTTGTCCTCCTTCATTTATTATTGTTTTGGAACTTGTGCTTGGATTTGTGATACATCTTTCCATACTAGGAAAAAATTGTCCTCCAACAAAAGGTGCAGGTGCTCTGATATTAGCCTCAGGAACATGCAATTGACCTTGCTTAAGTTGCTCATACATTGATGGTGTTGGAATTGAAGATACTGAACCCCTGACCATCCTAGGTAGCTTGAAAGACAAATTCTTTTTAACTTGTTCCTATAACACAAAATTAAGTCATGAAAACTTACTGTTTGATAAATGGTTTTATCATGATTTTGATGATTTTGTTTTTATACCAAAACAATGATTTTAATTGTTGTCCAAATACTCCTAAATGATTTAAAATGGTTTTAATATTTTCCGGAGTATTTTTTCTAGTTTTATTTCAGATAAAATTGGACAACAATTTTAATGATTTTATGTTTACAAGTTTTTACTTCAAAACAAGGTTCCTAAATGTTGTCTAAATACTCCCGATTGGTTTGAAATATTTTTACTAAATTTTCGGAGTATTTCTTGAGTTTTATTTTCGACAAAAATTGGACAACATTTCTGTCTCAAGGTCAACCGGTCGCCGTGTAGGGCAACCCGTACCTGAAGATGAATTTTGGAACAAAAATTGAGACGGAAGTGAAAATGGATTGTCGGCCGATTCGACCGAGCGTCGGCCGTGGCGTCGGCCGTGCACAACATTTTAATCAAACGAATCGAAACCTTCTTGTTTTCTCATTAAGGGGGACGGTTGGAGTTAAGGTCGACCGGTCAAGTACCCTATGACCGGTCGCCTGTGTTGTTTTTCAATATGTTTTTCAAACGTCTATTTGTGAGCGACGTCGCCGCCTCAAGTTTGATGACAAAATTCTAACCATTGTGCAGCAGACAACTTTTCCCTAAATTGTGGGATTGATTTCTAACATCTATAATCTTGATTTTAAATGCAATTTTTTTGTAGATATCAGATTCCAAGAGGAGCCTATCAAGTATCAATCATCTCCTATAAATAGAGAAAGTTTTGAAGCACAACAATAAGAGAGAACAACACAACACAACAAAATATACTCAAGCAATCACTTGGTCTTATATTGTCATTATTCTTGTTGTAAATTGCCTAGCTTATCACTTTCACATCCTTGAGGTCTAGGCTATTCTTGATTACACTTGCACTCAATTGTATAATTCATTATCGAGTTGTAATCTTGAATTTTTGGGTTATCATTCAACACAAGATATCCTTGTGAGTGTTCTTGTGGTAAGAACACACTTGGGTGATCTAGGTGTTAGGTGTAAGAAAATTGTGGTAATCTTCTTGTTGAGGTGTTGAAGAATTTGGTATTCTTCAAGGTTGAAGATTGTGGTAATCTTCACAAGTCTTTGGGAGATTGTGGTAATCTTCAAGAGAGATTGTGGTAATCTCAAAGGTGGTGTTGAAGAAGAGTGTGGTGCTCTTCAAGGTATTGTTGTAAGTTGGTGTTGTATTAATTTTGGTAATTAATAAAATCTTTTTTCCTTTTTGAAATCCATCCCGGATATACTGGGGTGGTAGAGGATTAGGCCCTAGGTGGGTTGAACCTCTATAAATCGACGAGTGTTGTTTACATTTCGCACCTTCTATATTGTCTTGGCTTGTTTCATTCGAAAAAGAGGGTAAAATCGAAAAGATGGAGATAATCTATTCACCCCCTCTCTAGATTATCGTAGCCACTTAGACTTACACTTACACATCAATATGTATACTTAGTACAAACATAAAGTAATGAGGATAACTTACAGATCCATTTTTTTCAGAAGGGAGTGTAAGATTTTCCACAGGTATTTGAGTTAACACTTCTTCAACTCACGATGCATCACTCACGGTCTCTCACTTTAGTAGATGTTTCCACTTTCTTTCTCACCTGTCACATAGAAATTAGCTTGTAATGAACTCCAAATATCCATTATGTTATAATAGACAAAATGTAAAAAACCCGTAGTTTGGTGGGCTTCTCGCACTTCTTGTTCGATTGTCAATTGGCTTAGTGCATCCGGAATTTGAGTACATGCCCTTTTGTTGTGACCTTCAACCCCACAAGTCTTTGCACTTTATGGTCCTCTCCTGTTCCTTCTCATTTGATTTGGATTTTTAAGCAAAGGTTGCTTGTCTCGCTTCTTTTTATTTTTTTCTCCACAGCTCATCGGCTCTCTTCTCCTTGCTTGTTTTGGTCTACCAAACAGGACTTTGAATGGTTGGTGGCGGAGAGGAGGGATGAAGTCAACCTTTTCCCATTCATGTCCGCCATTTATTGGTATAATGGCGGTGCATACACTTTGAAGTAAGTGGAAATTCGTAGCATGGATTTACATAGTCATAGTAGTCATAACCTTGATTAAAAATGGCTATCAAAGCATGTTTACATGGGATCCCGCACAATTCCCACTTCCTGACCACATGTTCCTTTCTTCAAATCAACCCTATATTGGGTTCCATCAGGACATTTGACTTGGTAATGGAAATCATCGATTTCATGGGCATACAAACACCGCTTTGTCACTATTTCCATCAATTATTTTTTGAATCTTAGGACACAATTCACTCTTCCATTTTTCTTTGGCTCTGTCTCTATTTTGTTGCAATCTTTGCAGTGAGTACTCCATCAACCACTCCATCATTGACACAATTGGCTTGTCTCTTCCTTCCAAGATATTGGAGTTGAAATATTCACACCCATTGTTCAGAAGCATATCACATTTACTGTAATCACTAAAATGTGATCTACTCCAATGTTGAGGTGGTTTATTAGCAAACCACTCAAATGCACTCTCAGACAGTGCCTTCATTTCAGCCATTCTTATGTTGAATTTAGGTACAGTTGTTGCTTTGGCAACATTCCACAAAGTTGTTTTGAAAGCTTGTCCTCTAAATCCAGCATTTTTTAAATTTCCATGTAGGTGCCTAACACAAACCATGTGAGCTGCTCTAGGGAATATTTCATCAAGTGCTTGAATCAGACCTTTCTGTTTATCAGACATAAAAATGTACTCTTCATCCTTTTCAATATTCAGATCAATCTTCAACAATGTTAGAACCCAATCCCAAGTGTCTCTGCATTCCTTCATAACAACAACATAACAAATAGGGAAAATATTGTTATTTGGGTCAACACCCACTGCAGTCAATAGTACTCCCTTATGAGGACCCTTAAGATGGCAACCATCCACCCCTATGAAAGGTCTACACCCAGCTTTGAACCCCTCTTTTAATGCATTCAAACACATGTACATCCTATCAAACCCGTTCTCACTGTCACGATCTGTTTCCAATAATCAACTGTGTACTACCAGGATTTTTTATTTCATTTGCATAATCCCCACAACAGTGAATATTGCTCTTCTGAACTACCCTCCATAGACTCAATGGCCAATTTCTTAGCTCTCCAAGCTTGAAACCTAGGCACATGATACCTTATGTCCTCCATTACATCAATTTTGAAGCCTTTCACGTTTCTTTTGGGATCTGTTCTAAATTTTTGCTTATATTTGGCAGACAACCAATTGGACTTCACATTTTTTACATGAAAGTTAGTCCACATGTGTGCTTTGGATCATACTTCCTAATCTGATATGATTCATCTTTAGGAAGTTTTAATGCATGCAGTTTCCAGTTGCATCTCTTGTCTGCACATCTAGCATGAAGTCTTTCTTTATCGTTTTTTGTGATATTAATGCTTCTCTTGGTCTTAAATGCATGTGAATGTATGGCCTCCCATAACTCTTTTCTGTTGGAAAATAACATTGAGATCTGAAAAGAAGGATCATACATGTTCACAGGATTAAAGGTAGGAAATTGATGCTCTTTATCATCATCAAACCCCTTATTACTATTCAAAGCATCTTCACTTCTACACACATCTTCTTCTCCATGATCACTACCCCTATCTCCATCATTCATATCACCTCCTTGTGGTTCCCCTATCCATTCAGCATCAGAATCAATATTTTTCTTAAATAATTTAGAATCATCACCACTTTTAGATTCCAAATTGTAATCACTGTCATTAAAATTTGACCCTTCATCACTCTCATTTTCCACATTTCCTCCTTTTTCCTCATTCACCTCATCACTGTCACTCTCATTTGCTTCCTCAATATCATCAAGCCCCTTAGTCACGTCTTTCTCATACCCCTTACCTGGTTCTGATTGTTTTGATGAACCACTTTGACTACAAAAGACATCATTTGAGACATCATTTAATTCTTCAACATAGATGCTAACTTCCCTAGTACTCTTAAGTCTCTATTCACATATTTCATGCAAATGACTGTTATTTTTAATTAGCAAAAACCCATTATCAATTTCACAGTAAATTGTCATAGGCTCCTTAATACCCTCACGTTCACCCAGTTTTATAAATGCTTCTACCATAAACAACTCAACTTCTACATAGTAGAACTTATAACAATAACCCCCAACATAAGTAGACAAACCACGAGGGCCAAGCTCATACTTATCTCCATAGTAGAAAGCAAATGTTAGCATCCTACTTGATGGATCTGTGTCAAAGACCAAAAAAAACAGTGAGTCAATAAAATATTTTATTCAACAGTAAAAAAAAAGAATAAAGTCAGACACACATAGGACACATTCACATGACTCATGGTCCCCACTTTTACACCACCCAAAAAAGCCCCATTTTCTTTGCACACATCACGGGTGATTGGAAATAGAGAATCCAACATATATGACCCACAAACAGTACAGTTAACCAAGAAAAAAAGGATAAAATCAGAAATGGGGCACACAAACATACCATAGTTTGGAGGAGGCTCATCCAAGCGATCTTCTTCACGAACCTCCATTTAAACGATAAAATTAGCTGCCCAACTTCAAGATTCTTCAATGATCGGACCAAAAATGACAATGCAGTTGGGATTTTCGCTTCGATTTTGAAGATTGCAGAGCTAGGGTTTTTTTGGGGATTTTTATGTTCCTTTCGTTTCTATTTTTTCAGCAAGAAATGGAGAGAGAGAAAGATAATGGTGTTATGTGCAATGCACATGTTTTTCATTTCCCTCCCAAATAATTACATGTCTTTTTTATTTTTTTTAATTCTGAAATATTGTACAGATCAGCACGCCCGGCGACTTAAAACACCACATCAGCATTATTTGAGTGTTCTTGCCACTATTATGATATAGTGGCAAATAAGAAGTTATCGTAATATATATGTGAAAATAAAACTTATTTTTGTTTAACATGTGGATGGGTCGAAATTATTAAAGTTAACTCCGTGATGTATATCCATTGAATATTCTTTTTCTAGCAAGTTGGTTATATTATAGCCCAATCAAAATTGAGGAAATTACACAAAATACCCTTTATTTTGAAAAAATGACAAAAATACCACCACATGAGAAATATGCCCCACCCGGTCATTACACATGACAAATATACCCACCCGTTACTTACCTCTTCAGTTTTTTATCCTCTTTCATCACTTTCTTACGTTCCATAGCTAGGGTAAAGCACGTTATTATTGAATATCACAACTCAGATTGGAGCGCATTTGTTTTGCGATTCCTACAGTCGATCGTGGCCACATTCCCCACCTTTTCTTTCAGTTTCAATCCTTCAAGCTCCATCATGTTCTCTGTAGGTTTAACTTCTTTGAAACCTCTGGTTTTGGTAGTTGTTTTAATGGCTCCTAAAAATGCTCCTAAAAACCCCCCTCATAAAAGAATATTGAGAAGTTCTTCGAAGGAAGCAGCAGATTCCTCGAAAAAGAGGAAATTTCAGAAGGGTATTGTTGGTTCTATGGCTTCTAAGAAGAGGAAAGTAGAAAAGATTGTTGAAGAAGAAGTGGTTCTAGATGTTAAATCGCCATCCAAAACTGTGAAATCGAATGTTGGTGTTAAAGCTGCCGGAAAGAAAAAGGTTTCTTTTGAAGAAACGGATGTTGCTGAGGTATGAGTTTTGTGTATTCTTTGTTATTGTTATATTTTGATTTGTACTTTTTTGTTTGTTTCGATGTTATTTCTTATTTGTTTCTTATTTATTTCTGTTATGTTTCATTTGTTCTTTTTTTTTTTTTTTTTTGAGAAGGGTTTCATTTGTTCTTTTATGTATTTCAGTTGAAGTGGTTGTTGACTTTGTGTTTCTTTTGTGTTTCAGTTTCATTTCATTGTTGTTTCTAGGGTTTCAAGCATGTTCTTGACCCGTGACCGATGATTCTTTGCTCAAGTAAATCATCTTCTCCTTTGATGTTATTAACAATATAAAGAAAATTTAAACTAACACCCAACAGGAGGCATTTAAGAATACATATTTTGGATATTTCTTGGACATGAAAGAGGTTGACTTCCAGAATCAGCTTGTCCATTCATTGTTCAAATGTCAAGTCGTCCACTCAAAGAAGGACGAAATTGTTGTGTCTGTGGGTGGAAAGTTATTGAGGTTTGGGTTGGGGGAGTTTGCTATTGTAACCGGTCTGAATTGTATTGGTGATAGGCCTTCGTTGTCGGGGATGTTCGTAGCTCTGTTATATTTGAAAAGTATTTTACTAGCAGAAGCAAGTTCAATAGGCAGTCGATTGAGGAATGGTTTTTAAGTGTGTTTGGGGTGATGAGGATCTAGATGCCCTGAAATTGGCTTTACTGTATTTTCTCCATTTTTTTCTTTTTACTTCTACGAGTAGTTCGGTTGAGATGTCATTTTTTGAGTTGGTGGACAAGGATATGGATGTGTTTGACACATATCCATGGGGAGGGAGTTGTTTGATGTTACTATGCGTGAGTTGAGGCAACAAATCTTGTACAGAAACAAACTTCAAGTTGAAGAGAATATTGGTGATTTTTCGAATCTATAAGTATATCGTCAATAAAGACAATGATGAATTTATGCAAGTACGGGTGAAACACCCTATTCGTAAAGTTCATGAACACTGTTGGTGCATTGCTTAACCCAAAAGCCATCACTACAAACTCGTAGTGTCCGTAACGAGTTCTAAATGCTGTTTTTGGGGATATCACTCTTCTTTTCAACTGGTGATATTCGGATCTAAGATCGATATTAGAAAATGTGCATGCACCCCTTAGTTGATTGAATAAGTCTTCGATCCGAGGTAATGGGTACTTATTCTTTATCGTGAGCCGATTCAGCTCTCTGTAATCAATACACATTCTTAAAGTCCCATGATTCTTCTTCTTCACGAATAGTACTGGAGCTCCCCAAGGCGATACACTTGGTCGGATGAACTTTAAATCCAATAACTCTTGTATTTGCATGTTTAGTTCTTGCAACTCCTTCGGCGCCATTCTGTATGGTGCCGTGGAGATTGGTGCCGCCCCGGGTTCCAAGTCTATTGTAAACTCCAATTGACAATCTGGTGGAATTCCTGGTAGATCCTCTGGAAACATATCCAGGGCATGTCGTAAACTCGCATTTCCCCCAGTTGCCTTTTGACCTGATCCTGCACCGTTGTACTTTGTGCAGTCTCTTGCGGCATGCCCTGGTGTCTTATACCGGTAGCAAACTCCTTCCCCATAGTGGCTCTTACCACACACTGGGCATTGGGGTTTCTCTTTTGGTGGTGGTTGAGCAGGACCTCTTCCAACCTTAGCCAACTTATTTTTATTCTCACCACTATTGTGAGTTGGTCCATCCGACTTTCTCTTGGGTGCCTCGTTTGCTTTGCGTGGGTTTCCTTCTAGGTTCATGTTTACCGCAACCATTCGAGCTCGATCTATTGCATGTGCATATGTAACATCTCCAAGGACACTAACTATCCCACTTAACTCCATGCATAGTCCTTCTACAAACCTCTCGGCCTTCATTTGATCAGTGATGACCAAGTGCGTTGCGTAACACGACAACTGGTTGAATTTTCACTCATAATCAAGCACTGACATATTCCCTTATACTAGGCTCATGAACTCCTTGCCTTTTTGTTTCTATGAGCTTGTGGGAAAAATTGGCATGCGACCAGCTCTTTGAAATCCCTCCATGTTAGTGCATTTCTCTCTTCATCAGTGATTGTGCGCCGATGTAGGTCCCACCAATGTTTTGCATCCTGCTTCAGTTGGAAGATTGCACACGAAACCCTGTGTGCTTTTGAGCAAGCTATCAAGTCAAATACTGACTCTAATTCACCAATCCATTCTTCCACATCCATTGGGTTCTCACATCCCGTAAGCACTGGCGGCCTGTAGCGCCAAAATTGCTCCACCACTTGTTAGGTAGTGTCTATAGGAGCATGATGGTTTTGGCCATTCTGAGCATTCACCACATTGTGTTGAGTCAATACTTACACTACGATGTGAGGTTGGCTACTATGGTTGCCAGATCTCCCATATTGCCTTGGCAATCGGGGCATTTCTAGCGGGTGTCTCGTCACGGTTGTGTGGTCTGCAGTTGCGATTCTGGTTAACACGTTCTGGTGTCATCTAAAATCATAAAATAAATCGTCTTAGTAATTCTATATAGGATTTAAGTCTTAATATCTAAGGCGTGTAACCCATAAGTTTAATCAAAAATTTATCTAATTCAGAAAGATTATAAGGTAAAAAGTAACCCATAAGTTTGCATTGATTCCATCTTATTGTTTGGTTCTCTCTAATATATGGTTTAAACCTATTTGTCATATTTTTAACTGAATCATCAAAGCACTAAAGTAAAACAATCATACAATATAACTATAAACACCAATGTAGTAATAATGTAATACTTTTATTAATTATCATGCATTCTTTATTTAATAAGTAAGGGAATACATGAGGTTTTTATTTAAATCTATGCCACATCGTGCGATCATCCCCTGACCAAAACTTTCACCTCTTCCTTCCTCAAGAGCTCTTCTTCAGTTCATCATCAAACTCTTCCTCTCGACTCTTCTTCAGCGCATCCACGGGTGCCCTCACAGTCGCAAAGCCTCTAGGGGCCACGTGGGTAACCCACTTTGAACATCAAGCGCCGTGAACCCGCCATAATCGAGTTTAGCCACCCCGGTTTTTGTCATATGTTATCACCGTGCGATACTCATTCACCCTTAACCTTCCATAAGTCGGGCGACTTATCAATTTCCTACGAGCCGCAACATAGTCATTTGGTGCCCCGAGAGTCTTTGATTTGAAGCCATTCCTTGTGCATTGTTACAATGAAAGTCCCCATGTCGCTTGGATATCATTCTTCCTATATTGGAAATATCGGTCCATCTAAAGTCGGGTGGTCATGTGGCCAATTTATAACATATTTTCTAGCGGTTTCAGTATCTTTTAGCCATCTACAATTTTAATGTTACAAATCATATATGTTCATTTATAAAATTACAAAAGATACATTATATTTATAACATAAGAGATAATATTTGCAATCAGAATATTTAAAAGACTAAAATAATTTTAACAATAAAAATGCCAGTATAGTGAAAATGACAACATAGTGGAAAAGAGTATTAGTTGGTAATTTTTTTATAAACTTACAAATATAGTAGTGATAAGAATACTGTACATAGTCTTATTAACATATTATTTCAACGAAATAAGAGAAATTTATTTGTGAAGATATTGTATAATATTATTCTAAAAGCTTTATTGAGATTCCAAATTAAAGATAATATTATTTGTTTGTACTCATCTTTTATTTAAAATAATTATTAAAAAGAACGACTCAGAGTGAACCTAGAGTAGCAATCAACAAGTTAAAAATTCGGAAAAGTTACGTACAATTGTGTTAAGCTAACACTTTTGATATTCTTCATTTGGTGTCGCATATTTTACTAATTGTTTATGGTGACGGGTTTATACCAAATATATTATTGTTAAAAGGGATGACAATGTCGTCAATTTTTTTATAGCAAATTAATCAATAATTATTGTGACCAAAAAAATAATAATAACATAAGAGAATTACAGATTATGATTCATGATTTACTAGATTGAATTGATAGTTCATCATGTAACCATTGCTATGAAAAAAAAAAGAATGTGTACCTTGATTGGAGTTGACGTAACATGCGGAGGTAGGCAACCCAATTTATATATATTTGTTCTAAATTTTAAAGTAAATTTTTTTTAACGAGTCTACAGAAGTGTCGACCCGCTCTGATACCACTTATGTAACATTCCATTTTTATAATTTTAAAATAAAACATGATTTATAAAGTGATAGAGCGATTTATAATAAAACGTGAATTTTCCAAAGATCATTTACTATTTAAAATGATAATATAAAAAATATTAGATAATAATTCCAAGAATTATTCCATAAATAAATTTTTAATACTAAACATTAGAAATATCCATCAAAGAAAAAAATATAAAAAAATAAAGTTTATTATTCTAATTTTTATTATTCGGGTCACCGCCTCCACATGTCCCGCCAACTCCATCATCATCTAAAATGGAAGTATATTTTGGGGTGAGCGTTCAACGGCTTAATAGGGGCATATTTGTCCAAGCTAAATACACAATACACATCACAAAATAACATGCTTAAAATTAAAAATGTAACTTTAGTTATGGCATTGAAACATGGCTCGCACTACCAGGATTTTACCGGAGGAAACTTTTATGCCATGTACCTCTGTATGGTCCCACATGACTATAAAACCGTAGCACGTAGAAGCAACATTATCAAGCAACATATAAAGGTCATTTAACATGGACAAATAAAAGCGAAATTTAGAAAGACTCCTACCTCGAAGAAGTAGCATAAAATAGAGTATGACGAAGAGTGCAAATTCCTATGCTCGAAAATTCTTGTTTCCTACAAATTAAATTTAAACTAGTATTAATGTTTATAGTTTTTATATATATAATAGAAATTAAAATTTCAGGGTTAAAAATTAATTGGATAAAAATTAGGATTTTGGATCAATTTCCTAAACCCAAAATCAAACCTATTTCTCCTTTTTCTTTTTCTTTCTTTTCTTCCCATTTCCTTTTCCTTTTCCTTTTCTTCACTTTTATTTTCATTTTTCCCCTCCTTTCTCCCTCACTTCTTTCTTTCATTTTATTTCCTGGTCCGTACTATTCCCCTCCCCACTCATCCCCTAGTCTACGTTCCCCCAGTCCCCACCCCTCCCCCTTCTTTCTTTTCTTTTATTTCTCCCGTAAGTCCCCCACCACCCCTCATCCGCCTCTCTCAATCTTTTTCTTTTTCTTTCCTACTTTATCTTCTTTCTTTACTCTTTTTCCTTTCTTTCTCTGTATATATTTTTCTCCCCCATTAAACCCAATTCCCCCTCAAATCCCTTACCCTCCAAACCCACGCCCCCTTCCCCACGCCCTTTTTCTTCTTCTTCTTAACCCCTTTCACACACCAACACACACACACACACACACCCAACACACTTGCCGGAGTGCAGCGGCGGCGGGCGACAACTATTGGAGAACCGAGGTCGTCCTTTTTCCTACTGTCCCAATTTCTCCCCCTCCCTTTATTTATTATTTTTTTCCACGGGTTGTTGACGGTGGCTAGGTGGTGGTGGTGGCAGTGGGTTATTGAAATGGAGGGTGGCTTTTGTGTGTTAGGAGTTTATGATTCTTCTAAAAAAAGAAAAAGTTCTTACCTCTGTATTATTGAAATTTGATGTGCTATAGAATAATGAGAATTGGTGTTATTATACTATCATTAGAGTTGTAATTTAGGTAATGAGAGAGATTTTAGAAAAATAATTTAGCATAATTTTAGTATTAATATTTGCTGAAAATTTGGTTAGAAATTCATGGTAATAGGGCTGAAATTGCTCAATGTACTTGGACTGAAATTTGGCCTAAATTTGTTGGCTAGAATATTTTGTTGAGATGGTAACTTTTAAAGATTTGATTTTATAATCAAGTAGTAATTAATTTTCGAAATTAATTGATTAGCTGAAATCAAGTAAAAAAAATAGAATTGAAATTTTGATTTTTATTTTCTGTTAATTGAAGATTATTATAATAATTGGTCTTACCTTATCTGGACAAATGATATGGATTTGGGCTTGAGAATGAGCTTAAATTTTTATTTCTATTGGGCCATTATATAAAATAAAGTCTAAAAAAATTAATCTACTAGGCCCAAATATAATAAAATTTTCAGATTTTCCCAAAATTTTAAAATCCCTAAATATTAAATAATCAAGCCCTAATTTCTATTTTCCCCCAAATTCTCGGGTACTACATAAAGAGAAACTGTCAATATTATTAAACAAATAAAATCAAAATCAATATGGAAAACTACTTAATTACCCTTAAAGTTAATTTTATCATGAGGACATTTTTGGCAAATCAAAATTTTCAAGAAACCTAAAACCATTCACACTTTTATAATAAGTATAGATATAGATAGATTGGACATTCCTTTAACATGCATAACCTCATCATTATTACTCTTATAGCATATTTAACATCACTATAAGTATCAGGTATAACATTCAAAAGCACAATAGGAGAATAATCATTTGTGTAGCACAATAGGATTTGTGTTCTTCTCACTAGTAAATTTTATGTCTTGCAATGTTTAGTAAACACATCCAAATTTTCATCCATATCCTTGGGTAAATCAAGTTTAAACCTAAAGAATTTTTCAAGAAGAAACAATTTGGAAGGTAAAGAAGTTTCAATATACTGTTGTTTAAGTTTATTCCATAATGCCTTAGCATTAGACGATTTACCAACTTTCTTGAAAATAGAATCAGACAAGTTCAAAATGATGGAGGAGTATAGGCAAATTCATCAAGTTCACTTCTAGTCTCAGAAGAATCTTTATCAAAAAAAAGAGTTATAACTTTGAAAACCTTTTGTTGAATAAGAATGCCTTTCATTTTCTGTTGCCAAATGGAGAAATCAGATTTCCCGTTAAAGGGTTCCAAGTTTTAACCAGAGAATTCAGCCAAGCTAACAACCACAATAATCAAGAATATAACACTTAATCATGATCAATCACAAGGAGTAGCAGAAGCACAATATCAAGGTCACAGAATATACAACACTTAGTAGTATATCAAGATCACAGAGAATAACCACACAAAATCAAGAAAGACAATTAAGAGACTCGAATAAGATCCCCCTTCCACCTAAGGGTTCCACTGCACTCATTGGATGTAGGGTCAAGATGCTTTTAGGCTTACGGTTTTCAGTTCAAGTAAAGATAAATGAGAGAAGACTACCACAAGTACACCACAATGAAAGAAGAGCTAAGGGTTAGAGAGTCCCACTTCTAGAAGGTAATCTCTGGGATTTTCATCCCACGTAATCACCAGGACCCCGAATCACCAATAGAACCAGGTCAAAGCACCAACCCATCGTGAGGCAGATAGATGCTTTGATACCACTGTTGGGTATATATCTGCCTCAAGATTAGTAACAAATATTACAAGATATAAACCTGTGGGAGGGGATTAGTGATTGCAAGCAATCTATAAAAATAATAAAGAAATAAATTGAAAGAAAAAAGGAAATAACGAATAAAACCAACTAGGGCAAAATCTTTAATTTCATATCTCAAATTATTTTGGCTAGGGTATTGAGTTTCCCCAAAGAATAGTTAGCACACAATCACAAGCACAAAAACCTACAAAGTAGCTCAGTCATCATCAATCATCACCAAAGCCCACAAAGAACCCTAACCAAGGCGTCTAACACAACCATGCAAACCCTAGATCTCACAATAGAACTCACTCCTCACTTTAACCCGTACATTAAGATAGTGGACGAAGAAGGATCCTCACAAGCACTCAAGAAATCCTTGTATCTACCCACATAAAAGTAGAGAGAGATAGAGAGTGCGTTTTAGATAGAGATAGAGAGAGAGAGAGTATATCGATATTTCAAGAGAGAACCCAAATCTAGAGAGATTGAGAACCACATAATGAGTGCTAGGGTTTCGGGAATATGGTAGATATTTAGGAAAGCAGGGGCTCAAATTAGCCCAATTTGATCAGCGGCTAGGATGACTCAAGGTAGGATCCACATACTTGCAATTCAATTGTCGCAGTCCGACTCAACAACCTTGTTGGGTCTCTAAATGGGTTGGCATTAAATGGGCTAGAGCTTCTAAATGGTCTGAGACAAAATTAGAGGATAATAGGCCATATTGGATTTGGGCCACATATATCAACAATATATATGTAAATTAGACATAGTAGAATATACCATAATCTTTTATTCTCTCAAACTCTTGTCGCTTCTGCTTCTCCATCCATAGGAGGATGAGGGAAGTGATTTTCATTTTTTTTAGGCTCATTTCCTGAATAAATCTTTTCCAATATGTGGCTTCTATTGGTGCCAATAAGTGGCTTTTAAACAAGTTTGTTACATATGTCAGATTTTATTCAAAATATTTAAATGAGTCATTGCCCAACGATATGTGACATAAACAAGATCAATTATTTGATACGTGGTTTGTCCAACGCCTTTGTTGCGATGTTCTGATTGTACGGATCAGTTAAATTTATTTAGGTTTTAAATTTTGATTTACATTTGTATAAGTTTATGATCTCACGGGATTTGCAACTGTTTTTCATTTGATATTGTAATATGTTGTAAGTTTATTTTATGAATTAATAAATTCACTTTGATTATAAAGAACAAAAATTAGACATCTGGAAAAAATATCACTCTATATAAAAAAAATTACATATATTATTAATTACAAAAAGTACCCCTGAGGTTTGACCTAATTACAAAAAAACCCAGCTAACTTTAAAACTTACAAAAGTACCCCTGAGGTTTGATTTAGTGTTAAAATTAAGGGGTAATCTATGAATGATTTTACAAATATGAAGGGGATTTTGAAATATATTTCAAACCTCAAAGTCTTTTTGTAAGTTTTAAAGTTAGCTGGGTATTTTTGTAATTAGGTCAAATCTCAGGGGTACTTTTTGTTATTATCCCTATTTTGTAATTATATATCACATAATGACAGAATTGACAGCGGGCTCCCATATTATCGCATTCCTATACATATTGCGTATGATAGCAAGAAAAGCAAGACCTATAAAAAGGCCAAAAAAACCACTCCAAACATGAGCTAATAATTCCTTCTCTTTTTCAGTAATTGAGACAAAAAAAATTGAAGTTGAAAATATACAAAAATGGCAATGGTAGAAAATGCGGAAAGTGAATATACAGAAGATGGAACAGTGGATCTGAAAGGAAATCCAGTTCTTCGATCCAAACGAGGTGGATGGACTGCTTGTTCCTTTGTTGTTGGTACTTACTATAACCTTCTCATCTCTATTTTTTTTTTGAGCAAGTCCTTCTCATCTCTATTTAATTCCTTTCTTCTCTCCTCTTTTTTCTTGTACAAATCTTAAAAATTTCAATAAGCTTCTTTTCCAGTCGTAAGGGAATGTTTGCAAAAAAAAGAATGATTATCACATTTTAGTTGAAAAAAAAAAAAAAAAACAACTTTTAGTGTTGGCAAATATCTCCTTTTGCTTTTGCTAGTTTATGCTTCTGTTTCATTAATAAAAATTTAAAAATTGTGCGTGGGGTCTTTAATTTCTAAATTTGAAAACTGCTTCTATTATTTTTGTAACTAAGAAGAAGTTTGTTTTTGATATTTTTATGCTCATATCCAAAGTTGCTCTCTTCTCATAAATATCCATTTCATCCATACACGAGTATTTTTTGTATTTCTATCCAATTTCAAATTTTGAAGTTTTTTTTCCTAACGATTCTAACTTTTATTTTTTTAGTCTTTACATTCTAATTGCAGATCAATTTCTTTTGTTTTTAGTATAATAAATCACTTATTACCATTTGTAAGGGTATTGACCAGGTTTTGAAGAACCTTATATTTTTTCAGTTTATTTGAAATTTACCCCCTTCCCTCCTTCAAGTACTCCCAACTTATTAAAAAAATTATAATAAATCACTTCTTAAAAGACTAGAAGTATCCCTCCAAAAAAAAAAATAGGAAGAGTTTGCAAAACTAATTTCGAGAAGCTTGTTCACAATAATAGCAAAACTAAATCATAATCATATCAATAATTCCTCATGCATGAACCATAATAATTATGATGAAGAGGACCATGATGATTTTTTGGCTTTACTTGTCGACAAATGACATCGTCATACGATAATGCCTCTTTAAGAATTAGGAATGATATTGTACTATTAATTCACTTTTTATCGACTTAACAAGAAATTAATTACAATGGTAATAAAATAATGATTGTGGTTGCAGTATATGAGATATTTGAAAGAATGGCGTATTGTGGGATATCAGCAAATCTGGTGCTGTACCTAACAAAGAAGCTTCATCAAGGAACAGTAACAGCCTCAAATAATGTCACATATTGGATAGGCGCTGTTTGGATGACACCCATATTAGGTGCATATGTTGCCGATGCTCATTTTGGCCGTTATTGGACTTTTCTCATTGCTTCTGCTATCTATTTCATGGTACGTATGAATATGATGCCCTTCAACAACACTTTATTCATTTATGTTTGGTCCCTTAAAAGTGGTTTTGCCCATAAATTGCAATCAAGTTTCATTATTATTTGCTGATACTCTAATGATAGACATAGGATTAGATGTAATGGAGATACTTTCAGATGCTCATGGACTATATATAATAGAATTTTTTAGGGGGTAAAGTTTTAAAATTTATAACAAATTTCGATTTAATGTAGTCGGTGCTTGCCCCTACCAACAATCATGATGTTAGACTTAGATATGAGATGGACTTTTATCTTTGTACGTCATGTTCAACCCAATACACAATTGTGACAATTTTGGATGATGCCTTTCATAATAAAATTCACAATAAATAGTGAAAGAGTCAATTACGTATGGTTCTAGTATATATTTAAAAATAAAATAATAAATACTTACGAAAAAAGTTATATATAATGAATGAGTCAGCAGGATCATATTTCAATTCAAACCCATTAAATTTAAAAAATTAAACTCAAAATTCACCCCGAATCTTTTTTAACTGAATTTATATTATAAATTTTATAATAGGTTCAGAGTTAATTCCATTCCATCACCACCATATATAAATTGTGCCACAGAATGATTGGAACGTCATCCTCTTGAAACTCGAAATCCAATCGTAAGAATAATCTAAATCAATTTGGGCCACAAAGTATTTAACAAAAGGTCATGATGTAGCAATATAACACAAAGACTAATACAAAACCTCCACGTGTTGAGCAACACTTATAAATCATAGTGGGTTGTCAATTCCAATAATCTTTATATGGGGTTGTAAAACGATTCAAGCTCAAAGGAATGAGAGTTATTCGTGTTTATTTATTTATTTTCAAGGGTTGTTTGTGCAAATTTGTTTAATAATTAAATATGTTCACGAACTTTAACGAACGGTTAATAAATATGTTCATTAATTATTCATGAACAACTATATAAACATGTTTATGCAAAAGTTAGATACACTTATTCTTGAACACTCAATTTAAAATAAATAAATATTATGATAATTCCAAAAGTAAATGTCTTGTTATATTAAATTATAAATAAATTCATATAAGTAATAAATATTAAGCAGTAAATATATAATTCATAATTAATAATAAACATACATCAAACGAATACTAAATGAATATATTCACGAACAGTTCATGAGCATAAACAAACATAATTTCTTGTTTATTTATATTCATTGAGCTTAATAAATGAACGTTAATTGAGCTTGTTTACGAGCTGTTTCTCGGAAGCTATACTGTTTTCAGCCCAATGACTATATCAAAGTTAACACTACTTGACAGAAAACTTTTGCAGCCAAGAATTAAGCAACTTTACATTGAGGCCCACCACTTGCACACCATATGGCCCATAATTTGTGATTGCAATCACACTGGGGGCCGCCTACTTTAAATCTTGGGAGTGGACCTGTTATTGTTTGATAGGTTTTCCTGGTGGGGACAATTTATGACACGACATGAAAATACGATATAAACCTAATATAATGGTAGCGGGTTAGGTTGAGGCTTGACAAGCCAGGATTAGACTTGAATAACTCGGATAATAAACAAGTCGGATTAGGGTTAACTTGTAATGGCAAGTTATGAATAAACCTAATATATTGGTAGCGGGTTAGGTTGAGGCTTGACAGGCTAGGGTTAAACTTGAATAACACGGATAATAAACAAGTCGGATTAGGGTTAATTAATTTGTAATGGCAAGATGAGCTTGTTTGACTCGAATGTATAGTTATTACTTTGGGTTGATTAAATATGTTGTTAGTATAATGATTGAATTTTTTTAAAAAAATCAAATGAATGTAAGTATATTTTTTAGAGTAAAACTAACTTATACAACCCATATAAATCAACGTGTTATTTAGACAGGGGCGTATCGCGCCCCCAAAATTTTTTAAATTTCAATTTTTTATATGTAAATTTTATTTTAAAATATTAATTTTAACACTAAATATTTATTTTTTTATTAATTTAACCCTCCCCCCAAAAAAAAAATATTTAGCCCCCCCAATGTTTCGGGTCAAGCTCCGCCCCTGTATTTAGATTTTTAAAATATACAACATGTCGGGTTAAAGTTGAGAAATATGATACAAATAATTAAACGTTTGGTTAGAATTAATGAACGTGACCCGAATAATAGGAATTTTGTGTCTCAACACAACACAACACAACACAACACAACGCCAATTGCCGCCCTAGTGTTTCCACTACATTTATTACAATTTTTACTTTGTTTATTTGCGGTTGGAGTCTGTTTCCTATAGTTTAACTATTTGTTCCTATATTTGTTTAAATTTCCAATTTGAGTTTAAGCAAATTCTCGCTTCTGCGCATTGGAACATCACATATGTTTATTTTTTATTTTTTATTTTTAGAAACTCTCATATCTTTATATTAATTTCGTGTTTCGTCTTATATCTTATTTTAAGGGAATATTTTATAAATGTAAATTAGGCATATAATATATGGTGATGGTGTATAAGATAAAACACTATATTAAAGGAAGCTTTGATAGAACAAAATGGTTATACATTGCAAAATGAAGAGAGAAAATGTGTTCTTGCAATTTGGGAGAATTGGGAGAAGCAAGACTACAATTACAAATGAGGATGAAACCTCTTAAATAGAGCTAATTTGGGGCTTCTGAGGAAGATAAAAAGACTATACTACCCTTAACATTACAAATAAATCACAATAATAACAAATATTAAATTACTCTAACATCCCCCACAAACTCAAGATGCTACCGCAAGTAGCATCGAGAGTTTGCCAACCAAAAAAAACGAAAACGAGGAAGCGGGTGTGCTTTAGTGAAGAAGTCCGCAATTTGTGATGAGGAAGTAATGAACGGCAAAGTAATAAAGTCTTGAGTGTTGAAGATGGTGACGAGTAAGATGACAATCAATTTCAATATGCTTTGTCCTTTCGTGAAACACCGCATTGTCAGCGCAATTTGGATGGCACTCTTATTATCGCGAAGACATAGGAGTGGGACGATGAAGAAAAACGCCCATATCGCAAGAAGCCATCGTAACCAAACGATCTCGGTGGTAGTAGAAGCCATAGCTTTCGGACTTCGGCCCCGTAGAAGAACGAGAGATAACACTTTGCTTGCTCTTCCACGAGATAAGAGAATCTCCAAGAAAAATGCAAAATCCAAGAGTAGATTTACGATCTCTGGATCACCGCCCAATCAAAGATTCGAGAAGGCACGTAACTCCAAAGAGAGGAAGAGACGAAAATAAGAGACTTTGAAAGATGGTACCTCTAAGGTAGCGTAAGATACGAAGAAACGACTCCCAATGAACAAAGTGGTAGGAGAAATAACGAACCGACTAACAATGTGAACAACATAAGCAATATCACGGGCGTGTAATAGTAAGATAAACCAAATCGCCAACAATGGCACGATCTGAGTAGGATCATCCAAAGGTGTGCCATCCGAAGAAGAATATCGAACATTAACTTCAATGGGAGAATCAACGATCTTAGTGTCGGTTAAGAGCACGATCAAGAATACCAGATTGCATATTTGGGTGTGAAAGGAGATAACCTTTAGGTGACCAACCGACTTCAATACCGAGAAAATATCGTAGAGAACCCAAGTCTTTCATTTCAAAAAGAGAGGACAATTTTTTAGCAAAGTCTGCAATCCCATCAACATCATTACCCGTAATAATCATATCATCAACATATAAGGAGAGCACAATAATACCAAATGCAGATTCTTGATAAAAAGAGCGAATCATGATCACTACGACGAAAAACCAAGAGAAAGAATAGAAATCGAGAACTTCTCAAACCAAGCACGAGGTCTTGTTTGAGACCATACAAAGCTTTCTTTAGTTTACAAACCTCTCTCGATTATGGATCACACCGGAGAGGAACCATATAAACCTCTTCTTGAAGATTTCCATTCAAGAAGGCATTTTACGACATCCATTTGGGATATATGCCATCTACGAAAGCGGAGATGCGATCGCAATAAGTGTCGAAATCTGTAGTCATCTTTGCAACAGGAGCAAAAGTTTCCTCATAATCTAAACCATACTTTCTTTGAGAAAACCTTTAGCAACCAATCGTGCCTTATACCGCTCAATTGAACAATCGATTTAGTTTTGATTTTATACACCCAACGAGAACCAATTGCATTTTTACCTTGTGGTAGAGGTACCAAATTCAAGTTTGATTTTGACAAAGCGAGACAATTCTTGACCATAGCTTGTTGCCAAAGAGGGTCAAGAGTCGCCTCTTTGTAAGAAGTTGGCTCGGAGAGATTGTGAATAGATGACAAAAATGATGTAAAAGATGGTGAATAAGAAGAATAGACAAAATCGTAATTGAGTAGACTTACGAACACGTGAAGGATAACGGGAAGTAGGATCCACAAATGTCGCGAGGTGAAGAGATAGTCGCGGGAGGAGAGGGAACAATAGTATCGATAGAAGCATCGGTATCCGATCTGCAGAAGTATCATCTATATCACAAGCAAAAGGATCAATATGGAAAAGATCTGATTTAGACACATTGTGAGAGAGCTAGATGGAATGGAGAAAAGAGGAATATGCTCAAGAAAGAAAACATGACGTGACACATATAATTTTTGTGCAACAGGATCATAACAACGATACCCCTTTTGACCATCCCCATAGCTAAGAAAACACACATGGCGAGAATCGAGATGACAATTTACTACGTTCTACGTGAGGACGAAGAACAAAGCATGTAGAACCAAAAACTCGTAAGAAAGAGTAATCGAGTGCAACCAAATAATTTCTCAAATGGTGACACACCCAGTATGGGCGATTGGGATTATATTGATTGAATAAACAAAGCAGTAAACGCTTCCCCTGAGTCGCTAGAACAGAGATAATAAAAGAGAACGCGTTTCCATGATATGTCTATGTTTTCTTTCAAAGAACACCATTTTGTTCAGAGTATCGATGATACATGAAGTTTGATATATGGTTCCATCTAAAGCAAGCATTTCCACGAAAATTATTAGAGGTATACTCCCCACCCAAATCACAACGAAAACACTTGATAACCGCATAATGTTGTGTTTTGACAAGAGCTCGAAAAGAGGTATAAATGCCTAAGAAATCGAACGACGTTTCATTAGATAAACCCAACAATAGCGTGTGTGATCATCAATAAAAGAAACATAATATCGAGACCCTCCTTTTGTGGCAATTGGAGAAGGTCCCCAAACATCGAATGAATCAAATCGAATGGTGAAGTAGAAATGGACATGCTTTTACTAAAAGGCAATCTGAAAACTTAGCAAGTTTACAACCACTACAACTAAAATATCATGAGTTTTCAAGTTCCCTAACGATCCGAAAGAGATCTAAGTACTTCAAACGAGAAAAAGATACATGACCCAAACGAGAATGCCATAAATAAAAATCGACGAAGATGGACCCAAACGAAAAGAAGACAAATCAATAGTAGATCTTTGCAACATCCGGTACTCAAGTTCATCCAAAATATATAACCCTCCACTCCTACGGCTGTCCCAATCGGCCTGGGAGTGAGGATCCTACCACACGACAAGAATCGAGGAAGAGAAAGTCACTAATAATAACCGAGAATCGCATAATTGACCAACCAAAACAAGATTTAAAGTAAGTTGAGGAATGTGATAAACACTAGGTAAAGACACATGTGGTGAGATGACGAACCAACACCGCTTAAATGCATAGGCGTGCCATCGCATCATAAAAAAACGAGTTCGAAGGAGAAATAGAAACAAAAGATTCTCGCATTGGGGGACATATGATGAGAAGCTCCCCGAGTCTAATAACCAAATAGAGGAAGATATACGAGGAGCTTGGAGCCGATGAACCTGCAGCAGACATAGCATGTGGTCAAGACTAAGGAATTTCTGAACTCGTAGAGATTATCCGCAATGGGAGTAGGCGGTGATGGTGGTGGCATGCGGCAGTGCAGTATTATTCGGGGGGGTGGTCTAGGACCACGTTGAGGAAATCGAGGATGGGGGATGCGCGAGGTCGACGATTCATCAACTTCGGACATCGAGCCTTCCAATGACCCGAGTTCTACAAAAGCTACATTCATCCGGAGCAACAAATGGGGATTTGGCTTATTCGGATACTTACGAATGGGCGGTTTGGAATGCAAGAAGGCAGATGGGCCATGGTGTTGGAAGGATCCCCTTTATCGATGCGAGACTTATGACGTGTTTCATCGGCAAATTAATTCATCGACCACGAATCAACAGTTGGAAGAGGACTACGATGCAAAATATTCCCACGCAAAGACTCAAAATCATCACGAAGAGCCATAAGAAACCGAACCAACCGTTGTTCATTACGTCGGGCAATATAAGGAGCAAATGCACTAAGCTCTGCTTGATTACTCATTAGAGCTAATTGGTCCCAAAGATTTGTCATTGCCGAATAAATTCCCCGAATACTCAAGTGTCTTTTTGCGAGTTCGAATGTCCATTTCTAATCGATATTGTTTAGCAAAATCGATTGTGTGTACAATCGTTCTAAGTGTTGCCAAACTTCCCTGGCCGTGTCATATTTTGCCAATTACATACCAATCGAACTCTCAATGCTGAATTATTAATCCAAGTAATAATCTTGAATTATTAACCTCCCAAGCCTCAAGTTGTTCAGTATATTTGTCATTATTCTCACTCTTAGGTTTAGATTGAGTACCATTTACGATACTCCACATCCGTTTTCCCCTCAAAAAATTTTTTATCACATAACTCCAATACGTGTAATTTTTCCCATCCAACCGAACACCAATAGATTGCAACGAATCATCCTTTTCAGAAGCCATATTGCACTACCAACGAACAAGCACAACCAAAACCAACAAAAGAGGCCAAACCCAAACAAACAAAACAGATTCAAACCCGAAAATATTTGACAGAAAACAGTAGTAAGGAAGATTACCCAAACATCAAAAACTATGAAGCTGCCAGTTGCTCCGATCTGCTCAGATCTACTCTGATCTGCCCCGATATACTGAACGAACTGCTCCGATCTACTTCGATACGCTCCGATCTACTGAAACTATCAATCGCAATAAAAAAATTTCTTGGGCTCTGACCCGAGCGAACGCGCTGCCGCCAACCCCACCAACGTTGTGTATGGGATTAAATTTGGCTATGATGCCATGATAGAACAAAATGGTTATACATTGCAAAATGAAGAGAGAAAATGTGTTCTTGCAATTTGGGAGAATTGGGAGAAGCAAGACTACAATTACAAATGAGGATGAAACCTCTTAAATAGAGCTAGGGCTACAAGGAAGATAAAAAGACTATACTACCCTTAACATTACAAATAAATCACAATAATAACAAATATTAAATTACTCTAACAAGCTTAAGTTAAAATTATCATATTTGACAAAAATAATATTTGGTTTATTGTATTTTAAATTATCAGGGTATGTGCCTATTAACATTAGCAGTTTCAGTTCCTGGACTAAGACCACCTCCTTGTAATAACACAAATGCAAGTGATTGCTCCAAAGCAACCACATTAGAGCTAGCAGTGTTTTACAGTGCCCTCTACATTTTAGCCATTGGAACAGGTGGGACAAAGCCCAACATCTCAACCATTGGGGCCGATCAGTTCGACGATTTCGACCCAAAAGAGAAGGCCCAAAAGCTTTCCTTCTTCAATTGGTGGATGTTCAGCATTTTCATTGGCATTCTATTCGGCAACACTGTTCTCGTGTACATTCAAGACAATGTGGGCTGGGCCTTGGGCTATGGCATTCCAACTGCTGGGCTTGCCTTTGCCATTACAGTCTTCTTAATTGGGACACCCTTTTATAGGCACAAGAAGCCCAATGGAAGTCCCTTCACAAGAATGGCAAGGGTGATAGTGGCTGCCTTAAGGAAATGGAAAGTACATATCCCTCAAGACTCTAGAGAACTGCATGAATTTCATGAAGAAGTATACACTAAGAAAGGAAAATTCAAGCTTGAATCCACTACCACCTTAAGGTTTGCATTTCTCTTTCTTGTATATGTAAATAGTTTTATCAATAATTCCAAACAATTTATCGCCTAAAATATCTTGATAGAGTAAATTAAAAATATTATCTCTGAGTTTTAAGGTAACTACAAATAAATCCAATAATCTTCTAATATTACATATATACCCTTAAAGTTTTAGAAATACCATTTGTACTTGCTCAACAAGTTCTCTATTCAATAAGTGCAATTTGTAAAATATGAACAAATTTCAAGGGTATGATCTGTAATTTTGAAAGATAGCTATTTTTTTTTCTTTTGTTATTAGACTGAACCTTAGGCTTCATTTGGATAGAAGGATTTGAACTATGAATTTCAAATCCATAATAACAAATCCATTGAAGTTGTTTGGATGAAGTCATAGTATAATGGATTTCAAATTTTTGGAAGCTATTTTTGGAGTCATTTTGGAGGATTCCAAATCCTTCCTATTTGGAGTCATTTGAAATCCTTCCCCAAATCCTTTCTCCAAATCCAAATCCTCTCATCCAAATGCAACCTTAGGGTATATTTGTAATTAACCCGATTTTGCTAGCATGCTGGAGGGATACACCTACTTGGTACTTTCGCAGTCCGGATCTTCTGTTCCATGCTCTTTTCATTTGATATTCCAATATATTGAACAAATGAACAGTACAATTATGAAGTCATGAGATCATGTACACGTGTACACGTGACATCCATCTAATATAGGCCGAATAAAATATGAAATATAGAATGAAATAGAAGATCCCATGTAGTATTTATAGCTAGTGCCTGGATATAAAAGTGCTATCAATTGTAATGCAGGTTCCTAAATAAAGCCTGTGTGCAAACAGATTCAAAGAGTCCATGGATGCTATGCTCAATCACAGAAGTTGAAGAAACCAAACAAATGTTAAAAATGTTACCAATTTTATTCTCCACATTCCTTCCAAGTGTCATGGTGGCTCAAAGCAACACTCTATTCATCAAGCAAGGCTCCACACTAGACAAAAGTATGGGACATTTCAAGCTGCCCCCGGCCAGTTTAGGCGCTTTTGTCACGGTAACTATGCTTTCTTGCATCATACTATACGATCGTGTCTTCGTCAAGACTGTAAGAAAATGGACCAAAAATCCTCGAGGCATCACTCTTCTCCAAAGACTAGGAATCGGGCTCGTGCTTCACATTTTCATTATGATAATAGCCTCTGTTACCGAGAGATATAGGCTTAACGTGGCCAAAAAACACGGCCTAGTCGAAAATGGAGCGCAATTGCCATTGACAATATTTATCTTGGTTCCTCAATTTGTACTAATGGGAGTTGCTGATGCATGTGCTGAGGTGGCAAAGCTTGAGTTTTTCTACGATCAGGCCCCTGAGAGTATGAAAAGTCTCGGGACTTCATATTATTCGACTAGTATTGGAATTGGGAATTTCCTTAGTAGTTTCATTCTTTCGACTGTTGCTCGTCTTACTAGGGTGGACGGTCATAAAGGATGGATTTTGGACAACCTCAATGAGTCGCGGCTTGACTTGTATTTCGCGTTTCTTGCAGTACTAAGTTTCTTGAACTATATCGTCTTTTTAGTAATCGTGATGTCGTATGGATACAAGGCTGAAGTCTCGGACTCAATGGAAGTACTTAAGGAAGAACTTGAGGGGGTGAACTCTAAGAATTTAGTTGAATTAGCAGCTGAATGAAATCGATTTAGTCCAATGTTGTCTGAAATGAAGCCATTTTCTGAAAAATATATGAAGATACATGCATAATGAGTACTGTGGCTGTATTTTGGCTGTCATAATGTTTATATACATTTTTCCAGCAAGCAAAGGGCTCAAGTACTGCATTATCAACAAGTGTAAGTGTTTTCTTTTTTGGGTAAAATCAACAAGTGTAAGTTGTTTTCATGCATAAATTGTATTTTGAACACCAAGAGATTTTATTTGCATATGTAATGGTGTATGGTTCTCTGTATACTCAAGTAGTTTTATGTTTCAACTCATCTTTTTAAATGATTTTGTTTACTAATAAGTTCTTTTGGTTTTCTTTCTTTTAAGGAGTGTTTGCAAAAGGTTTTGCTTTTAGAGGAGGTGATTTATTGCCACTTTATTACCACGAAAGCGGCAAGTAGTTGAGAATCAAAAGCAAAAGCTCACATTTGCAAACACTAAAGTTGCATTTGGATGGGAGAATTGGATTTAAGGGAGAGATTTTGGGGGAGGGGGAGGATGATTTCAAAATACTCCATAAGATGGATTTGAAATCGATCACGATGATTCGAAAAATAGCTCAAAATATGAGCATAAGGATTTGAAATCCATCGTATCCAAACAAGTTCAATGGATTTGTTATCATGGATTTGAAATCCTCAACTTTTAATCTTTCAATTCAAATGAAGCCTAAAATGTGAATTTTTCTACCTAAAACCTGAGATTTACTTTTATTTAGTGTTTGCACTCTCTTAGACAGTCAATGGATGAAAGCAGATTAGAGATCCATTGTCAGAAGAGAACAGGAAAACCAAGAACTATACATGTATAATGTAAAATCTACATATATTTAAGACAATGACTTGAAACAAAAGATGAACCGCTCAGTTTTACTTTTGTCTGTAAGCCTTCCTGCAGAAAAAAATCCTTCAATGTATATTAATTCTACAAAGATAATGTACCAAAAGGAAATTAACCAAGTTATGCCCTAAAAAAAATCCCATTTCCATTCCCACCACCAATGTTGCATACAATTATACAAATATTGCCTAGGCCCAGAAACAGGAGACAAAATCTATCACAATCTGAATCACCATAGCAATGTACATAAAATCTGTTCCACAAAACTGTTCTTTACAAACCACAGGCAGGCCACAAACTTTCTTTCATCAGTCAGAACAAACCAACAAACTTCTAAAACTTTTTCTTTTTTATTTGGGATAATTACAAAAAAAAACCCAGAGATTCAGGCTAATTATAAAAAAACCCACAGGTTTTTGAAAATTACAAAAAAACCCAATGAAGTTTGATTCCATCTTACATTTTCCCCCTTCATAACTAAAAACATTTCATACCCCCTGATATTTCTAGAATATTACAGTTACTCCCTGAAATTTAAGATATAATCAAACATGATGGGGCTTTTTGTAGTTTTGAAATATCTATGGGTTTTTTGTAATTAGCCCAAACCTCAGGGGGTCTTTTGTAATTATTCCTTTTTATTTTTTTCTTCAGTTTTCAATTTCAAAAGATAGAGTTCTTACATCAACCCGATCCACTCCTCTTCGGCAACTGAAACGTTCGCTTCAGAAAATGATTCGCGGCTCGATCATCCCTATGACAAAGCACCCTCAAAATAGTATTAGGATCAGACCTATTCCATCTCCCTGTTGTTGGTGGCATAGGCAATTTCTGGCCTAATCCCACAACACCAATACCACTAGCCTCACAAGCCACAATGCTAAAATCTTCCACCAACTGCTCGGTCGACTGTCCCATCAACGCCACCACACCTTCAACTGTCTCTGCTTCTCTTTCAACCTCATCGTCCCCAATCAAGCCTTCTCCGCACGCGCAAAACACACGCTTCAAATCACCGAAGTCCTCCTCAATCATCGCGTGATCGGTCCTAGAAAAAATCCGTGCGCTCCCCCCTGCTAGCAAAACCATAAGGTACGCCTCAAAAGAAGCCTTCATCACTTCCTTCAACGCGAGTGGCTGTACGCGATCGGTTACTATCGCGCATAAAAGAGTGAGATTCTGTTTTAGTACTCTCAACGCTGGTTTTATACGTGAGCTCGTTACATCAGCAACGTATAGGCTATTGTAAAAAACGGAGTTTGAGTCCAAGAAGATCAGACGGTAGGCGGCTACTTCTGAGACGTGCTGAGAGGCCGATTTTATGGCTGATCGGCTGTGTTCGAAATAGGAACTTCCTAGTTGTCGTCTATTACCGAAGCGGGATTTTGGTGGAGTGATTTTTGGGGATAAAGATAATGTTTTGTCGATGGAGTGGAGCTGCGAGAGGAGGTAATGTAAGGTGTTGAGGCGAATGTAGAGGCGTTGTGTTCCTCGGCTCGTTGAGGGACGAGGTAGATTTGCTTCGGTGAGTGTGTTGTGGTTTGGGTCTTCAATTCCGACACTGCATGCGGCTCTTTTCCATAGTTTAAGGAACTTTGAGTCACGGCCGCATCGTGTTAGAGGAGGGAGTGTGGGAAGATAACTCTGTTTTGATCCTGAAGTTTTGAGACAGAAAATGTGTTAGAAGGAAAGATCAAGAATTGGTCTTGATTGGAGTAAATTGACTTTGGAAGGTATAAACTGTGAGAACATGCAGTTAAGATCAAGCATGTATAGGGAGTGTTTGCAAAGACCTTCTTCTTTTAGAAATGATTTATTACAAGAGAAGCAAAAGTAGTTGGTAATCAGAAGTTGAGAGTGTTTGGTGAAAAAGTTGTAAAAATTGCTTATTTATTGGTAAAAGTCAAATCAGAAGTAAAAGCAAAAGTCTAGAACACCCATCTTCCTGTTTTAGATTATCATTAAATGAAGCATAATCAGAAAAACAGATTTACACTTCCAAAAGGTGATTTTTGTTCAAGTCAAAAACTGAGAAGCACTTTTTTAGTGATCGCAAAACACTCTAACTAGCATGCCTACATTGCTTAGTCTCGTAATTACAGTGGCAAAATTGGCAAAATCACATTTTGCATCTAAAAAGATGATCGTATTTATTTCTCAATCCGCCGGGAATTTCAAAATAGCTTGGATTATAGGGTTCTGGCCAATTTCCAACAAAAATCGGGTTTTTCACAACACCTTACTAGCAACTGTATCAGCGAAACCCTAATGTTTTGCGGAGATTCGAAATCTTAATTTTTGGCGTTAACATGCAACTCCTGTCAGATTTACCGGCAAATGCGAATTTCCAGCTAAATGAGGACTAAATCCGAGAGTGTTTATAATGATATAGGGTGATTTTGCCCGACGCTACAACCCTATTATATGCCTTACTGTAATTTACGGAAGCCTCGACAAACTGAAAACTGAATCCTGGTTTATCTTCTTCCTAATTAACTTGAGGTCTGATAATTTAAAGAAGAAAAGTCATCAAGAGTGAAATCTTACCGCATGATGCAACAAAGGTGATGTAATCTCCGAAGAGATGCTCTAAACCATCTGTGAGATCATAAACTAAATTCTCCGATACGGTAACTGGAATTTCAAAGAAACTCTCTACAGCTTCCTTGGCAAATTTGACTAGTTCAGCAGCTGAATGAGCATATGGCTCTGTTTTCGACTTGATTCCATGTCTGCAAAACAAACAAGCAAAAAAAAAGTGATTGTCAATTTTGGCTGAAAAAAACAAGTGTTTTTAGTATTTTGGAATATCAACTTCTATTCTAATTTTTTATAACTCAATTAAAAACTTACTTCAGTTTCTTTTGCTCTCTGGAGATACTCCTTTCCCATCTTCAACCTCTCTTGAATCCACTGTTTCAACATTTTAAGTATAATTGTATCAACTTCATAAGGAACCATCTCCCTCACAACTGATTTGCCACCATCTTCACACTCAACAGAGTCCTCAACCACCATTTGCACCAACACCTTCTCAAGTTTACCAGCCCTTTGTAGTACCAAGATTGTTTCATTCATGAGTGAAGATATGCCTGTTAAGTATTGCTTGAGCAAAGTACCATAGCAAGAATGCAAAGTCACGGCGGCAACTCCAGCAGCAACAGGATGCCATTTCTTAAGAACAGGGCTGAAAATGTCCTTCTCCTTTGAAGCCAGTTCTTCGGTTTCTCTAGCCAATTTGATCAGCACCTCACTCACTCTCCTCGTTTCGATACTTTCTGTCTCGCTCACATTTTGATCCTCGAGCATCTTTAGATCATAGGCGTAGAAAGACAAAAACGAGCGTTATAGTTCATGATTCATAGTTACTAGTTACAAAATTTATAATATCATTGAGTTTTAGTCTAATTATAAAGAAACCTCAATTGCATCTTTCAAAATTACAGACACCCATCGATATTTATTTCTATTAGCAAATTTAAGAAATTGAAAACCTCAATGGGGTGATTGTAATTTTGAAAGATAGTTGAGTTTTTTTCTTTTTTATTTTTTGGTAATTAGACCAAACTTCAAGCAATGGTGGATCCAGGGGCAAGTGGGGGCTGCCGCTCCCAAAATTTTCTTAATTTTGAGGAAAAATTGTTGTAATTGTCTTCAAAAATAAAATAGATTTCGCCCTCCTGCGTCCACCACTAACCTCGAGGATAGTTTTTGTAATTATCTCTAGTACTGCATAACCAAGCAACGAAGAGAAAAAATGGTGATGATAGACAAACCTTAGCAAACGCGTTTCTTGAAGACGATCGAATGTAATAGTCGACCTTATTTCCAGTCGAATCATCACCACCACCACCATCTCCATTAGCTTGATGAGGTGAAGTAACATAGCAAGGAACATCCTCTTCCAATATCTTCTTAGCCGAAAAAATCATAGGAAGAATATTTTCCATCAATCCAACTGTTCCCCTATCAAAATTCCCATGATAATCCAACAACCTCTTCTCACACCACTTCTTCATTGCTGCCAAAACACAAGACATCATTCTCACATAAACAGGCTCTCTGTCAGTTTTCTTAGCATCATTCGCAACTTCATTCAACATAGTAGTTGAGGCAGTGATAAGATCAGGCTCAACCTGTCCCGTAACAACATACTGCTCGAATAGCACCCAAGTGAAACACAAATTATGCATCGACCGATTAATTCCCAACATCGACCACGTTTTCTTCATGAGCTCTAACAGCTCGTCCACCTCATCGAGAACTTGAGTTTCGTCCTTGGTGTCGAAAACCGATTGGAGGAGGGAAATGTAGATTTCGACGTTGAGTGGGTACCCGTCGGCCCAATGGCAAACGTCTGTCGTCCCGTTATCTGGGCTACGCCAGGCTAACGAGACGACAGAGTTGCAGAGTGCTCGCATGGTCTCGGAATTCTTGCTAGTGTCAATTGCCTTTGTTTCGGAGGATTGGATTATGTCTCGGAGTTTTGAAGCGGATGTGTCTGATTTTTCCACGGGGATTGAAGGGTGGAGTAAAAGGCCTATTTCTAGGATTTTTAACTGGCGTTTTTGCCATTGGTGGTATTCTTGAGCGTCGTTGAATTCGGATGGTTTTAAATGGCGTAGGAGCTCTAAGGGGAGGATGATAGTTTCTGCACGCCTGCCCATCTGATCATCATATTAATCAATAATGTCACAAAATGATGAAATATAGAAAGTCCCTTAATAATTAAACTAATTTTTTATATGTATCTGAAAAGTTATTTTTCAGTTTAAAACTTGTTGGTCTCAAATTAAAGAAACCCAATCCTTGATTTTTTAGTTTCACCCTATTTTTGGTTGAAATCTTACCTTAACAAACTTCTAATTGTGGATATTGTAGATATTCAATTTTGAAATTAGTGTTCTTTAACTATATTCATTTATTTGAAGTAAAATACTTGTACAAACCATAATTTATGAACTCGGAAACTTTCCAACTTTTTTATTTAGTCGATCATACAATTTAAAATTATAATAATCACTACTTAAATTTATATATATGAAAACTCGAAAGGAAATATTTTTCTCCAAAAGTAGATGGAATCATTCGGAAACTACACCTAAAAAAGTCTTTGAGAATAATGTACTAAATAAACCATGCATTGAATATGTGAAAATTAAATAAATAATGAATCATTCAAACACTCTACAAACAATATGTCGAATACATAGCAGTATTACTCGAACACCAAAAACACGCACATACGTGAAAGGGAAAAAAAGCAACAATATATTATCAACCACTCAATTGAGGACATTGAACAATCCAAATCTTTTACATACCAATTTTTCTATATATATTTTTTCTTTTTGGGGGATAACATAAGATCATCTCTGTTACACCGTACCATGCATGCAATGATGCAATCACACACACAAAACGCACGCACTGATTAATTTAATAACAAATAATACGTACTTGGCCAACAAGGGTCCTCATCAGAGTTTTACGCAGCCTATTATCACTCTGCTCCGTCACCCGCATTTGTTGCCTCATGATCTCCGCCGAAGTCAGCGGCCGTCTCAGCCTCCCCACCGCCGGCGCCGGCACCGTTAACCCCGCTTTGGGGCTATCGTGAGCCCCAGACCCACCCGGCGACGACGGGTTCGAACCACACGAGCTGTACCGCCTCGACGGCTGAGGCCTTCTCAGCATCTTCAGCCCCAACGCCCTCTTCACCCTGCTAGTCACCGCCATCCCCACACCAGGCGGCTTCACCGGAGATCCGGGACCCGATCCGAAACCCGACCCAATCCCGCCGTGATCCCCACCCTGATCATCGGAGGCGTTGTAGTACGTGATCGCGCTCCGGCCGCCGAACCCCGGCGACGAGCGGCACGCCGTGAAGAAAATCTCGTACGCCGCCTCACGAAAATCGGCGCGGTCGAGGCCATCCAGCTTGCCGAACGGCGAGACGAGGTCGGGAGGATGGTGGGTGTGGGCCGGGTCGGGCCGCGGGGAGTGGGTGTTAGGGTTGGTGGTGTTGGATATGCGGAGATGAGGATGGGCCATGGGCGGAGGAATCCACTTTTCCGGCGAGAGGAAAACGACGTCGCGTGGTCGAGAGAGAGAGAGAATGGAGCCTGACAATGTTAGTTAGAGGAGAGAGAGAGAGAGAGAATAATAATGATGGTTGGTTTTTGGTAAATGGCATTAAGGTGGAATACGAAGAACACGAGATTAAGGGAAAGGCTGTGGAGCTCTAAAAATCATGTTTAACAACAGATATTATTATTACAATTTTTATTGTTTTTAGTTATGGAGGATTTATCTTTTTTTTTTTTTTTTTTTTTTTTTTGATAAGCTCGAGCGAACTACGCCGACTATCTTTTGAGGACAACAACTCCGGCTCCTCATTCTTCTGTAAAGGTAAACTCAGGGATGTGCGACGGATGGCCATGTTACGATGGGGTCTGACGTCGACAACCAGATCCTCCCAGGTAAAGAGAACAATTATGTTTGACCCCCCAATCTACTAATAACGATCTCTCCCCCCCAATTATGTTATGGAGGATTTATCATTTATATTAATGGTGGAGTGGAGGGCTCTCATTTCATTTTGCTTAAACCTATGATTTCTACAAGAATTTAGATAACCCTATTTTAAGGATTATATTTTGTAGATCCAACCAAACAAATAATTAGTTAGTCTACAACAATATTTACTTGAGATGACTTACAAAGTTGGATCTTTTTTTAAATTATTTTCTTTAAAAGAATAAAGTGAAAATTAAATTAAACGAACTGCTAGTATTTTGGAAGTAAAACATTTTAAGAATACAGGTTTATTGACAATTAGCTTGTGATATTGCTCAATTCTTTGTAAGGGTATATTGATCAGAGTTCTTACCCTGTATATTTCGATTCTTTGAAATTTATCCCATCTCCTTCAACCACTATTCCCAATTTATTAAAAATTAAAAAGAATACAGGTTTATTCTGAAATATGAAAAACAGCAGCTATAAATTGTAAAACGACCGAATCGAATATCCTAATTAATTAAACAATGTCACTATTTTAATTTCACATTGCATTTTGTAATAGTGTTTGTCTAGAATCGATAAAGTCACAATCAATGCAATTGCGCCATGCATTATCTACATTCGAACAACTAATCTTAATGCAATTAAAACTGCACTTGTCATGCAGATGATTTTATCCACTTTAATTAAGTTTAGACAGATCCAAACCCAAAGCTCTAGTCTTTTCAAAAAAACAAAACCCAAAGCTCTAGTACATATGAATATAATATAATTAAGCGCATTGTCATTTTGTGAATGAAAGATATGTTATGCTGGTCTAATATAAAATAATCTCTTTGTAAGTGTGCTGTTTAATAATAATAATGTGCTTTAGACATGATCAACGCATGCGTGCCTGGTGGCTGGTACTACATAAGCAGAAGAATTGTGTATAAAATTTTGAAAAGGATAATTTTGCAACATTTGGAAGGTGGATGATTTGTTGTGGCTAATAAGTCAAACAAATGAGGTTAGTTAGCTAGGATGAACTTGTGATTAAATAAATCTGTAAGTTCAAATTAATCAGTACTATAGAGAGTAATGCATTCGTGTACAGGGGCGGAACCAGAATTCGGTAGTCGGGGCCAGGGGCGGAACCAGAATTCGGTAGTCGGGGCCAGGGGCGGAACCAGAATTCGGTAGTCGGGGGCCAACAGTGTCTATTGGATTTTTGTCATTGTCCATAACAAAAATAGTTTTTGGCCTTGTCTTTCAAAAATATTTTCAAGCCATTAATTGTCCATTATGCAATTTTTTAATACATTTCTCGATCCCGAGAAACATTTCTCTATCCCAAGAAATGAATCGCTTCAATTTTTTCAAATTTGCTAAGTAACTCACCAAACAATACTATGACATGTCATTTTTTTGTTCAAATACAATGTAAATATTTATCATCTATCAAACATCTCAAAATACATAATTACAATGAATATATATATTAAAATTTAGAATGTTTCTCTTGCATATCACAAATATCACAGGAACACAAGTAATTAGTATACACGTTATGGTATATTGAAATGAAAAGTTGAACTATGTAAGGGTATAGGCCCACAAATTAAAAAAATAAAAACCTTGATATTATTTTTTCCCAAATAAAAAAAACAAAAATTTCATATAAAAAAAAGAAAAACTGAAAATGTTGGGGGAAGGGGGCTGGGCCAAGGCCCCCCCTCCAACAACATGTAGGTCCGTCAATGTTCGTGTATGTTCCAAATGCATATATATTTGCTTGGGGCAAAAAAAATCTTTTCATAATTATTGTTATTATTTATTTACGTATTTATTTAATCTCATTAATTACCCAATTTTGTTATAAATAAATTTATTCGGCCCACAGACCACTTTCTTCTACGCGGCCCATGAGACCCGCCAACCTAGGTATAAAAAGGTCCATCCATCTCATTTGTAAGTGATTCAGATTCAATATTTTCAAATGTTTTTTTGCTCTGGATTTTCTCTCATTTGCATGTTGACTTAAGCGTCGGATGAGCCTCACTCGGACAACCCTATGACCCGTCTAATGTTTGCTGGTGTTGCAGGCGAGTTCCCACCACAGAAGATTCCCAGCTAATTTGGAGAAAAAAAATTAAATTCTCAACTTTGGAGAAGAAGATTTGGACTTTATGGGAATCTTTTATTTGGACTGATCTGCCGATTTTAAGCAACATAAATATTCTTGTTTAGGATGAATTTTAAAAATATAAATGAGATATAATGAGTTTTAGGTTTTTCAAAACCGGAAATTATCTTTTAAAAAATTCATTATATATTTATGATATTGTACTCGAAAACATTAATAATAGTTTTAAAATTTGTATGTTTGTTTTAATTTATATAATGGGCTCAACATCGGTCAGGTTTCTTAAAAAAATGAGGAAATTACACAGAATACCCAGATTGTTTAAAAAAAGACAAAAATACCCACATATCTCAAATCTACCCAACCCGGTCCTGGACTTCACAAATATACCCAGTACCCTGTTACTTTTCTTTTCAATTTTTTACCCTCCTCCAGTTTTTTGCGTTTCCATAGCTAGGTTAAAGTAGTTTTCTACTGATTTTTGGAGCTCGCACATGGCGGGAAGAAATAGAATCCATGTTCTCAAATTGACTGTGTTCAGAATTGCCCCTGCAATGGGAACAGCAAAATGGAGCTCGCACATGGCGGGAACATTTGGGGCCAACACTGAAACGACATCGTTCTTTTTGATGCCGAGGGAGACAATTGACGAAGCGAGTTTCAGACACCGGGTGCGGGTTTCGGACCATGTACGGGTCATTTTGTTGTACAGAATCGAAAGGTAATCTCCGTAAACCAGAGCAACTCTTTCTAAGAAATCTGGTGGAGTTAGTGGGCATGAATTTGGAGGTGATTTTGTTTGGAGTTTATTTGTGGTTTCAATTTCGTGTGAGAGAGATGAATTGTTGGGAGAGTTATTGCTGAGGGACAATGATAATGATGAAGCTTGGATGGAACTGGTTTTGGAAAAGGATAAGATTGGGCTTGGGAGAGTTATTGGTGAGGGACAATGATAATGATGAAGCTTGGATGGAACTGGTTTTGGAAGAGGATAAGATTGGGCGCCATGGTTTCTGCCATGGTAATGCGGTGATGAACCCATTTTACGTGTTCTTTTATTATTTTGTGATTTGAAGTTTTTCGTTTGTTTTTGATGTTGTTTTTCGAAGTTGTTTTTTTTGTTCTTTTATGTATTTTCCATATATTTGTTCTTTTTTATTGTTTTTGATTTGTTGTGTTATCTATCTGTCTGTGTATCTTTTTTTTATTTCTTTTGTAGTGAATGTGGGATTTTTTGTTGCTTGTTATGCCGAGTACTTTATTGGTGGGAAGGCTATGGACGTTGAAGCGTTCGAGATAGAGAATGAACAAGTAAGACTCGTGTCGCTTCACAATCATGCTAAGTTGAAGCTGCAAAATGGTGATGACGATGACAACGACATTGAGTTTCTACCTCCACTTCCTAATGATTTTAGAGAATTGTTGTTACATAAATCTTAATGATGGTGTAATCAGTTGAAACATGTAAGAAACATAAATGAAACATGTAAAAACAATTGTCAACGAGGGGATCATGTGATAAAAGTTTGTAGTAAATTGCTTTTAAATTTAGAGAAATAGTGTAGTTTTTTCCCATATACTCTTCAGCTTTTTTTTTTGTCATCCTTGTAAATGTTGATCTTGCTTCATTTCGATGTCTGCATGCCTAATATTGAACTAAAGATCTCACGTACTCTAGCAAAGTTGTTACTTAGTAGGTCTTTTCCTTCTGATTGATGCATTCAATAATTCTACGATGTTGGTGTTTGATACATGTTTTTATCTTAATTTTGATGATTTTATTTTGTCACCAAAACAATGCTTTTAAAGGTTGTTCAAATACTCCTAAATGATTTAAAATGGTTTTAAATATTTTCCGGAGTATTTCCTCAAGTTTATTTTCGATAATAGAGGACAACACTTTTAATGATTTTATCTCAATGGGTTTTTACTCCTAAACAAGATTTCTATATGTTGTCTAAATACTCCTGATTGGAATATTTTTACTAAATTTTCGGAGTATTTCTTGAGTTTTATTTTCGACAAAAATTGGACAACATTTACTGTCTCGTGGTCGGCCAGGTGCCCTATAGGCAACCCGCACTGAAGATGTTTTTCTCAAAATGCAAAAATGAGACGGAAGGAAAATCAGGGCAGTCGACCGGTCATCCCTGTCGGTCGATCGTACTGCAAGTTCGTGTTGAAACAGAACTTCAAACCCTGCATTTTTGAGTTAGGGGGACCGGTTGAGACATGGGTCGACCGGTCGAAGCCTATGTCGACCGGTCGCCCTCTTGAATTTTTCAAAGTGCTCTTCAAATCTCTTATTTCTGTGCGACCGGTCGCCCTGTGCTTTGACAGCAAAAATATGACCGTTTGACAGCAGACACATTTCCTTAAATTGTGGGATTGATTTCTAACAGCTATATTCTTGATTTTAATTGTATTTTTCTGTAGATTTTCAATCCCCAAGAGGAGCCTATGATTGATCAATCATCTCCTATATATAGAGGAAGTTTTGGAGCAACCAACATAACTTTGAGATACAACACAACAAGATACACTTCAAGCATATACTTGGTCTTTCATTGTTATTATTCTTGTTGTAAATTTGCCTAGCTTATCACTTTTACATCCTTGAGGTCTAGGCTATTATTGATTACACTTTGCACTCAAATTGTGATATTCATTATTGAGTTGTAATCTTGATTTTTGGTTATCATTCAACACAAGATATTCTTGTGAGTGTTCTTGTGCTAAGAGCACACTTGGATGATCTAGGTGATAGGTGCAAGAAGATTGTGGTGATCTTCTTATTGAGGTGTTGAAGAATTTGGTATTCTTCAAGGTTGAAGATTGTGGTAATCTTCACAAGGTGCCGTTGAAGGAAGATTGTGGTAATCTTCAAAGGGAGATTGTGGTAATCTCCAAAGGTGGTATTGAAGAAGAGTGTGGTGCTCTTCAAGGTGTTGTAAGTTGAATTTGTATTAATTTTGGTAATTAATAAAATTATTTTTCTTTTTGAAATCCATCCCGGATATACTGGGGTGGTAGAGGATTAGGCCCTAGGTGGGTTGAACCTCTTTAAATCGACGTGTGTTGTTTACATTCCACACCTTTATTATTGTGGTTGAGCATTTAGTTTGAAAAAGAGGGCGAAATCGAAAAGATGGAGATAATCTATTCACCCCCCCTCTAGATTATCGTAGCCGCTTGGACTTACAAGTGGTATCAAAGCCAAACTCTTTGGCAAGCTCGTTCCACATCGCGAGTAAAGAGGAACGATCATCGGCTACGAATGAAGTCTACCTTGCCGCGACTCCACCACCAAGCCACCACTATTTGATTCCAAAAATTTTACATTTTGGAAAGAAAGAATGGAATGCTATTTACAAAGTTGCGGGTTTGATATTTGGAACACCGTCATAAATGGAGAATCCATTCCGATGA
Organism: Rehmannia glutinosa; assembly: GCA_016081115.2. Lineage (NCBI taxonomy): Eukaryota > Viridiplantae > Streptophyta > Magnoliopsida > Lamiales > Orobanchaceae > Rehmannia > Rehmannia glutinosa. Next base: position 213,059 of record JABTTQ020000654.1, on the reverse strand, counting down.
AAGATACACCACACACCTTCAAAAGCATCAAAGAGCTAAATGATGAAGAGAAGAAAATCATCTCTTTAAACGGTAAGGCTCTAAATATTTTGTATTGTTCATTTACTAATTTGGAATATGAACATATTGTAGGAATTCAATCGGCACATAAAGTATGGCAAAAATTAGAAGCCATCTATAGAGTATTTGCAAATGAAAGGAGTCAAACAAAAGCATCTACTTCTCAAGGTCATACAAGCTCAAATCTAAGGAACAAGCCTCTTACAACTTCCAACTATGAAGAAGTTGAATATTGTTTTATGGGCATCGAAGAAGAAAATGAGGTATGTCTTAAACCCTCTACTTCCTATGATATCATTATTCAAAATGATTATAGTGATTTGCAAAATGATTATGATGAACTTCAAAATGAATTCCAAAGCTTACTTGTTAAATACAAAAATTTGAAAAAGGAATTCAATGTTTTGAAAAAGGATAAGGATAGTTTATTTACTTCCTATGAATCACTATCATGTGCTCATACCACCACACTTGACAAGGTTAGAAACCTTGAAAAAGAAAATAGTACTCTCGTTGAAGATATTAATTGCATGAAAAAGGATTTATCTAAATCCGACTTGAGTACCGATGAAATTGTTGATTATTGTGATTATTCGAAACTAGAACTTGATCATAAGGTTAATACTGTCTATCATATGAAAAAAATCAAGTCTCTAAGCATGTTGGTCTTAATGCTCCTAGAATCATTACATGCTTCTATTGCGGTAAAAAGGGTCACACGGCTAATACTTGTCGGGCTAGAAATAGCTCTAATCATTATTGGAGACCTAAAAGTCTCAAAGCTAATCCTAAAGGACCCAAACACTTGAGGGTACCACAAAATAATGTTTTATTAGGTACCCGGCGAAATAATGATCGAAGAAAATTCATATCGCCAAGAAGGTATCAAATGACCGTTTCATTTGATCAAAGAAGAAGAAACTATTCTCAACAAAACCAATTTCCAAGAAGAGGGCACAATCAAAAATGGGAAGAACACAATCCTTGGAAATGGCAAAGACATCATCAACAAGATGATTTTCAAAGAAGAAGAGACTCTCAACAAAGGGAAGGCAACAAACCTTGGAAATGGAGTAATCAAAGAAGTCACCATCAACAAAGTGACCTCTCAAGGGGAAGATATAATCAACAATGAGAACGGCACAACCCATGGAAACGGCGTAATTGGTAAACCGTATCTCCCCATTTTGCATCTTATTTTAATGCATATTTTTAATTGTGTTTTAATTGTAAAATGAGTTTTCAAGTATTTTTAGGTCTTTGATATATTTGCGAGTTTCAAAATTTTTAAAAAAAGAAGACCTTGCATGATATTTCTAAAAATCTTGTGCATTTAATTAGACTTATGTGGTTTATTATCTCTTATGAATCTTTATAGCATAAGCATTTTATTATTGTTTGACCTACACTTGTGCTATCATATCTTGTGGAAAACTTGTTTAAAAGATTTGTGTAGGTTATATATCTCTACTCATTGGCTATTACTTCTTCTAAGAGTTTCTTAAACTATCGAGGTATGTTTACTCGTATTTTTTTTAACACTCGATACTATGCTTATGCACATATCTTTTAAGATATTTCTTTTTAACCCCTTAAGTGCCCCTAAATGATCTTGCAAATTTTTTTTAAAAAGGGCACTACTCGCCAAGTCTCAATTTTCTCAATTATATGTTTTCCCAAAACCCGTATTTGTTGGATATAGCCCAAAATTATCTTTTTGCAAAGTTTTAAAACTTTTGGGGGTGAAAAATCGTATTTTGGAAAATTAAGGAAAAAGAAATTACAGGACGGGTCAAAGCGGGCGGCCGCCGCACGCGTCGGCCGTCGCACCCTACCTCGGCCACCCAGGCTATTTTTACAACTTAAAATCGTTCTGTTCTTAATTTCAAAACAGACGAGCAAAATCCTTCAAAACCCTATAACATCGAATTTCATCCCCTTTCTTCTACAATCTTCAATTCTTCATCAATCTTTGTAATCTTTCTTGCTAATTCACTACTTTTTGCAAGAACTTCACATATATGGCACCTCCAAGAAATTCTACGAACGAAATCCTCAAAAGAGGAGAAGGAGGCAAAGGGGAGAATCTTCTTCCAATCCCCAACAAGATGATATTCTACAAGGAGACTATCAAAATCGAAACTACGGAAGAGGAGATTGTCGAATTAAGAGCCGGGGTTTCAAAATCGAGCATTCATTGGGACTCTAGTAAGTTATCACTCCTCTACGAGCCTCCCTCTAGAGCTAATAGATTTCGATTTTTAAATAAACTTGCGGAGGAATATTATGAGAATATTGGATTGAATCATAAGAAAATTGCGTGCACTCGTATGGTTCGATTTCAAGCATTTCATGATGAATTTCCGGATATTAGAGCTTATTTTGAAATTCAAGGATGGGTTTCACTTTGGGATAATCCGTGTTTGCATTATGATGACGGGTTTATAAAACTCTTTTATGCAAATATGTGGATTGTTGATGCTACGATAGATAATCCGTTGGAACTTCACACATTTGTTAATGGTAGGTATTTTTCATGGACATTGGCCGATATTTGTAATCACTTTAACGTGCCAAATGATGGAGTGGTCAATGTGAATTGCGCCCATTGGGATGATAACATTTTCGGTGTTTCACTAGATGATGTGAAAACTTTTTTAGGAGTATATCCCGGCGAGTGACATACTTGGCAATGCCGCCAAATTATCGGATTATATCTATCATTTGCTCCTATTGTGTTTGTGGAAAGGAAATAAAACTTCCTAGTAATCTCGAACTCTTTGTCACCTATAAGATTGTTCGAGGAGAAAGAGTAAATTATGGGGCAATTTTTGTGTATTGCTTGTTGGAATCTAGAAAGCTTACCAAGAAAAAAATATACCTTGGTAATTTGATTTGCCGACTCTTATACTTATCGGGATACCCAGAAAATGAAATGAATACCGAAATTCGTCACAATGATTTTGATAATGCCAACATTCTACAAATGGTAAGAATGCGACGACATTTACCACGGGTTCCTACCAAAGCCGCTAGGGGGCGTCCGACATCAACAACAACCTCGGGACGATTTCTTTAATGACAATGAGGTTGAAAATATTGGAAGAGGTGAGTTTGATGAACAAAGAGATGATGTGGGAAATGAAGAGGAAAATGAAGAAGAAAATGTGGGAAATGAACAAGAAATTAGGGAGGAAGAAAATGAGGAAGGAGATGAAGACGAGTTGGATGTTGAAGATCTAAATCTCAAAGAGAGAATGGCCAAAGTGGAAAGAGAAACATTTAGAGATGTGGCATCTCTTAGAAAAGAGCTCCGGGTTGTGAAAAAGGAAAATTCTAGTTTGAAAAAGTCAATTGGCAAATTGAAGAAATTCATCAAAGATCTTATTCCCCTAACTTGCTTCTCTTCGGACGAGGTTGATGTCCCCATCCCTTTTACTTTCTAGCATTTTCATTCATGTTGCGTTATATTTTTATGAACTTTTGTAAAACTCTCTTGCACTAATGAGATTTGCGTGTTTTCTTGAAAGGATTAAAATTGCAAGTTGATAATGACTTGTGGATGTTCATGATATTGATGGAGTATTTGATGGTAAAAATACTCTTATATGGCATTGTTTGAAAATTGGTATGAAGTACTTGATGGTAAAAGTGCTTCTTTTAATGCTTTGATCATTATGCTTAGATGGATATGTTGGGACATTTGATATATCATACATATATTGTTTAAGGCATGACTTGTATCACTTGATGGATGCTCTAATTTTTGGCATGCCTTGATTCTTTTTGGCTTATATTATCTCAATTGGGTTGAACCCTTGAGAATTTACTTTGTTTATGCCTATTATGTGTTGGATACATGTTGAATATTGCTTTTGGTGATGATATGAACAACTTGGCTTGATTATTTACAAGGGCTATATATATTCTTTTCAAATTCTTGATGCCCGTCAAGTGTTCGTTATAATGTTTCAATGAAAATCTCATCACATACATGAATCTCTTATGTTCAAATGTCTTAAAATCTTTTTGAGATCATGTTTTTTGGCTAACTAATGAGCTTTTGGATTTCTTATGTCACATTTCTCCCATTTTCCTTGGATTTTAAGCATAAATTGCTCAATGGTTGATAAACCGTCTCGTTTGCGCACTTTGCTATATTTGTATGATATTTTTATCATCCTAACATTCTTTTTGATGATTCCAAAGGGGGAGAAACAGGATATTGACTCATTAGCTCAAAGAAGCTAATAAAAGCTTGTTATAAAAAGTTATAAGCTATGGCTCATAAAAGCCATATGTTGTGATTTATCTTTAGTCCAATTATTGCTTGATGGACTTATATAATTGTCTAATGATGTTTTGTGACAGGGGGAGCTTATAAGCTCTTGAACAAATTATAAAAGCTAAAGCTTTTAGCTTATGGAAAAATTGCTTTTACATTATTTTTGATATGCTTGTCGATAGGGGGAGCTTGTGCTTGAATATATTTACTCCCTACTTGGTTGCTTTAATATTTTTGGAAATGTTGGTTGCTTCCAAATGGTCAAATGTTTTTTACAGGAAAATCATTTCTAAAAATTGCTCTCTTAGTTTGTGTAAAAATTGTTTTGGTTTGTAATCATCAAAAAGGGGGAGATTGTTTGATACATGTTTTTATCTTAATTTTGATGATTTTATTTTGTCACCAAAACAATGCTTTTAAAGGTTGTTCAAATACTCCTAAATGATTTAAAACGGTTTTAAATATTTTCCGGAGTATTTCCTCAAGTTTATTTTCGATAATAAAGGACAACACTTTTAATGATTTTATCTCAATGGGTTTTTACTCCTAAACAAGATTTCTATATGTTGTCTAAATACTCCCGATTGGTTTAAAATGTTTTTACTAAATTTTCGGAGTATTTCTTAAGTTTTATTTTCGACAAAAATTGGACAACATTTACATCTCGTGGTCGACCGGTCGCCTATAGGGCAACCCGTGCACGAAGATATTTTTTTGAAACAGAAAAATGAGACGGAAGGAAAATCGGGCGACCGGCCGCCCAGGGGGTCGGCCGTCGCCCGGTCGGCCGTGTAGGCTGCAAGTTCGTGTTGAAACAGAACTTCAAACCCCGCATTTTGAGTTAGGGGGACCGGTTGAGGCAGTCGTCGACGGTCGGCCTATGTCGACCGGTCGCCCTGTTGAATTTTTCAAAGTGCTCTTCAAATCTCTTATTTAAATCGTGCGACCGGTGCATCATGCTTTAACTGACAAAAATATGACTGTTTGACAATGAGACACATTTCCTTAAATTGTGTGATTGATTTCTAACAGCTATATTCTTGATTTTAATTGTATTTTTCTGTAGATTTTCAATCCCCAAGAGGAGCCTTTGCTTGATCAATCATCTCCTATATATAGAGGAAGTTTTGGAGCAACCAACATAACTTTGAGATACAACACAACAAGATACACTTCAAGCATATACTTGGTCTTTCATTGTTATTATTCTTGTTGTATACATCCTTGAGGTCTAGGCTATTCATGATTACACTTTGCACTCAAATTGTAATATTCATTATTGAGTTGTAATCTTGATTTTTGGTTATCATTCAACACAAGATATCCTTGTGAGTGTTCTTGTGGTAAGAGCACACTTGGATGATCTAGGTGATAGGTGCAAGAAGATTGTGGTGATCTTCTTATTGAGGTGTTGAAGAATTTGGTATTCTTCAAGGTTGAAGATTGTGGTAATCTTCACAAGGTGCCGTTGAAGGAAGATTGTGGTAATCTTCAAAGGGAGATTGTGGTAATCTCCAAAGGTGGTGTTGAAGAAGAGTGTGGTGCTCTTCAAGGTGTTGTAAGTTGAATTTGTATTAATTTTGGTAATTAATAAAATTCTTTTTCTTTTGAAATCCATCCCGGATATCTTTGGGGTGGTAGAGGATTAGGCCCTAGGTGGGTTGAACCTCTTTAAATCGACGTGTGTTGTTTACATTCCGCACCTTTATTATTGTGGTTGAGCATTTAGTTCAAAAAAGAGGGCGAAATCGAGAAGATGGAGATAATCTTTTCACCCCCTCTAGATTATCGTAGCCGCTTGGACTTACAGTTGGAAGTCAATACAAAGTATTTTTTGGTCTGGTAGTAGAGTCATGTCCATTTCTCGTAGTCGATGATGGACAAGTAAGCTCAAATTTTATGAATTGAATTTGTTGTTCTAAGATTTCGTTTAGGGTGCTGAACGTGTAGTCAATTGGAATCAGTATTCTTGTTATTTCAAAGTTGCTATACTCTCTATTTTCTTCCCATTCTCCATTGTGGCATACCACAACTGAGATTTTCACCATGCAACTTTGGAATGCAATGAAAAGTTGGCTAAGTGAAACATATAAGAAACATAAATGAAACATGTATGAAACAAAGAAACAACAAACATGTTTGAAACAACAAAAAAAACAAAGAAACAAAAAAGAAACCAACGCAAAAAATCAGCGGAAAATGGGTATTTTTGTCAAAAAACAGCGAAAAATGGGTATTTTTGTCAAAATTCAGCGGAAAATGGTATTTTTGTCCAAAATCAGCGGAAAATGGACATTGTGCAAGGATTGGGTATGGAAAATAGGGTATTCATGTCCTTTTCCCTAAAAAAATTGTCATCCCTAATATGGATTGAGCCCATAACGTTGGACATCACTGAAAGCAATTTATATATATTATGAATGGTAGAATTGATAAACTGTTCAATTGTAAATTGTTATTAATTTTACTAGTTTTTGACCCATGCGACGAGGCCCATCACCCCGATATAAAAATGTTCTTCTTCTTCATTTGTAAGTTAATTATCTCATAATCACACTTACACATTAATTCAGTATTCGTTTACTGTCTTAATTATTCTCTCGATCACTGTGCTGACTTGAGCGTCGGAGAGACCTCCCTGGGATAACCCTTGGGGCCCTCTAATGTTTGTGCATGTGTGCAAACAAGTTCCCAATTGAAGAATTTCCAACTCCCGGAGATGAAGACTCGTAAGATAAGACTTTAACTTTCGTTAGCATCTTTGACTTGGAGTGATCTGCCCTAAAAAACAACATCATTTTGGCGCCATCTGTGGGAACAACAAAAGCACACGAAGATACGGGGGCGCTAGCTATTCTCCCCCTAGAGGAGTGTCGCCCCCTCCACTGCATGCAAGAGAGGTGTCGCCTCCTCCTCACGGGGGGGCTTCACCCTTTGAAGAAGTTCACCTGTCTCGGGAAGCCCTCAAAGCACTCCTTGTCGAAGCTTCCCGAAATGCTTTGAGGTACCAGGTTGCGGCGATGCCACAGGACGACCCCCCTGGGCTTCGCCTACCACTGAAGACCCTGACCTTGAAAGACAAGGAGAAGGAGATGAAGGACGCAGCGAAAATTGTGAAGAGCCGCCATTAGCTGAAAAATCTCGAGCTGTACAACCTAGCCTTGTCAACTTAAGGGCCACTGCCCTGATGAAGAGAAGTCCACTGGCCCCAACTAGAGGTGTCAAACGTACCAGGTCGGGCTGGCCCGGTACCGACCCTCTGGGCTAAAGCAAAAAATTGGGCTGGGTTGGGCCAAGCCAAACAGTAACCGGGCCACTATTTTTGCAGCCCAACCCACGAAAATACAAAGGAAAAACTAGGTTGGCCCGGTGTTTCGGGCCTAATGGGACAGGCAAAAAAAACACATCTCATTTCGGGCCTAAGAAAGTGTAGCCCAACACGACCACTTTATCGGGCTGGTCGGGCCAGCCAACCGAGCTGGGCCAAAATTGACAGCTCTAGCCCCTGCTATCCTGACTGGGCAACTACCTTCGGGAATTAATACATCTAATCTCCCGGAGTACGATGGAACTAGAGACCCCTAGGAACACTAAGATAAATTCTACGCGAATGAGGATCTTTATGACTTAATGGACACCTCTTACTTTAAAGTGTTCTGTACCACTTTGACCGAGCGGGCAATAACTTGGTTCAACCAACTCCCGGTAGGATTATCTCCGGTATGAAAAAGCTTACTGGCGATTTTATGCAGCAAAATTCTTTGCATAAAAACAACATATATCGAGGAATCATGTCCTTATTGGCGAGTGGGACTTGAGTTATATGTTGAAGTTGTTTTTCAATGTCCATTCTGCTATCGTCATTGCCGTTGAGGATGATGAGAGAAAAACTCTTCAGAGACTCGTGTCGAGCTCTCCAATGGATACATGTGGATGAAATTTGGAAGAGTGTGATAACAAGTAGTAGTAGCTAATAGGTTAAATCAAAATAACGAGGTGGGTTTGGAGATGGAAGCGGTGGTGCGAGAGGTTTTGCGATGGTGGAGAATGGTTGAGAGAAAAGTAGTGGAAAAGGGAAGGCTAAAAATTAATTAGGGCACAATATTTTTATTTTATATTTTTTTGGAGGATAAAAATACTATTACACATCGATTTTCAAAAAAGGATGTTAAGATTGATGTTGTAAACCAAACAATTGGTGGGGATAGAGATCAGTTAAAAAGAATGATGTGTAATAGGGAAAAATGCGGTCATAGACATCACTTGTTTTATAAGGTGATGTTAAATACTAAAAGACATCAAAAAATACTTAAAAACGATGTCTTTTGGCCGATGTCTTTCAACGTTTTTCTTGTAGTGATTAATTCTCCATCAACAGAAAGTGCCCTAAGACCATTGCTCACCTCTTCCAGATGAAGCAGACGGAAAGAGAGACACTGCAGAAGTTTATAAAGCGGTTCGTGGAAGCCGTCAATGAAGTTGCCAATGTACATCATGAGACTTTGACCTAAATATTGTAGCAGAATCTTCGCCAAAGTTTCCTGAAAGAATCCTTAGTAAGGAAGCCTCCCTCCAACTTGGAGGAGTTATTAAGTCGGGTAAAGAAACGCATCTAAGTTGAGGAGTCCACCAAGCCCGAGCCGTGCCAAGTGCAAGTCCGGGAAGATGACAAGAATCAATCTCGGAAGGATCTGAGAAAGGAATACGGGCTGAACTACACCCCTATGAATGCACCGATAGCGGAAGTGTTGATAGCTGCCCATAAGAAGGGGACCATTGATCTGCCGCAACCATTGAAGAATAATCCTTCACGAACACGCTCCCATTTGTGCTTTGCCGATATCATAGGGACGGGGGCATACTACGAAGAAAGATCACTGTTTTCCTCTGAAGAAGGAGACTAAGCGACACATACAGAAGGGTTACCTAAAGGACTACGTGGATTAGATCAAATTCATAGTGGCCCGATGCCACGTGAAGAACCTCAACAAAACCAGCACCACTCAGATCCCCGCAGGGATGAAAAGCGTGACGCTCACGTAGGCGGAGTCAATAATGTGATCGTCGGAGGACCAAAATCAAAGGACTCCTGGAATGCACTCCGAGAATGCAACAAGGAGCGAAGGGGTAAGTCCATAGTCGAGATCAACTTACCACTTACTTTGGCGATGGATGCGCCGCACTGAGTTACGAAGACAATCTATTTCCTCATCGTAGATGCTTCCTCTCCGTAATTATTTTAGGAAGGCCCAACCTGAATCAGTTTTGAGCCATCCCCTCTATATTCAAGCTGAAGTTCCCATGGAGTCTGGATTAGGTGAAGCCATTGGGGATATCAAGACTTCCCAAGAGTGTTTATGTTGCCGCACTGAAGATGAGCAAGTTCCCGCAAACTCTAGTTCTACATCGTTCTCCAGCGGCTTTAGTATTTTTCAATTATTTTTAGTCGGTTTTCGCCCATGAGGCGTTATATATTTTAATTTCTGTTTCAGCCTATTTCGCCCATAGGGCGTAAAATGTCACCATTTTTTAATAATGAATAAATTACTTTAATGTTTCTGCTATGATTTCTTGTATGCAGTTAATTGCCAAATATGGTTGCGGTCAATGACCACTTGGGTTCTCTCCTTAGCAAACCTAATTCGGCTAAGACCCCAGATGGGATGGGCCTCCGAACAGGGGGGTCCTAGTAACTTTTAACTCTTCTGGCTAAGACCTTGGATGGAAGACCTCATCCGACTAAGAACCCGGATAGGAGGGGCCTCCTGACGGGGGTTCTAGTAACTTTTACCTCATCCAACTAAGACCCTGGATGAGAAAACATCATCTCGCTAAGACCCCGAATGGGAGGGGCCTCCTCATGGGGGGTTTTTAGTATTTTTTACCTTGTCCAGCTAAACCTCCGAGTAGGAAGACTTCATTCGGCTAAAACCCTAGATGAGAGGGGCCTCCTCATGAGGGGGTCCCAGTAACTTGCACCTCATCCGACTAAGACCCCGAATGGGAGGGACCTCCTCACGAGGGGTCTTAGTAAATTTTCCCTCATCCAGCTAATACCCCTTATGGCTCCTCCGGCGTACCCGGAGGGGAGGACTCTCTCACGGCGGAGTCCTCGAAAATATTTCTTCCAACATATAACATACGGACATACAACAAAAAAGAAAGCAAATGTGCATAAAGGAGAACAACAATACAAATGTAGCATAAAAAATAACGGAGCATCATTTAGCCCCTCAGGCCAAAGAAACATCTCGAGCAAAACAGAGAAGAAAAAAAATATCAAAGTGCGTAAAGCAAGCCCTAAATAGGTGAGCTAGAGTCAAAGGGCATCCGAGCCAGAATATAACTATCACTTCTCAAGCATGGGGTCCTCCGTCCGCTCTACAACATCGGCTCCACCGGTCTCTTCTCCATCTCCACCAATGACTCGATTCACAGCAATACACCAAAATTTGTACAAGTCTTAATTGAATGAAAAGAAACCATAATGAAGAATAAAGATGTAAAGTAACCACAAATCTTACCTGGGCCACGTCTCCTCAAAGGCGTGTCTCGATGTCCTTGAAGGACCGAGATCCAATGCAGGATTGATCATTCGCCGACAGTGCTCCTCTAGTGCTGGCATATCCCATGCCAGAATCTGTGAAGTCCTAATGGGACCAATCCCCTCAAGCGATTCGCTCGCTTGAAAACAATAGGGGGGAAATTACCTCGGAGCAAAGATCACCGTCTCTATCCTCGGCCTTTTCCCACCAAAAGAGCCAAAAAGAAGGACGAAAAGCAGGAACATCATCAACACAAGCTGCGAATAAGATCCGGGATGTCGGTCACTCTCGTCGGTGAGGCGCGCCCGCTCACCATTACTCCGAGGCGGGGTGCTCGAGCTCCCCCGATCAACAGTCTTTCCCTTGGCCTTCTCATTCTCCTTCTTTTTGAAGGCTATTAACTCAGTGACACTATACCTCTTCTTTCTTGACGAGTAAACAAGAAACAGTGTCAGAGAACAGAGATAGTCAAATATACAAGTGAAAGCAAAGAATAGTGAGGAAGTAAAACAGTGTTGAGTATCAAGAAACCCCTAACATTTAGCAGACTCTTGAAAAATCCTTTGGATCTATAAACTTTCGCCATCTTTTTGTGGGAAGCAGGAGTGCCCCAGGCTTACTTAGCTTCCGAGACCCATTCGTGAGGGAACTCCCAACCATTGTCCCTCACATAGAAGAAGTCCTCCTTCCACAACCCACCAGGAGAAGGAAGCCACGTAAGAAACTTACACCGGGGGTGAGGGGAGAAGTCAAAGAAGGTGCCGCCATAAGACTTCTTGACATAGAACAAGGAGTGTAATCCATCTACAATTGCGGATGTATCCAACTTCCGCATGGCATATTCATATCCCCATATGCACGCGTAAGCTTGGAGAACCATCTGTCCAACTCATGTGCCTAGTGATCTCAGGATCGCCATGAGAAAGTTATCCGAAGGAAGAATAAAACCAATGGAGAAGATGTAAAGATATACTGTAATGAAGCCCTCGGGCGGATGAATAAGTCTATTTCCTGATCTGGGAACCAACATCCGAAACACTGAAGAGAGCCCCAAAAGCTCCCGCAATCTATGAAGGCACTGAGATGAGACTCTGCTGACTAACTCTCCCAGGATAACTGCTTGACACCCGGGGGAGGCCTATGATGATACCTAGGTCGATGGACCTCTTCTAGGTTGTCCCCTTTGGACTCCTCCTTGGGAGCCTCATCACTTGAACTTGAATCTGAGTCAAGCTCGACTTTCCCCTCACCATCATAACACAACTCCGGATCTAGAGAAAGAATATCAAAATCCACGGATAGAGGTGGAAATATAATAACAGAACCGGAGATAAAATGACCGGTGACACCCCAACCGCCGAGCAAAATTGAAGAAGGACCAGAATCCAAAATTCGGCCGAAAATGTGTGAAAACTCTAGAGAAGACGGAGAAAAGTGGAAGAAAGAATGGATCTGGGGGCTTAGGCCACTACCCGGGGGCGCGCCCTTGAGGGCGCCCTTGCCCATTCCGGGGAGGCGTCCTAGGACGCCCTCGCCCATCTCTCATGCTCTCGTATTTCTCCTCACTTGATGTATTTCACTTATCACTCCAACTCTGCATGAGAACTCTCCTCAACTTTCAAGAATTTTTACTATGTGTTCTACCAAGCAAGAAATTCAAAGTTAAAGAGTATAAAGAGAAATATTACCCTTGGGAGATAGGCTCAAGGCTCTCCTCCCAAGTGTGTGTCATTGTGTAAGAATGGTCAAAGATTCTCCAAGACAAGATAATATATTGAACAGGACAAGCCAGCCATGGTATTAGTATTAGCTCCCGCACTGCTTTATTCTCCCGCAACACCAGAGTTGGGGGCTTATGTTGGGAGAAAAAACGATATTTAATAATTAATATATAATTTGATTTATATATTGAAATAATATTAATTGTCCCATGGGCTATTCATGGAATAACCCGACCCAAAGGAGTCTGGGACTGACCCACTGGCTAATTTCTCCTACACGGCCCATCACCCAGGTATAAAAGGTCTTCCATCTTCATTTATAAGTTAATTCTCTTAGAATCACTCTTACACATTAATCCAGTATTTGTTTACTGTCTTAATTATTCTCTCGATCAATGTGCTGACTTGAGCGTTGGAGAGACCTCCCTGGGACCCTCTAACGTTTGCGCGTGTGTGCAGGCAAGTTTCCAACTGAAGAATTTCCAGCTCCTGGAGAAGAAGACTCGGAAGACTTCCCCCTTGGGAAATAGAAGACTTTGACTTTCTCAATATCTTTGACTTGGAGTGATATGCCCTAAAAAATAACATCAATATATAATTACAAATTTTGTAATACTTCTTTGTATAAAATATTATTTCTCAGTTTGTTTTTCATTATTTCTCAAATAACAACTATAAATATATCAGAAATAGACAAAATACATGAATATACAAATTGATGTTCAATAACCCAAATGCAAAACTTTTAAAGTTCATTACAAAATAAAATTTTGAGTAATTATATACTATATTTTCATTTATTATGTTTGTTTTTATTTTTTATATGCAACATGGGTGTCAAACTGAAAATCGTAAAAATTTACTTTTAAAAAAGTAATTAAATTTTAAAAAAGAAGAAGATGGAAAAATAAATATAATAATTAATGCCATACATACACAAATTTGGAAGACTATTTTTGATATAATCATAATTAAAAGACTTTAAAAGTTAACTACCAAAAATTGTCATTTCAATTAATCAACATTTTTTTAGTGTAAATACTTTTATAATTTTTTATAGTATTGTGAAATGGATAGAAAAAATTTTATGCTACTATTTATAGAGACATTTCATATATATATATATATATATATATATCAGATGAGACCTCCGTGTAATGCACGAGTTGTATATTTGTAAGGCCTCTGTTTTGTATTGCAACATGCACATTTTTCTAATAATTCTAGGGCTCTTTCTCTCTCCATGGTAGCAATTTTATTAAAAGAATCAAAAAGGCGTAAAATATAATTTAATATTTTTTTATTGATGAAGTCAAAAAAAAAATATCATACCTCATAATTATGAAAAATATACTCCAAACTATATAGTTGTGTTCGGTCTTTGAAAGCTGATTTTTCCTAAATCCGTTCAAGGTGCAACTTCATCGCCATTGTATTTCAATCATGTTTAGATCCTTAATAAGTATAAAGATTACAAACTTGAAAGTTAAATTTTAAAATACATTGATAAATATAAAAATATTTTCTATTAACATGAAGATTATGTTAATAAATATAAATTAATTTTTATATATAAAAAACGAATATGAATAAAATTTTATATTAAATAAAAATTTAACTTCTTTAAATAATTATATGTACGAATATATGTTACATATATACTATTGTAATACATATTTTGAGATATTTTCATCAATTAAAATAAATATTTTTAATTGAATTTAGTTGACTTAAATACAATTATATATTTATGAAGAAATGAGCGTACAGTAATCGCAAATAGCGAAAAATGCATGAATATACAAATTATTGTCAAAGATTGGATGCATAATTTTTAAAGCATATAACAATTAAATTTGAGTAAATATATCTTAATTTTTTAATTTATTATGCTTATTTTTTTTATTTTGAGTGTTAAATTGAAAATCATAAAAATTAATTAATTTGATATATTGTACAAAAAATCGGATCACAAACAAAAAAAGTTATTAAATTTTAAAAAATAAAAAGAAATGACAAATATAATAATTAATGTTGACATACTCAAATTTGGAAAACTATTTTTTATATAATTCTAATTAAGGCACCTTAAAAGTAAACTACCATTCCAATAATAATAAGTCTTTTCTTTATTACAGAGATTTTAATTACATTTTACAGTAATTGAAAATGGGCGGAAAATTTCAAGCTACTATTTTGAGAGGTATCTATTTATATATATAGGTAGATGTGAGTTGTGTTAATTAAAATTGAACTTAGAAAAAAAGTTAGAGAAAAAAGTTATAAATATTAGCAGTTTGTCCTTCATCTTTTAATTATTTTTCACTTTCGTATGACTATATTAATTATGTTTTACTAAAATTGGAGGCAAAACATTGGTAGAATTAATCAAATGGTGATTTGTATTTGCCTTTTTTTTAATTAAAAAATAGCATGTTAAACTTGTATAAGTAATTATGTATGTACCAATTTTTAATATATGTATGCAACACTAAGTGACCATGTGTATAGATAAATTCGAAAATAAATAAAAATATCAACTAAGAATCGAAATACAGCCTACCAATAACTAACTAATAAGGTTTAAAACCAAAAAAATACTATTTTGATTGAAATATGAATTCTTAATGTAGTTGTATCAAACAAAAAAATAAAAAAGATGATATAGTTGTATTTGTTACGTATCAACCCCGCTGTCCAACCTGACCGCCATAGCTGAAATATTACAAATAGCTAACGAATAAACTATTACATTACAAATAGCTAACGAATAAACTATTACAAAGCTTTTACTTTTACCTATGGGATTCGAGATTACAATAAATCTAAAAAGCATAAATAAATTGCAGGGCTTCAGTCTATTGCAAACGAAACTCCCTGGAGCTACGCACCCCATTCAATAGTCTGCGCTAAGCTAAGAAAACGGAATAAGTAAAAGAATAAAATAGAAAACCGGAAACTGAAACTGAAAAACACAAGAAAAGTATCACCAAGTTGAGTTTATACAAAACCCCGTTCCTTTTAAGCTCCTTCAGACAACAGTGAGATGGGTCAGGTCTGGTCGACTCAGATATGGAAAAGCTCCCTTCACAGTTGAATGAAACCGAACTCGCCTAAGGTTAGCCACAAAGAGACCCAAAGCCCAATACTGTCATAAGAACCCACAAGTTTATCCCACAAAGGAATTGCCACCGGAGGGAAACCACAAACGGGCAATCATCAGATAGAACCCACAAAAGGGTCGAACCTCAAATACCTAAAACCCCGTTGGAACCCCACCGAAAAACTCACAACCAAGAACCGAACAATCAATAGAGAAGATGATTGGAACACTCTATGGAAAGCCTCACTGGAATCTCACAAATCGATGAGAAGGAAACAAGGATTTTAGAGAGAGAGAGAGAGAGAGAGAGAGAGAGAGAGAGAGAGAGAGAGAGAGTTTTTAGCGCCGCTGGACAACATGAGATATCTAATATGAGATCTACCATTAGGGTTCCAAGGGGTTAGGGTAATACGAGGGAAATGGACAGCTAGGATTATAACACTTAATCCAACAGTCAATTTCAAAATTAAGAGGATCCGCGGATAGCAAGAACTGGGTACCAAATAATCCACAGACCCGGGTGATAAAAGTGGGTTGGGTGCTTTGGGCTTGTCTCTTTGGGCCTTGGACAAATGATAAATGGCTGGCAATTGACAAACAATATTAGGCCACATAATAACCTTCTCTGTGTTGGCATAATTTCGGTTCACACGGCTAGGTACATACACACATAATCATCATCACCTATTTTTCTCGCTACACACAGTCCGACAAAAATACAGTTATAGTAAGCACAAAGCAAACTATAACACAAAGGAACAGGGTAAAATAACCTTATTGTACGCAAAGTACAATAAAACTGGTTATAACAAGTACACAACAAGTTATAACCAAAACTGGTTATTATGTTTGTTTTTATTTTTTATATGCAATATGGGTGTCAAACTGAAAATCGTAAAAATTTAATTAATTTGATATATTATACATCAAAACCAGACAACAATAAAAAAGTTATTAAATTTTTTAAAAAAGAAGAAGAGGGAAAAATAAATATAATAATTAATGCCATACACACACAAACTTGGAAGACTATTTTTGATATAATTTTAATTAAAAGACTTTAAAAGTTAACTACCAAAAACTGTCATTCAATAGTAATCAACATTTTTTAGTGTAAATACTTTTATTATTTTTTTATAGTATTGTGAAATGGATAGAAAACATTTTGTGCTACTATTTATAGAGACATTTCTTATATATATATATATACCAGATGAGACCTCCATGTAATGCACGAGTTGTATATTTGTAAGGCCTTTGTTTTGTATTGTGACATGCACATTTTTCTAATAATTCTAGGGCTCTTTCTCTCTCCATGGTAGCAATTTTATTAAAAGAATCAAAAAGGCGTAAAATATAATTTAATATTTTTTTATTGATGAAGTCAAAAAAAAAAAATATCATACCTCATAATTATGAAAAATATACTCCAAACTATACAGTTGTGTTCGGTCTTTGAAATCTGGTTTTTCATAAATCCGTTCAAGGTGCAACTTTATCGCCATTGTATTTTAATCATGTTTAGATCCTTAATAAGTATAAAGATTACAAACTTGAAAGTTAAATATCAAAATACATTGATAAATATAAAAATATTTTCTATTAACATGAAGATTATGTTAATAAATATAAAACTAATTTTTATATAAAAAAATGAATATGAATAAAATTTTATATTAAATAAAAATTTAACTTCTTTAAATAATTATATTTATGAATATATGTAACATATATACTATTGTAATACATATTTTGAGATATTTTCATCAATTAAAATAAATATTTTTAATTGAATTTCGTTGACTTAAATACAATTATATATTTATAAAGAAATGAGCGTACAGTAATCGCAAATAGCGAAAAATGCATGAATATACAAATTATTGTCAAAGATTGGATGCATAATTTTAAAAGCATATAACAATTAAATTTGAGTAAATATATCTTAATTTTTTTAATTTATTATGTTTATATTTTATTTT
Source organism: Rehmannia glutinosa (assembly GCA_016081115.2). Lineage (NCBI taxonomy): Eukaryota > Viridiplantae > Streptophyta > Magnoliopsida > Lamiales > Orobanchaceae > Rehmannia > Rehmannia glutinosa. The sequence goes on along the minus strand of JABTTQ020000654.1, from coordinate 195,363 downwards.
ATATATACAGTATGGGTGTTAAACTGAAAATCATAAAAATTAACTAATTTGATATATTGTACAAAAAAACGGATCACAAACAAAAAAAAGTTATTAAATTTTAAAAAATAAAAAGAAATGAGGAATATAATAATTAATGTTGACGTACTAAAATTTGGAAAATTACTTTTTATATAATTCTAATTAAGACACCTTAAAAGTAAACTACAATTCCAATAATAATAAGTCTTTTCTTTATTGCAGAGATTGTAATTACATTTTACAGTAATTGAAAATGGGGGGAAAATTTCAAGCTACTATTTTGAGAGGTATCTCTTTATATATATATAGATAGATGTGAGTAGTGTTAATTAAAACTGAACTTAGAAAAAAAGTTAGAGAAAAATGTTATAAATATTACCAGTTTGTCCTTCATCTTTAAATTATTTTTCACTTTCGTATGACTATGTTAATTATGTTTTACTAAAATTAGAGGCAAAACATTGGTAGAATTAATCAAAAGTGATTTGTATTTGCCATTTTTTAATTAAAAAAATAGCATGTTAAACTTGTATAAGTAATTATGTATGTACCAATTTTTAATATATGCATGCAACACTAAGTGACCATGTGTATAGATAAATTCGAAAATAAATAAAAATATCAACTAAGAATCGAAATACAGCCTACCAATAACTAACTAATAAGGTTTAAAACCAAAAAAATACAATTTTGATTGAAATTTGAATTCTTAATGTAGTTGTATCAAACAAAAAAATAAAAAAGATGATATAGTTGTATCTGTTAGGTATCAACCCCGCTGTCAACCCGATCGCCATAGTGAAATATTACAAATAGCTAACGAATACACTATTACATTACAAATAGCTAACGAATAAACTATTACAAAGCTTTTACTTTTACCTACGGGATTCGGATTACAATAAATCTAAAAAGCATAAATAAATTGCGGGGCTTGATTCTATTGCAAACAAACTCCCCGAGCTACGCACCCCATTCAATAGTCTCGCACTAAGCAAAGAAAACGTAATAAGTTAAAGAATAAAATAGAAAACCGAAATCGAAATCGAAAAACACAAGAAAAGTATCACCATGTTGGGTTTACACAAAACCCCGTTCCTTTTGAGCTCCTTGCATAAACGTGAGATGGGTCAGTCCGTTGACTTAGATATGGAAAAGCTCCTTCACGATTGAATGAAACCGAACGCGCTGGTTAGCCACAAAGAGACCCAAAGCCCAATACTATCATAAGAACCCCACAAGTTTATTGCACAACGAAATTGCCACGGAGGGAAACCACAAACGGGGCAAATCGGAGAGAACCCACAAAAGGGTCGGACCTCAAATACCTAAAACCCCGTTGAAATCCCACCGAAAAACTCACAACCAAGAACCGAACAATCAATGGAGAAGATGATTGGAACACTCTATAGAAGGCCTCACTGAATCTCACAAAGATTCACCAAGAATCGAAGAGAGAAAACAAGGATTTTAGAGAGAGAGAGAGAGAGAGAGAGAGAGAGAGAGAGAGAGAGAGAGAGAGAGATTTTTAGCGTATTTGACGACATGAGATATCTAATATGAGATCTACCATTAGGGTTCCAAGGTGTTAGGGTATTTAGGAAATGGACAAACTAGGATTAAAACACTTAATCCAACAAATAATTTCAAAATTAAGAGGATCCGCATATAGCAAGAATCAAGCACAAAATAATCCACAGACCCGGGTGATAAAAGTGGGTTAGGTGCTTTGGGCGTGTCTCTTTGGGCCTCGGACAAATGATAAATGGCTGGCAATTCACAAACAATATTTGGCCACATAATAACATTCCCCACGTTGGCACAATTTCTATTCACACGGCTAGGTACATATACACATAATCATCATCTCCTATTTTTCTTGCTACACCCAGTCTGACAAAAAATACAGTTATAGTAAGCACAAAGCAAACTATAACACAAAGGGAAGGATAAAATAACCTTATTGTACACAAAGTCCAATAAAACTGGTTATAACAAGTTTACAACAAGTTATAACCAAAAAACCGAACAAGGGCAGAATCTGTTCTATCAACGGTATCTAATTTAAATTTTTTAGTAACAGTCAATCACTTAGTTCCCATATCTGTAGGGTTAAATTCAGAAGGTATCTTTTCAAGACATACTTCGCAACAACATTACGAGTATAATGAAATCTAACATCAATATTAGTCATATCATGAAAAACAAGATTTTTTCACAATTGAATTCCAGATTGGCTATAACAAAAAAACAACATTATCACCCTTAAGGAAACCAATTTCAGTTATTAACCCTTTCAACCAAATATCTTCTTTTAAAGACTTAGTTACATCAACATATTCAGAATCAGTCGTAGACAAAGCAACAATATGCTGTAATTGGGATTTCCAGCTCACACAAGAACCACTGAAAACATACAATGTTGTTGATTTTTTATTATCTCTATCATTAGCATATTTGGAATCCACGTAACTCTTCAATTTAATACCTTCAGCAAACTTAGTACATTTCAAGCCAATATTCACATAATGTTTTAAGTACCTTAACAACCACTTCAACGTATTCCAATGCATCATACCGGGATTAGACTGTATCTAGACAAACAACTAACATCATATACATTGTCCGACCTAGTACTAGCCATAAGGTACATAACATAATCAATCACATTAGAATAAGGCACATTTTCCATCACATTCAAGTCATGATTACCTTTAGGAGAATGCTCTTCGCTTAAAAGAAAATGACCCATTAAATCACCATAGAAATTTTACTAAAAATCTTCTCAACATAAGAAATCTAATTTAGAAAAACTATAGAATTATTCCTATCTTTAACAATATTCATGCGAAAATCCTTCGTGCATCTCTAGATATTTCATATCAAATTTGCCACTTAGACAATTTTGAACATGTTCAACAGTTTTTATGCATGAACTAATCAACAACTTGTCATCCACATTTTTAACAAGAAAACAGGAACTTTAACATCTTCTTTAAAATACAAACAATGGTCATAAGAACTTCTTATAAATTTTAAAGAAAGTATGCACTCATCAAATCTTTTGTTCCATTGTCTAGGAGATTATTTTAAACCATAAAGTGATTTCTTAAGATAACACACAAAATCATGATTCCATTTTTCAACAAAACCAATAGGCTGTTTCATGTAGATTTTTCATCTAAATCACCATTCAAAAAGTAGTTTTGACATCTATTTGTTTTAATTCTCAATTAAACTGAGCACATAAATCAAACATAATTAGGTCAGTAGTGAACTTCACAACAGGAGCAAAGATTTCTGTATAATCTATCCCCTCTTTTTGGATAAATTCCTTATCCACTAACCTAGCTATAAATCTAACAAATTCACCTTCATTCTTAACCTTAAACAACCATTTGCAGTCCACAACAGAGCAATTTTCAGGTTTAGGCACAAGAATACAAGTCTTGTTAACATGCAAAAAATCCATTTCCTCATTCATAACATTTAACCACTCAGCAGAATTTGTAGATTTTAAAGCTTCTTCATAAGATTTAGTCTTGGAATTATCAATAGATTCAAACACACAAAAAACAAATGAAGTGAAATGAAAACCATCAAACCTAGTAGGCTGCCTAGTGTTTCTTCTAGCCCTATCTCTAACAAGTTGATAATCATGCAAATTTTCATGTTCTTGATCATTTTCATTAACTAACTCATCATGCACAACAACATCATCAGATTTTCAGGCAAATCAGGTTCATTTTCAGGCAAAACAGGTTCAGTTTCAGGCATATAATCACGGTTTTCTTGCACAAGAGCATCAGAAAATATTTCCAAACCAGGAACATGCCCCACTTTATTAGATGTACTATTTTTAGAATTAGGCATATGCATAGATAAACAAGGCATTTCAGATTCATTTAATGTCACATCCATGCTAATTAACACTTTAAAACCAGGTTCAGATTTTAACCACAACCTATAACATTAACACATTCAGAGTAACAAAGAAAAACACATTTTAAGCCTTAGGTTTGAGTTTATCATGTTTTTTATGAGTAAAAACAGAACATTCAAACACTTTCAAGCTAGAAAAATCAATTTCCATACCAGTAAACAAAAATTCAGGTATATTACCACCTTTTTGAAAGACTAGAACAAGCAAGAATACTTCTCACCCTTTCAAGTAAAGTTTGGTTCATTCTTTCCACTACACCATTTTATTGTGGTGTATACATGACTGTTTTATGACTTTTAATACCGGGGTTGAAAGACATCGGTTATCAAACAACTGATTATAAAATTCAAGTCCATTATCAGTTCTTAGGATTCTAATTTTCTTACATGTTTGATTTTTAATTAAATTTTCCACTGTTTAAACACATCAAACACATCAGATTTGTTTTGCACCAAAAACACCCAAACTTTTCTTGAAACATCATCAATAACAGATAATAAATACCTAAAACCACCATTAGTAGTAACACTCGCAAGACCCTACACATCGACATGTAAATACTCAAGAACTTCAAAACAAACAAATTTGTTAAGGGGAGGAGAAACATAAAATTTAACTCTAGAATATTTTCCAAGAACACAAGAATCACAAAATGGCATACAAGACAATTTATCTTTTCCAAAATAGCCATTTTTATGCAAAATTTCTAGACCTTTAGCACTCGTACGACCTAAACGATTATGCCATAAATTAGTTTTATCATTTTCAGTAGTATTCACAGAATTTTGCAAGTAAGATTCAGGTTCATCAATGCAAACATATAAATTTCTCTTTTAATGACTTTAAAATTACCAAATTGCCCTTGAAAATTTTCATTAAGCCTTTTCCCCATTTACCCTCTAACCCATCATTCTCAAGAGCAGCATAAGAAATCAAATTGTTACACAAAACAGGCACATGCCTCATATTTTTCAAGGTGAAAACATAACATGATTCAAATTTTAAACAAACATCACCAATTCCAGCAACATTACACTATTTCTGATTTGCCATTGACATAGAACCATGCAATACTTCTTTATGGTTAGAAAACAATATTTTAAATGGTGACATATGAAAAGTGCAAGCATAATCAACAAGCCATTCAGTTTCATATGCAGAATTTGAATGCACATAATTCACAAAAGCACAATTTTCATAAACCATAAAGACATCATCAATATTTTCACTTGTATAAGCCATATTGGCATGCTCATTTGGTTGGTAATTTTTAAAATTCTGATTACCTCTTTTGTTAGGGCATTCCCTAACATAATGATCATGTTCACCACATTCATAACACTTCCGACTTTTAGGTCTAGACTTAGACTTAGACTTACTCTTTCCATTTTTCTTAGCAAATTTCTGGTTTTGGTTAATACCAACTTTATGTTGGTTATTAAACATATTTTGAGAACATCCTCTCACATGCATAACATCGCCAGAAATTTGCCTAGTATTTGTATTGACTTTTAAATCTAATTCCTTGCTTTTAAGGCTATTAACAACGATGTCAAGTGTGTGATCGTGTCCCTACCATACTTAATAAGCAGATTTAACATCACTATAAGACTTTAGAATAACATTCAAAAGCACAATTGGGGTATAATTATCAATATTTTTATCAACAAATCGTTAATATATTGAATCAATTTGGTAAACACATCCAAATTTTCATCCATATCCTTGTTCAAATCAAGTTTAGAAGCAAAAACGTTTTTCGACAAAAAAAAATGACTTTACTAGGTAAAGAAGTTTCATTATACATTTATTCTAACTTATTCCATAAAGCTTTTGCAGAATTAAACTTACCAACTTTTCTAAGCACAAAGTCGAAAGATTTAGAATTATAGAAGAATAAGCATACTCATCAATTTCAACTTTCTTTTCAAAATCTTTTTCACCATCAAAACCATCCACGGTCTTATAAACTTTTTGCGATAAAATTCCTTTTATTTTCTATTTCCAAATCGAAAAATCAGTTTTTCCATTAATCGGTTAAAGATTATAACCAGGCATAGCCATTTAAAAAAAATACACAATAGTTTTTAGAAAACAAAAGGGACACAGAGCGGTTTATAAGCACGAACAATCAAATTCACACAAATCGTAGTATACAATAGAAGAAAAAATAAAAGGCCACATGCAAGAAACCCCTCGCACCACGAGGTTTCCACCATACTCGTGGGGTAGGGTCAAATGGTTCTTTTTTATATGAAATATAAAACAAAATAAATACGAGCAACTACCAACAGATTCAAACAAGCAAATTAAGGTAGATAATAAGGATCACACAGAATCCTTCTAAACTACAACAATAAATCTCAATACACAAACCGCGGCAAACAGTTGTCACTCTATTAAAGCAATAAACCCACGTCAAGCGATTATGCTACGAAAAAAACAAGAAATGTAGTTATAAGTCACTTTACCAGAGCGAAACCTATGGTAAGAGTTTCGTACCGCCACAATGGGGGATGCTCTGATACCACTATTAGGCATCAACCCCGCTGTTTGACCTGATCGCCATAGCCGAAATACTGCAAATATCAAATGAATAAACTATTACAAAGCCTTACCTATGGGATTTTGGATTAGGGATTACAATAAGTCTAAAAAGCAGAAATAAATTGTAGGGCTTCGGTCTATTGCACACGAAACATCCCAGAGCTACACGTCCTATTCAATAGTCTGCACTAAGCAAAGAAAACGGAACAAGTAAAAGACTGAAATAGAAAACCTAAAACTAAAACTGAAAAATATGAGAAAGGTATCACCAAGTTGGTCGAATGAAACAACAACGAGATGGGTCAGCTCCGGTCGACTCAGATATGGAAAAAGCTCCCTTCACATTCGAATGAAACTGGACGCGTCTAAGGTTAGACACAAAGTGACCCAAAGCCTAATGTCGTCCTAAGAACCCACAAGTTTACTGGAGAATCCCACAAAGGAACTGCCACCAGAGGGAAACCACATACGGGCAATCATCAGAGAACCCACAAAAGGGTCGGACTCAATTAACCAAAACCCGATTGAAACCCCACCAAAAAACTCACAACCAAGAACCGAACAACAAATGGAGAAGATGATTGGAACACTCTATCGAAAGCCTCACTAGAATCTCACAAAGATTCACCAAGAATCAAAGAGAGAAACAAAGATTTTAGAGAGATAGATAGAGAGAGAGAGAGAGAGAGAGAGAGAGAGAGAGAGAGAGAGAGAGAGAGAGAGATTTTTCAGCGCCGTTGGACAACATGAGATATTTGATATGAGATATACCATTAGGGTTTCAAGGGTTAGGGTAATAAGAAGGAAATGGATGATGGGATTAAAACCCTTAATCCATTTGTCAATTTCAAAATTAAGAGGATCCGAGATGGCAAGAATCGGGTACCAAATAATCCACTCACCGGTTAATACAAGTGTGTTGGGGCTTTGGGCTTGTCTCTTTGGGACTTGGACAAATGATAAATTGGTTAGAAATTCTTAACGAATATTGGGCCACATAATAACAATATCAAATTCATTAGATCATGTAATTGAAAAATTTTTGTTATTGATTTAGGTCGACTTTTAAGTAAAAATTACCCGTTAACTCGCCATCCACGGTCTTACATACAAATAAAGTGGCATGCTTCAAATTTCAATGTGTGTTGGGTTGTATTTGAGTTATATATTGGCAAGACATTAAAATGGAGTAAAGGCCTTGACTTGCCCATTCGTTGTCTGTTGAATTGAGGTTTGTGTTGACTTATAATTCAAACGTCCCGAATTGTGAGAGAAATTTTCTAGGATAATAAGATGTGCAATACATAGGGGCATAAACGAGTCGGTGTAGCCGAATATATAACTATTCTCAAGCTTATTTGAATTTAATTGAGCTTTAAACTTATATTTGAGCTTGGTTTGATTATTAATCGAATCGAGCTCAAATGAGCTCTAATCGAGCCGAAAACGAATCGAGATGAGTAGATTAATATTTTTACACATATTTTATTCTTTTTCTTGATCAAGATCGAGCTCGAGCCGAGCTTTATATCTTATCAAATGGAAAATTATGTTCAAACTTGGTTTATTATGCTAACGAACCAAGCTCAAACGAGCTTTTAATGATCGATCCCAAAGCGAGTATCAAGTAGCTTGGTTCATTTTTCAGTCCTAGCAATACACAAATCACGTGAAGCGCCGTTATGATACCTATATATACATATAAAGTATCCAACTAAAATAATATGGCCCATACACTCGAATCCGAAAAATAAATCGTGTCCGTCAAGAATTTAATATGATCCAACTATAATAATATGGTTCAAACAATCGAATCCTGAAAAAAAAATGAACTTGTGTCCATCAAGAATTTGAGAGACGACTCAAATCCGAAAAAAAAAGAAACTCATGTCTAGACATTTTAAATGGGTCGGCCCAACCCACTTAGGCCTACCTCTTAGGTGGGCCAGTTTAGCCCATCCCACTATTTTCAGCGAGCTGGGCCGGGCTAAATAAATGTATAAATGGTTAGACCTAGCTCGACCCACTAGCCTGCCTCTAGTAAGCCGGTCTCGGGCCTGGATCGGGCCAACTAGGATGGGCCTATTGGTAGGCCAACGGGATGTGCCAATTGTTTTTTTAATAATGTGAAAAACTTGTTAAACTAATAAAACTAAAATTATAAACTAATATACTAAACATCATAAACTAAGTAAAATAAATTAATAATATAAGCTAAGTAAAATAAATGGTATTATAAGACAATGTAATAAACAACTTAATTGTATACATTCAACTATGAAATATCATCATTAAGAAAACACAAGATAACTCTTTTACAAACAAGTATTTCTAAATCTAGGATCATTTGCCAATCGAACAAAAAAATTGGTTTGACTATGTTGATATTCGGAGCGCAGAAAATATTGGGCTTCCAAATCATAGTCTTGTTCTTCTCCAAAAGTTGAAGCGCCGGTTGCAATTGTTGTAGTTTCAAATGTCACATTGTCGTCAGAGTCCTTCTCTAGCAAGGTTTGGAATTTTCCTACACGATGCAATTCCGATTTTCTATATTGTTGATCTAACCAGTCCTTCCATAAAATACAAAACTTTATTTGTTTTGGGCTTAGACGACTTCTTTTGTCAGTGATAGTTCTCGCAACTGCACTAAAAGCACTTTCCGAAGCTACCAAAGACATTTGAGATATTAGTAGATTACATGCTATAAAACAAAGAATTGGAAACTATTTTTGCTCGGATTTCCACCATCCTAAAATATCAAAATCGTCACAATCATTTTCTAAGGGAAGTTGTAAGTAATGTGTTAGTTCATATGTTGATCTACTACTTGATGCATTTTTTTGCTTCTTTATGGCATTTAAACAAGCAAATCTTGATCCACTTGATTTATTTGATTATGTAGGTGTATTCGCATTATCATATTGACGAGATGAAATAGTGGAATACAATTCTACTAATTTGTTAAGCAAATTAGTTATTTCATTTTTTCCTTATCTATATTTGTATTTTCAAGTATATATTCATAATATTTTTCAACTAAATACACACAACATTGTAATTTACATCTAGGATCAAAAATACAACCCAAAAACACATATAGAAGGAAGCTTTCCATAATATTCAGTCCATTTTGTTTTCCATATTTGTAACAATATCCATTACATTATCATCATAACTATGGTCGAAATAATTCAATAATTTTAATTATATTTGGCAATATAATATTTGGCGTAGGATAATATATGTCGGGCATAACTTTAATAACTTCCACAAATAATTGTAAAAGAGTAGCAATCAAATTAATAATATCCCAACACTATCATTAATGGACTCTTTCCTATCATCCCCACGTAATTCTTCATTACATAAATATGTAATTATTTTGAATATAGATGTGCTTCGGTCAACATTCTATAAGTGGAACTCCATCTAATTTCCAAGTCAAGATAAGGAATTTTGAAATCCATTTTTGCCTTTTTGGCTAATCACCTAAATCTTTGATTTCTAGTTGATGCACTCATTTTATATGGCAAATATGTTCTAACTTTATCTATATACGACTTTATACTAGATAAACCATACCGAACACACAGATGTAATATATGACAAATACATAGTACATGAAAAAATTTCCCTCACACATAGTATGCATATAACCAATTAAATGTTCAATTGCTTTTGTATTATTTGTTGCATTATCAAAAGACATAGATAAAATATTTTCTCATATATTCCAATAAGTGTCCATTATAGCTTGATAAATATGAATGCCGGTGTGAGGATGATTAATAACAGAAATCAATTATTCTATTTTTCTAGAAAAAAGTTTCCTTCAATCCAATGAGCTGATACACAAATATAATGTGTAGGTCCCAAGGGGTGTGAGTAAGGTTTAGAAGGGGGTTGAATAAACCTTACTAACTTTTCGATTTTAGTCCTTTTAAAATAACAGAGTTAATTTCACGGCAAAATATGTCCTTGAGGTACAACTAAGTTAGTTAACCAAATAGAGTTAGCCACTCAACGGACTCGATTGAGCCGTTGATATAATAACTCAAATTGTTTAGTCTAAACATTAACTTGGTTGTGATGAGATTTTCAGCGAAAGACTTAACACCCTTGAATTTGGTTTAAGTTTGTTTTAACACTTGATTTTAGCACTTTGTAAATTATCAGTTGGATTGCAAATTATCAACAGATATAAAATGATATACAGAAATAAAATGCTGAAATGTAAATGACACAATAATTTTTATAGAGGTTCGAAGATGGGGTAATTCTTCTACTCATCTCTTCTCCAACTCCCCCGGAGGAATCCACTAAGTATTGATCGAGTACAAAGTGGTTATCGATCCGAGATGCCTTGGTCACACAAATGGCTTCTCGTCCGACTCGGCTTCTTCTTCACAGGCGTGCCTTGCTACTTGACTCACTTGCTCAAGCTTCCTGGATTTGATCACGAAGCCCTCCAATAACTTGAGACTGCTTCGACCTTGAACCTTTCTACAATCCTCCTTGGAATGTAGACCCCTTTTGATTCTTCAAAAGTTTCCTCTTCAACAGTTTGAAGTTGTTTTTCCTTCACAACTTGGTGTTGGATCGATTTCCTTTGAAATTTAGGCTTGAGGATTTGCTTGAATAACTTGAGAATAAATTGCAGGTTACAGTTCGAATAATTGTTTGATAGTTTGGGTTCAGGTTCGCAAGGGTCTTTTTTTCAAAGTGATTCCTCAGCCTTTTATAGTGAACTTTCAAAAATCTGCCAGTTGAAGAGATAGGCTGATTTTCAAAAGTTACTTATGTTCGTTGGCTTGTCTTGTTGCAGTCCCTGATGTTGACATTTCCTCGTATTAAATGATTGTTCAGCTTTTCAGAGTCTAACACGAGGTGCAATGCTTTCCATTGGTTTATTCCTTTTGCACGCTTCTGGGACTGAACACTTTCAGACATGGTAGTATGGAAGTATTACTTATTTAGGTAAGCTTCTTGACTTACGGCAAATGATTCTTTTCGATTGTCTTGACTTGATCATAGCTTCTCTAACTTCCCCCAGGTGACTTCGAGTTAGCTTCCAATCAATGGATGACTCATCCGTCACTTCAACTTGAGACTTGGCTTCTTGAGTTGACTTAATCGACACTTCACACAACTTGTATCCCAGCTGATACTCCTTCAGTCGAGTTCTTGACTTCTCCTCCTTGCCATACTCAGTTGTTCCACAACGGAGTCTTCATTTCAGTCTCCAGTTGACTTCTTGTATATCCAGCCATAGCTGACTTGACTCAGCTCATACAACCCTATCTATTACAATGCAAATTACAAGGAAAATGGGGTGCCAACTTTCTAGTCTAAGTTTTACATGGCATTCATCAAAATCTAAACAATAAATTTCCCAACAATTTCCCTCTTTTTGATGATGCCAACACTTAAAAACATACATACAAAATGTAAGCATCAAAGATACATACAGACAATGTAGTAACAGAGAATGTATGCGTAGAATCAATCTTTTTATTGATCATAACATTCTTGTCCTTTACACAACTGTTTACAATGTGTATCATAGTAAACATAGCAGACTATATCTATGCAAATATAGAAATTACACAATTTTTATTCATCGTACAAAAGACTTACATACATATGTATTTACAACAGTAAAATACATGAAGGGGTGGACATCAACACTTCATCGCCTTTTTGCCTCCTCATTTTTCTTCTTGACTCTATCGTCCTCCCTCGGTCTCTTTCTTTTCTTCTCTTCTTCAGCTGCTTTCTTTTTCTCGTATGCTCTCTTTGCGGCAAAGATCGTCTCTTCTCTTTCTTTCTTGCATTTCTTCCCACAAACAGTTTTGTCTTCTATTTTCTTCTTCGATTCTCTTAACATACTCGGCATTTTTCTCTCCACTTCCGCATTTGCTATGGAATCATATCAACCCAATAGATCCCTCATTTCTTTCCCCGGATCTATGTATTCAATGTTTTTGGGTAGAGGTCTAGGTCCGAAACCTCTTCCTCCGCTGCTTCTTCCTCTTTTGTCCGGGTGTATATTGTACGGGAGTCTTCCTTTTGTGGTGACTTGCCGCTTGTAGTCTGGCCGACCGGTAGTCTCCGCTTATCGCCTTTCTTCGCACAGCTTAAGGCCTTTTTCCCAGTACAAGTCCCAAGCTTGGGCCATGGACATGTTCTCGAAGTATCCTTCGGATTCGAGCATTTTGAATTCATCAACTGATCTCAGCTCATTTCCGACGCGTCCAAATAAAGCATCTCGTCTTTTTCCTTCCTAATGCCTCCGTATTGTTTCAATATATCCATCACACGGGCATCCATTTTTCCTTCGACCTTCTTCATCCCTGCTTCTACGATTTTTCTCTTCTCAGACATAGGTACAACAGAGTGTTGGAGCGGTAGAGTAACTGGAAATTTGCTTATTATGTCAGCTGTGACAAGGCCTTATTGAGGGGTTTCAGCAAATATTAGAGTCATATCTTTTGAACCTTCCCCCTCAACTGCTTTTCCCTTCTCTTTCTTCTGTTCTTCAGCTGCTTTCTTTTTCTCGTATGCTCTCTTTGCATCATCGTCTCTTCTCTTTCTTTCTTGCATTTCTTCCCACAACTGAGTTTGTCTTCTATTTTCTTCTTCGATTCTCTTAACATACTCAGCATTTTTTCTCTCCACTTCCAGATTTGCTATGGCATCATATCCAACCCAATAGATCCCTCATTTCTTTCCTGGATCTATGTATTCAATGTTTTTGGGTAGAGGTCTAGGTCTGAAACCTCTTCCTCCGCTGCTTCTTCCTCTTTGTCTGGGTGTATATTGTACGGGAGTCTTCCTTTTGTGAGTTGACTTGCTGCTTGTAGTCCGGCCGATCGCCGGTAGTCCGCCGCTTACGCCTTCTTCGCACACGCCTTAAGGCCTTTTTCCCAAGATGTCCCAAGCTTGGGCCATGGACATGTTCTCGAAGTATCCTTCGGATCCGAGCATTTTGAATTCATCAACTGATCTCAGCTCATTTCCGACATCTGAAATAGCATCTCATGTCTTTTCCTTCCGGAATGCCTCCGTATTGTTTCAATATATCCATCACACGGGCATCCATTTTTCCTTCGACCTTCTTCATCCCTGCTTCTACGATTTTTCTCTTCTCAGACATAGGTACAACAGAGTGTTGGAGCGGCAGAGTAATCGAAATTTCTTGATTATGTCACCGTGACAAGGCCTTATTGAGGGTTTCAAAAATATTAGAGTCATATCTTTTGAACCTTCCCCAACTCGCTTTTCCTTTCTTCTCTTTTCTTCACCGTTTTCTTCTTCTCAACAAATTGCCCTTCTCTTTCTCATCTCAATGACCCTTTCAACATCTTCAGGTATTCCTCTTCCCCCTTTTTGGCATCATCAAAGGAGAGAGGAACCCCTGGGAACATGCCATCAAGCATGAAATCTAGGCGGTTGATAGCTGAGTTTTGCTTGGAGTGTGTTGCGGAGTATGCTGTACGAAATTCTGAGCGGGTGGCTTTGGACTCGACTCCACCAGTTTCATTTCAGCCATGAGAAGGCTGCATTTGTTATTCATATTTTCCTCTATGAGCAGAAGTTCTTTCTTGTGAAATTCTCGCAGCAGTTCCATTTCAGTGTTGTGGGAGGCATGCATTCTGTCAATGTTTTTCTTGCATTCTCCTCTTCATGTCAGCATTATCAGCGCTCCAGATCAACATTTTGTTGTACAATGCCTTAAAATATCTGACTTGTTCTAGTCGCATTGTACGCTGCTGTTGACACCATTCCCTGATTCTAACCACTATTCCGCGTAGATCGGCCATAAGATTGGCATCCCTATCGTCCAGCCGCATATCCAATGTGGCTTGGTGCCGTTCTACCTTCTTAATCTCTGCAAAGATTGTCTTGAAGACCTCTCGTACTTTAGTTGTCACCTCGAGTCTCGGTGGCGCCAAACATCATCAAAATCAAAGTCTCACGGTACGATAGAATTTGTGGGAATAATCAAGGTTAGGTCCGACGTTGAAGCGTTGAAGCGTCCGCTCTCGAGCTGTTCTTCATCAAGTTCGTAGTAGCTCATAGAGAAAGGAAAGTTTCTTCAAATGCATCATCACAAACATATGGTATAGATTTCTCCGTTACTCGTGCTGTGATGTGCCCGGTTGAGTGGAGTCTCCTTTCTGACTTTGGGAGCCTCGCGTAGACGATTTGGTTTCAAACTTTGGGCCTTGGTGAGTGGTTTGGCGGATGACCGAGCCTCACTGTCTTAAACTTTTCTTCGCCTCGATGGTTACGCTAAGTGAATTTGCTTGTTCCTCACCGCACCATCGCGTCATCGGAAGATGATGAGTCTTGAAGGCTTGGCTCATCATCAAAATTGAACGCTTGTCGGCGGCAAAAATTTGAAGTCCGGCTTTCTCGTACTAGGAAGAACATCCTCACCGAGTCTTTTGATGTGCAATTGGGGTAGACTCAACTTCATCCAGTAGATCCTAGGAAGGTTGTATCGGGATCATCCTGGGAGTCATGAAGAGCACTAATTTCCTCATCCGAATCGCAATTATGGTCCGAGGAATGCTCTTCTCTCCTTGATTTTTACCTAGGGAAGTCTCAACCTCCCTTAGGCCTTCATTACCTCCCCGCAGTCTCAATCGCAATGGGCCTCAGATAAATCCCTTCGACAGCGCAATCGTCTTAGGGTCTTCAGCATTGGCATCCACAAGAGTCTCAACTCCGTGGATTGCACTTTCATTGCCAGTGTTAAATCCCGGGAAGAACCATCCTCGTGCCTCGACCGCATCGGCGCTGGCGTCCTCGGCCGCAGAGCGGTGGCACTTCGTGATGAGACAAATTCAATCGTCCGCGCTTAACAAGGTGACAACTTACTGTGTTTCCTTTTCTTGTTCCTTCTCCACTTCGCCTCCTAGATTCATGGTGGAGTCATCTGCAGCATCCTCCGACCTAGCTGCAGTGGAGTGAGTTTTCCTCACCGCTCACTCACCGGCTGAGTGACTTATGTTGGGGTCATTCTGCTCCAAAGTCCCGACTTTGTCGAATGAGTAGTCAAATCGTAAAAAGGCGGTGGTAAGACACCTTCAACAGGGGTTGGCTCAACTTGGGTGCAAATTCCCGGTGTCATCGCCAATTCCCTTAGATCCGTCTTCTCGGTGGTCGGGAAGTGGTTGCGGAATAATAAAATGGCAATCTGCTGCACCACTCCCAACGGATCAATTTCCAGCTATGATTTAGAAGACTCTCCTGGTCATTCCATCAGCTCTTTCTCATGCATCAGTGTGGATTCCCGCATGGCTTGTTGCATGTCCAACTTTTCTTGTGCAACAATAGGGTCCATGTCCTCATCACCACCGCCTGGAGAGTATGTCAAGATGAGGATGAGTATGGTCGCTGTTCCGAGTTAGAGGACAAATCTTTGGCTTTCTCGAGCCTCTCGCTTCCTCGGATGCTCTTGCACGCTTCGTTTTCCTTCCGAATCGCAGATATTAATACAATTATCCTCATCCAAGGCTTGCAAAGATCGCGGTCAACTTCAAGAACCGAAGAGTTCCTCCTCCTCATCAATAAACTCGGATGTTCAAACGCACCCTAGAGTGACTCAACTTCCATTTCCTCCATGGTCTTAGACGATTTTGGATGTCCGGGTACAATATGGAGCATATGATTACATCATCATCTTCATCCTCTCCCCGTTGCCCTTCCTTTTCGTGAATGGAGGGTAGCAAACTCGTCGCTTCTCTTCACCCTCAAAGAAGATCTGCTTCGCCGCTTCTTGTTCTTGTTCTCGGCCCACAATCGGTCTTGTTTGCCTCTGCGACGGTCTCAATGACTTGGTTTGTTTCATCAATAATTTAGAGATCGCACTTCTTCAAGCCTCTCGAGATCTTTTCCACCGAGTGGCGGACTCACTTTGTCTTCTCAAGCTCTGAACGCTTGGTGAGTCTTCTTCTTTTTGTCCTTACCAGAGGAATTTCTGGTTCGGATACGGCTTCCTCAGATTCCTTGGCGGTGGGGGCCGGTGCATCTTTCTTCGTCTGAGAAGCTGCTTTTCTTGGGCTTGGCAGTCCTCTTCTTCTTGATGGTTGGAGAAGGTATTAGAGGTTCCTTCTCTTCCGCCTACCGCAGGGGCAGGAGACACTACCAGCAGGGGGCGGATTCTACTGCGGGCAGGCATCTTTCTCCTTTCTTTGCAGGGGACAACTATCTTCTTTGCTGCTTTGCATGGACAACTTTCTTCTTGGGAGAGGAAGTAACAGCTATTTCTTCAGGATCAGCTGATTCCCCCTCGCTGGTATCCGCCCTCTTGGCATATGCTCTCTTCTGGGCTCCAAACAAGTTGGCCCGAAACATCTTCTTGGTAACATGAAAGGATTTTCTATGTCGAAGGGGAACACCCTTCACCTCCATCAAGTGGCCAATTACAAGGCCATACCCCAGAGATCCTACAAATGACCCATCGTCCTTGAAGGACTTATTTGCAACATTCTGGCAGAGTCTGCTGTAGACGAATTATGCCCAGTTGACCTTGTTCTCCTCCATGATCATAGCCATGACGATCAGTTTGGTTTTGGACAGCTGATTGAAGCTTCCAAACTTCATGTCTACACATTTGGCAACGATATCCAACAGTTTGTGATAATCATCCTTCAGCAGCTTCTTGTCAACTGTGTAGACAACTTTTGCAGTACACTTGGGTTTGGCCACTTCCTTCCATGCAGCGACCAAATCTACGTTTGCTTCATATATCTCCGGCATACCCTCCGACGACAATAAACAGTGCTCCGACAGGTCCTTTGCAGTGATTAGAATGTCCTTGCGGTGGACGGAGGATTTAATCCCTTCGTCTTGCACCTCAGTGTTTACGTAGAACTGGGCAACCTCCTCTACGTATGTCATTTGGTATTCCAGTGTGAGAAAGGGTTTTAGCCCAAATTTCTCAATCTTATAAGCTATTTTCTTCACAAGGGTTTCATCGGAACCCTACTTTATCATCCCTTCAAAATCCACGGTTGATCCGGTGTGGATTTGCTTTGCGAGCTTAGTAAAATCATGTCCTGGTGCCATTTCCGTGATTTTATCGAACGAGACTTGACGAACTTGCTTTGAAGATTGGTAGGGTTTTAAGAGAAAAGATACTTGCTTTCTTGCTTTGGAAAGGTGAACAGTTTTTGAAGTGAGAGAGAAAACTGAACAAAAGGGTATATAAGGGTTATGAAAGGACGTGTTTTTGGTTTTTGAAATATTGATCAAGATCAACGGCTCAGATTTAGCACGTCTCATTTGCATTTAATTGCTCACATTTAATGTGGCAGCATTTATATCCAATCATATGCTTACTGTGCAACTTTTGACTATACCCGTCATTATTACGTTGACGTCATCCTTAAAAACATTCCCGCTCATTAAAAATGACTGCATTTTTGTCACTTAGCTCATAAATGACTCAGCTTACTCCTTAACTGACTCAACTCTTCTTCTCTCTATACGTATAGTGACTCAGCTGTCAGCTAACTCGATACAACTGACTTTTCGATACGGCTGATTCACTTGGCTAATTTGTAAGATCTACTCTGTTTTCATCTTATCATGTTTCATCTCTTCTCATTGAGTCTTCTGAGTGTCAACTCATCTCAATTAACCCTAGCTCATGCTTAAGCTCTTCAAATCTTGATTCACATAATGGCTTTGTGAATATGTCAGCGAACTATTTATCAGTTGAGATATATTCCAAGGTGATGTCTTTCTTTTCAACATGATCTCTTATGAAATGATATCTGACATCAATGTATTTTGTTCTTGAATGCAACACAGGATTCTGAGTGATTGCAATAGCACTTGTGTTATCACACATAATTGGAATATCTTTTTCTTCAATTTCATAATCTCTCAGCTGTTGTCTCATCAATAAGATTTGGGCACAACAGTTGCCCACAACTTTGTACTCTGCTTCAGCTGTGGATGTGGCTATTGAGTTTTGCTTCTTGCTAAACCAGGAAACCAATCTGTTTCCAAGCATTTGACATGTACCTGAAGTACTCTTCCTGTCAACCTTACATCCAGCATAGTCAGAGTCTGAATAACTAATTAGCTTGAATCCACCTTCCTTTGGATACCATAAGCCAACTTCTTGGCATCCCTTCAAATATCTTAGGATTCTCTTAGCAGCAGTCATATGGCTCTCCTTTGGTGCAGATTGAAATCTTACACATACACCTACTGCAAAGGTGATGTCTGGCCTGCTTGCTGTTAAATACAGCAGTGATCCAATGAGTGCTCTGTATTTGGTTTGATCCACAGGCTTGCCATCTACATCCATGTCCATCTTGACTGATGTATTCATTGGTATTTTCACAAAAGACTTCTCTTCCATAACAAATTTCTTCATTAAATCCCTGGTGTACTTTGTTTGACTTATGAAGGTTCCATCCTTCAGCTGTTCAACTTGAAGTCCTAAAAAGAATGTCAACTCTCCCATCATGCTCATTTCAAATTTGCCTTGCATGAGGTTTGAGAACTTATCACACAGCTCTTTGTTTGTGGATCCAAAAATGATATCATCCACATATATTTGAACACGCAGTATACTCTCTCCATCTTGAATTCTGAAGAGTGTTCTGTCTACTTTGCCTTTGGTGAATCCATTATCTGTCAGAAATTGAGGTAACGTATCATATCATGCTCTAGGTGCCTGTTTCAATCCATATAGAGCTTTCTTGAGCTTGTACACCTTATCTCCAGGAGTCTTCTGCTCAAAACCTGGAGATTGTTCAACATAGACTTCTTATTCCAACAATCCATTTAAGAATGCACTTTTCACATCCATTTGATATACAATAAAGTTCTTGTGAGCAACATAGGCAAGAAACATCCTTATTGCTTCTAATCTTGCAACAGGAGCAAATGTTTCATCAAAATCTATTCCCTCTTCTTGGCAATACCCTTTGGCTACCAATCTTGCTTTGTTTCTTACCACATATCCTTCCTCATTCATCTTATTTCTGAAAACCCATTTTGTGCTAATAACATTTTGATGGGTTGGTCTTTGCACCAATTCCCAAACCTTGTTCCTTTTAAACTGATTCAGCTCTTCTTGCATGGCTTGAATCCAATGTGTGTCATCCAGTGCTTGGGACACATCTTTTGGTTCTATTTGAGAAATAAAGCAAATGAACATTGCTTCTTGTTAAGCTCTGGATCTGGTTCTTACACCATCTCTTACATTTCCAATAACTAGCTCTGGTGGATGGTCTCTCAGCCATCTCACATCAGGCTTGAGTAAGTTAGCTGGATTCAGGCGTCTTGCAGGTGTGTTGTCTTGAGCATCTCTCTCATCATCACTTAGCTGCAGATTTTCCAGCTGTCTTTGAGATTCAGCTATCTCATCTTCATCTTGGTTGATTTCTCCAGCTTCAGCTTCAACATAAGGACTTTTCTGCATGGTTGGATGATTCAGCTTAGCAGTTAACTCTTCAATGTTCTCTCCATTTACATTAGGTTCATTAAAAATCACATGGATAGACTCTTCTGTAACCATAGTCCTCTTGTTCAGTACTCTATAGGCTTTGCTTTCAGCTGAGTATCCCAAGAAGATACCTTCATCAGCTTTAGCATCAAAAGCCTTTAGATTATCCTTGCCATTGTTGTGGATGAAGCATTTACATCCAAATATTTCAAAATATCCAACATTTGGTTTTCTCCCTGTCCATATTTCATAGGGAGTCTTTGTCAGCTGTCTATTGATCATGCATCTATTTTGAGTATAGCATGCAATGTTTATGGCTTCATCCCAAAATCTTTTAGGTAGCCTGCCGTGGCTAACATGGTCCTTGCACTTCCTTCGTAGTTCATTTCTTCTTCTTTCTCGCTACTCCATTCTGCACGTGGAGTCCTTGCTGCAGATAATTCATGAGCAATACCATTTTCAACACAATACTGAGTTATAATTCCATTGACAAACTCAGTTCCTCTATCAGATCTTATCTTTATAATGGTTTGACTCTTCTCATTTTGAACTCTTTTCATCAGTTGAGGTAACTTCTGCAGAGTTTCCTTCTTTTTACACATGAAGATTGTCCATGTATATCTTGAATAATCATCCACCACTACTAGGGTGTATTTTTTTCCACTTATGCTGGCTGGCTCAATTGGACCAAATAAGTCCATATGCAACAGATGCAACATCCTTGTTGAAGATGGACTAGACTTCTCCTTGAATGATGATTTGATTTGCTTTCCCATCTGGCATGCATCACAAACACTTTCTTTCTTGTACACTGAGTCTGGCAATCCTTCTACAAGATTACTCCTTGCAAGCTTGTTAATTGTCTTGAAATTCGGATGACTCAACTGCTTCTTGTGCCCACGACCTTGATTCAAATTTGTACTCTTTGCTAGCAGACAAGTGCTTGGTGTGGTAGTCGACCAATCTATCACATACATATTCTTTTGTCTGGTTCCTTGCAACACTACTTCATTTGATTTAGTGTCTTTAATTTGGCACATTCCCATATTGAATCCAACATTATATCTCTTGTCACAGAGTTGGCTGATGCTTAACAGGTTGAAGTTGAGGCCTTCAACATATGCAACATCTGTGATTTCTAATCTATTTTTGTTGATGGATCCAGTGCCTCTTATTTCCCCTGGAGCTTCATTTCCTCCAAATATGACTTTTGCACCTCTAATCTCCTTGAATTTTGACAGATTTTTCTTGTTCCCTGTCATGTGTCTGGAACAACCACTATCCATGTACCAGGTTCCTTGGCACTCTTTTGTTCCCCGAACCTCGCAATCAAGGAAATCAGTTTTTAGGTACCCATACTTGCCTGGGTCCTGAGGGGTTAGTGCTGTAAGATGATCCAACCAACCTATAGACAAATGATCTTACTTTAAGAGGTTGCCATCTATCTGTGCCATAATCATAATTTACTTTGGCAAATTGCTTGGGGGCTTTAGGTTCATACAACTGTCTCTTTTGTCTGTATGCCTGTGTGTATATTTTAGCATTGCCTTCTTTGGGTAGTTGTGATATCTCTGAGTGTAGTGCTTGGATGCATATGTGTGCTGATGATAGCTCTTTTGCCTTTGGAATGACCTTTGCTGAGTTCTAGGCCTTTGCCATTTTGGCATATATTCCAGGTCTTTCTTTGATATTTCACATTATTCCAATCGGCTTGGCTTGGGTAGTTTCTACCATTCCCATCATTTGTGTTCCTTTGATAGAACTTCCGGGGATTTTGGTAGCTCTGTTTCTTCTTCACAAAGAGTACTTCCTGTTTGGAGTTTCTTTGAGGCACTCTGATTTTCTCAGCTGTCCTCTCAGCATACTCAACTGGCTATTTTTCTTTTCCTTTATATCCAAGGCCAGTTTGTTTGTGATTGTGCTTTGGAGTGAATGTGAGTGCAACATTTGGTGTCTTGGGTTTTGAGATGCTTTATTACTTGAAGATCCTTTCTCCAAGATCACTCTGGGAGTTTGACTGTGCACAAAGGAGTTGAATCCTATGCGTGACTTATCTCCACACTCTTTTTGGCTCATAGTAAGGTCATCCAATGATTTAGATGCCTTAGTGAATGAAGCAATCACATTTTTGAGATCATTTTCTCTCTTCTCTATAGCAGCTATCTCTGCTATTAGTTTAGCATTCTCAGCCTTCAGGTCTTTATTCTCATCAGCTATGTGACTTAGAGTACTTTCGAGCTCCTTATTCAAATGAGTTTTGGCTTTTGAAATGGGCTGTTTTCCTCATTTAATAGTGTGTGTGAGGACTTAATGTGCTCAAAGTCTTTCATCATTTTGCCTAATGAATCATAAAGATCAGTGGGTGATGAAGTGTGTGTGTCACAATCACTATCACTAGAATCTGAGTGAGATGATTTAGAGTGTACCTCATCTTCTTGGTCAGGTTGATCTTGTTCTTTAACCATTAGACAGATCAATGCTTCTTCTTCAGAATCACTCGAGTAGTCAGCTTCACTACTCTCTGTGTCTGTTGCTTCCTTTGACTTATCTATCTCAGCAGTCTCAGCAGCCAACATTGCCTTTTTCTTTTCTTGTCTTCTTTCTCTGAAGACTCTTCTTTCTTCTTCATTCTTGTATTTATTGACTACATGATATGGACAATCAATAGCAAAATGTCCTGGTTGTCTGCAATTCCAACACAAGCTCTCTCATTTCTTGGGTTGTCAGGTCTTTGATATTCGACCTTTTGATACTCAACTCTCTTTGGTGGCCTATCTTCCCTTGACTTGGAGGAAGCTGAATGTCTTCTGGAGGATTCACCTTTATTTCTTTTGTAGTTCTTGTTGAAGAACTTGTTGAATCTTTTAACCATCAAGACAATTTCCTCCTGGTCAATAGCTTCTTTAACCTCAACTCTTTTCCCATCCTTTACTATGAGTGCATCTGTTTTGGGTACATCTGTCTCCTCTTGATCTTCTCTTCTCAGCTCAAATTCATAAGCTTTGAGGTCTGATAATAGTTCATGATTGGATGTTTTTGATAGGTCCATCGAGTGCCTTAGAGCCATGGTTTTCATTTCCCACTCAGCGGGGAGGCTCCTTAGTATCTTCATACACATTTCCTTTTGTGTGTATTCCTTTCCAAGTGCTGAGTAATTTCAGTGAATCTAGCATCCAGCAGATCCATTGTCTCACCTGCAAGCATTTTAAAGTTTTCAAATTTTTGAACAACAGATAATTTGTTTTCCTTAATTTGCTCTGATCCTTCACAAATTAAAGTTAGTTTATCCCAGATTTCTTTTGTTGTTTTGCATGATTTGACTTTATTGAACATTGCTTTGTCCAGAGTCTTGTAGAGAATATCCTTGGCCACATTATCCAAGTTGTATCTCTTTCTGTCATCAATGGTCCATTCAGTCCTTGGTTTTTCAATAGGGCTGGTCTTGCTTCGACCACAACTTCCTCTCCTTCAGCTGCAGCAGCTCTCCTTGCAGCTGTGTTCACTTTCAATATTTGCAGTGGCCCATCCTCTATTACTAGCCACATTTCATAATGTAAAACAGATAGAAGAGCCTGCATACGAATTTTCCAGTCATCAAATTACTCAATAGTGAACATAGGGATGCATGTCAAATTTGCTTCCATGAATAACTTTACAAAAAAAATGTCTTTGAAAGAACAAGTGTTAAAAAAAACTTATTTGAAAGATTGGAGATCTAGTTCAGTAACCAGTGCGGAAGGCTCAATGAACCAACCGCTCTGATACCACTTGTAGGTCGTGAGTAAGGTTTCAAAGGGGGTGTTGAATAAACCTTACCAACTTTTCGATTTTAGTCCTTTTAAAATAACAGGGTTAATTTCACAGCTATGTTCTTGAGGTACAACTAAGTTAGTTAACCAGCAAAGTTAGCCACTCAACAGACTCGATTGAGCTGTTGATAGAATAACTCAACTGTTTAGTCTAAACCTTAACTTGGCTGTGATGAGATTTTCAGCGGAAGACTTAACACCCTTGAATTTGGTTTAAGTTTGTTTTAACACTTGATTTTAGCACTTTGTAAATTATCATTTGGATAGCAAATTATCAGCAGATATAAAATGATATGCAGAAATAAAATGCTGAAATGCAAATGACACAATAATTTTTATAGAGGTTCGAAGATGGGATAATTCTTCTACTCCTCTCTTCTCCAACTCCCCGGAGGAATCCACTAAGTATTGATCGAGTACAAAGTGGTTATCACCCGTATACAAGTCTTGATCACACAAAATGACTTGATCCTTTGGGACTCGACCAGAGATGCAATGATCACACAAATGGCTTCTCATCCGACTCGGCCTTCTTCACAGTAAGGCAACTTGCCTTGCTACTTCACTCACTTGCTCAAGCTTCTTGGATTTGATCACGAAGCCCTCCAATAACTTGAGACTGGTTCGACCTTGAACCTTTCTACAATCCTCCTTGGAATATAGACCCCTTTTGATTCTTCAAAAGTTTCCTCTTCAACAGTTTGAAGTTGTCTTTCCTTCACAGCTTGGTGTTGGATCGATTTCCGTCGAAATTTAGGCTTGAGGATTCGCTTGAATAACTTGAGAATAAATTGCAGGTTTCAGTTCGAATAATTGATTTATAGTTCGTGGTTTAGGTTCGCAAGGTTTTTTTTTTCAAAGTGATTCCTCAACCTTTTATAGTGAACTTTCAAAAATCTGCCCGTTGAAGAGATAGGCTGATTTTCAAAAGTCACTTATGTTCGTTGGCTTGTCTTGTTGCAGTCCTTGATGTTGATATTTCCTCGTATTAAATGAATGTTCACTTTTTGAGTCCGACACGAGGTGCGATCTTCCCATTGGTTTATTCCTTTTGCACGCTTCTCGGGGACCGAACACTTTCAGACATGGCAGTATGGAAGTATTACTTATTTAGGTAAGCTTCTTGACTTCTGTGCAACAGATTCTTTTCAGTTGTCTTGACTTGACTGCAGTTCTCTAACTTCTCCAGGTGACAACGAGTTAGCTTCCAATCAATGGATGACTCATCTGTCACTTCAACTTGAGACATGGTTTCTTGAGTTGACTTGACTGACACTTCACACACAACCGATCCCATCGGTGATACTCCTTCAGTCGAGTTCTTGACTTCTCCTCCTTGCCATACTCAGCTGTTTCACAACGGAGTCTTCATTTCAGTCTCCAGTTGACTTCTTGTATATCCAGCCATAGCTGACTTGACTCAGCTCATACAACCCTATCTATTACAATGCAAATTACAAGGAAAATGTGGTGCCAACTTTCTAGTCTAAGTTTTAAATGGCATTCATCAAAATCTAAACAATAAATTTCCCAACATAATGCAAGTTTACCCTACCCCTCCACACATCACAAGTGAAAGAATTTTTTTAAGTTAAATTCGAAAAATGCTGTCTTAATTCATTTATTTCTTGTTCATATTGTTTATAACCATCTTTATAGCATGTATGTGCGAGACATGTTTGAATTGTGGTTGACACCCTCTTAACAAAAAAGTTTCAAATTTATAATTTTCCGCACTCGGCATGAACAACTATTTTGCAAGTTCTAATCTCATTTGTTTTTGTTTATAAATAAAGTTACTAATTTTTCCATTTGTAGTTTGGTGTAAAATTTGTTGTCTACTACCTCCAATAGATTGTTCCTCACTATCCCAACCCGGTTGTGTTTTACCTGAATGTCTACTTAATGTTCCCGTACCACTGCCTTTTATAAATTTAAATTCTATTTTGCAAAAATTACATGTTACTTTATTTTGTTCATTCTTTAATGTAAAAAATTTCCAAACTTTACTAGTCTTATTTCTACATGAAGGTTTATTAGTAGATGTCATCTCTAGTTTACAATTAACATGTGGGATATTCGAGGATGAATGGGATCCATTTATTGATGATGGCAATGACAAAGATGAGAATATTACAATTCTGATCTAATTGTAAAATTTAGTTTTTTGGTGTTATCTGAATTTTAAAATTATGAAACTTGTTACAATTTCGATAGCTTTGATACTTATCATCTTTAGGATTTTAGTATTTATGAAAATGGTTGAAACATTGATATATGTAATTTTAATTAGTATGTCTATATTTATAATAATATACAAAATATATAATGTTGTTTATTTTTTGTTATCTCTATCATTAGCATATTTGGAATCCACTTAACTCTTCAATTTAATACCTTCAACAAATTTAGTACATTTCAAGCCAATATTCACATAATGTTTTAAGTACCTTAACAACCACTTCAACGTATTCCAATGCATCATACTAGAATTAGACATGTATCAAGACAAACAACTAACATCATATACATTGTCCGACCTAGTACTAGCCATAAGGTACATAACAGAACCAATCACATTAGAATAAGGCACATTTTTCATCACATTCAAGTCATGATTACCTTTAGGAGACTGCTCTTTGCTTAACAGAAAATGACCAGCTAAAGGCACATTAATAGGTTTAGAATCAGCCATAGAAATTTTACTAAAAATCTTCTCAACATAAGAAATCTAATTTAGAAAAACTATAGAATTATTCCTACCTTTAACAATATTCATGCCAAAATCCTTCGTGCATCTCCTAGATATTTCATATCAAATTTGCCACTTAGACAATTTTGAACATGTTCAACAGTTTTTATGCATGAACTAATCAACAACTTGTCATCCACATAGATTAACAAGAAAAGAGGAACTTTAGCATCTTCTTTAAAATACAAACAATCGTCATAAGAACTTCTCTTAAATTTTAAAGAAAGTATGCACTCATCAAATATTTTGTTCCATTGTCTAGGAGAACATTTTAAACCATAAAGTGATTTCTTAAGATAACACACAAAATCATGATTCCTTTTTTCAACAAAATCAATAGGCCGTTTCATGTAGATTTTTCATCCAAATCACCATGCAAAAAGTAGTTTTAACATCTATTTGTTTTAATTCTCAATTAAACTGAGCACATAAAGCAAACATAATTAGGTTAGTAGTGAACTTCACAACAGGAGCAAAGATTTCTATATAATCTATCCCCTCTTTTTGGATAAATCCCTTATCCGCTAACCTAGCTATAAATCTAACAGATTCACCTTCATTCTTAACCTTAAACAACCATTTGCAGTCCACAACAGAGCAATTTTTAGGTTTAGGCACAAGAATACAAGTCTTGTTAACATGCAAAAAATCCATTTCCTCATTCATAACATTTAACCACTCAACAGAATTTGTAGATTTTAAAGCTTCTTCATAAGATTTAGTCTTAGAATTATCAATAGATTCAAACACACTAAAAACAAATGAAGTGAAATGAAAACCATCAAACCTAGTAGGCTGCCTAGTGTTTCTTCTAGCCCTATCTCTAGCAAGTTGATAATCATGCAAATTTTCATGTTCTTGATCATTTTCATTAACTAACTCATCATGCACAACAACATCATCAGATTTTCAGGCAAATCAGGTTCATTTTCAGGCAAAATAGGTTCAGTTTCAGGCATATAATCACGGTTTTCTTGCACAAGAGCATCAGAAAATATTTCCAAACCAGAAACATGCCTCACCTTATTAGGTGTACTATTTTCAGAATTAAGCATATGCATAGATAAACAAGGCATTTCGGATTCATTTAATGTCACATCCATGCTAATTAACACTTTAAAACCAGGTTCGGATTTTAACCACAACCTATAACATTAACACCTTCAGAGTAACAAAGAAAAACACATTTTACAGCCTTAGGTTTGAGTTTATCATGTTTTTATGAGTACAAACAGAACATTCAAACACTTTCAAGTTAGAAAAATCAATTTCCATACCAGTAAACAAAAATTCAGGTATATTACCGCCTAAAGGCACATAATGAGATCGATTAATCACATAAGCAACAGTTAAAACAGTTTCACCTCAAAACCTTTTTGAAAGACCAGAACAAACAAGCATACTTCTCACCCTTTCAAGTAAAGTTCGGTTCATTCTTTCCACTACACCATTTTATTGTGGTGTATACATGACTATTTTATGACTTTTAAATACCAGATTCAACACATCGGTTATCAAACAACTGATTACAAATTCAAGTCCATTATCAGTTCTTAGGATTCCAATTTTCTTACCTGTTTGATTTTTAATTAAAGTTTTCCACTGTTTAAACACATCAAACACTTCAGATTTGTTTTTCACCAAAAGCACCCAAACTTTTCTTGAAACATCATCAATAACAGATAAAAAATATCTAAAACCACCATGAGTAGTAACACTCGCAAGACCTTACACATCGACATGTAAATACTCAAGAACTTCAGAACAAACAGATTTGTTAAGGGGAGGAGAAACATGAAATTTAACTCTAGAATGTTTTCCAAGAACACAAAAATCACAAAATGGCATACAAGACAATTTATCTTTTCCAAAATAGCCATTTTTATGCAAAATTTCAAACCTTTCGCACTCGTACGACCTAAACGATTATGCCATAAATTAGTTTTATCATTTTCAGTAGTATTCACAGAATTTTGCAAGTAAGATTCAGGTTCATCAATGCAAACATATAAATTTCTCTTTTTAATAGCTTTAAAAATTACCAAATTGCCCTTGAAAATTTTCATTAAGCATTTTCCCCATTTACCCTCTAACCCATCATTCTCAAGAGCAGCACAAGAAATCAAATTGTTACACAAAACAGGCACATGCCTCATATTTTTCAAGGTGAAAACATAACATGATTCAAATTTTAAACAAACATCACCAATTCCAGCAACATTACACTATTTCTGATTTGCCATTGACATAGAACCATGCAATACTTCTTTATAGTTAGAAAACAATCTTTTAAATGGTGACATACGAAAAGTGCAAGCATAATCAACAAGCCATTCAGTTTCACATGCAGAATTTGAATGCACAGAATTCACAGAAGCACAATTTTCATAAACCATAAAGACATCATCAATATTTTCACTTGTATAAGCCATATTGGCATGCTCATTTGGTTGGTAATTTTATGAAATATTCTGATGACCTCTTTTGTTAGGGCATTCCTAACATAATGATCATGTTCACCACATTCATAACACTTCCGACTTTTATGTCTAGACTTAGACCTAGCCTTACTCTTTCCATTTTTCTTAGCAAATTTCTGGTTTTGGTTAATACCAACTTTATGTTGGTCATTAGACCTATTTTGAGAACATCCTCTCACATGCATAACCTCGCCAGAAATTTGCCTAGTATTTGTATTGACTTTTAAATCTAATTCCTTGCTTTTAAGGCTATTAACAACGGTGTCAAGTGTGATCTTGTCCCTACCATACTTAATAGCAGATTTAACATCACTATAAGACTCGGGAATAACATTCAAAAGCACAATTGGGGTATAATTATCAATATTTTTATCAATAGTCAGTTAATATATTGAATCAATTTGGTAAACACATCCAAATTTTCATCCATATCCTAGTTCAAATCAAGTTTAGAACTGAAACTTTTTCCAGCAAAAAACAACTTACTAGGCAAAGAAGTTTCAATATACATTTATTCTAACTTATTCCATAAGCTTTTGCAGAATTAAACTTACCAACTTTTCTAAGCACAAAGTCAGAAAGATTTAGAATTATAGAAGAATAAGCATACTCATCATTTTCAACTTTCTTTTCAGCAGTATCTTTTTCACCATCAAAACCAGTCACGGTCTTATAAACTTTTTGCAGAAGTAAAATTCCTTTTATTTTCTATTTCCAAATCGAAAAATCAGTTTTTCCATTAACTGGTTAAAGATTATAACCAGGCATAGCCATTTACAAAAAATACACAATAGTTTTTAGAAAACAAAAGGGACACAAAACAGTTTATAAGCACAGAACAATCAAATTCACACAAATCAGAGTATACAACAGAAGCAAAAATAAAAGGCCACATGCAAGAAACCCCTCGCACCACAGGATTCCACCACACTCGTGGGGTAGGGTCAAGTGGTTCTTTTTTATATGAAATATAAAACATAAATACGAGCAACTACCAACAGATTCAAACGAGCAAATTAAGGTAGATAATAAGGATCACACAGAATCCTTCTAAACTACAACAACAAATCTCAATACACAAACCGCGGCAAACGGTATTCACTCTATGAAAGTAATAAACCCACGTCAAGCGGTTATGCTACGAAAAACATTAAAATGGAGTTATAAGCTTTTACGAAAAATAGAAGAGTGCTCACATGGGGATGCTCTCATACCACTATTAGGCATCAACCCCGCTGTTTGACCTGATCGCCATAGCCAAAATAAAATATTACAAAGCTTTACCTATGGGATTTTGGATTAGGGATTACAATAAGTCTAAAAAGTAGAAATAAATTGCAGGGCTTTGGTCTATTGCACACGAAACACCCCGAAGCTACACGTCCTATTCAATAGTCTGCACTAAGCAAAGGAAACGGAACAAGTAAAAGACTGAAATAGAAAACCTAAAACTGAAACTGAAAAATACGAGAAAGGTATCACCAAGTTGGTCGAATGAAACAATAATGAGATGGGTCGGCTCTGGTCGACTCAGATATGGAAAAAGCTTGCTTCACATTCAAATGAAACTAAACGCGTCTAAGGTTAGACACAAAGTGACCCGAAGCCTAATGTCGTCCTAAGAACCCACAAGTTTACTGGAGAATCCCACAAAGGAACTGCCACCAGAGGGAAACCACAAACGGGCAATCATCAGAGAACCCACAAAAGGGTCGGACTCAAATAACCAAAACCCCGTTGAGACCCCACCAAAAAACTCACAACCAAGAACCGAACAATAAATGGAGAAGATGATTGGAACACTCTATCGAAAGCCTCACTAGAATCTCACAAAGATTCACCAAGAATCAAAGAGAGAGAAACAAAGATTTTAGAGAGAGAGAGAGAGAGAGAGAGAGAGAGAGAGAGAGAGAGAGAGCGAGAGCGCGAGATTTTTCAGCGCCATTGGACAACATGAGATATCTGATATGATATATACCATTAGGGTTTCAAGGGATTAGGGTAATAAGAAGGAAATGGACAGCTGGAATTAAAACCCTTAATCCACTGGTCAATTTCAAAATTAAGAGGATCCGCGGATGGCAAGAACTGGGTACCAAATAATCCACTGACCCGGTTGATACAAGTGTGTTGAGGGCTTTGGGCTTGTTTCTTTGGGACTTGGACAAATGATAAATTGGCTAGAAATTCTCAACGAATATTGGGCCACATAATAAAAATATCAAATTCATTAGATCATGTAATTGAAAAAATTTTGTTATTGATTTAGGTCAGACTTTTTAAGTAAAAAATTACCTGTTAACTGGCCATCCACGGTCTTACATACAAATAAAGTGGCATGCTTCAAATTTCAATGTGTGTTGGGTTGAATTTGAGTTATATATTGGCCAAGACAGTGTGGAGTAAAGGCCTTCAGCTTGCCCATTCGTTGTCTGTTGAATTGAGGTTTGTGTTGACTTATAATTCAGAAACGTCCTGAATTGTGAGAGAAAATTTTCTAGAATAATAGGATGTGCAATACATAGGGGCATAAACGAGTCAGGTGTAGCCAAACATATAACCGTTCTCAAGCTTATTTGAATTTAATCGAGCTTTAAAATTATGTTTGAGCTTGGTTTGATTATTAATCGAATCGAGCTCAAATGAGCTTTAGTCGAGCCGAAAACGAATTGAGATGAGTAGATTAATATTTTTACACATATTTTATTCTTTTTTACTAATCAAGATCGAGCTCGAGCCGAGCTTTATATCTTATTAAATGGAAAATTATGTTCAAACTTGGTTTATTATGCTAACGAACCAAGCTCAAACGAGCTTTTAATGATTGATCCCAAAGCAAGTATCAAGTAGCTTGGTTCATTTTTCAGTCCTAGCAATACACAAATCACGTGAAGCGCCGTTATGATTCCTATCTATACATATAAAGTATCCAACTAAAATAATATGGCCCATACACTCGAATCCGCGAAAAAAATAAACCGTGTCCGTCAAGAATTTGATATGATCCAACTATAATAATATGGCTCAAACAATCGAATCCTGAAAAAAAATGAGCTTGTGTCCATCAAGAATTTGAGAGACGACTCAAATCCAAAAAAAAAAGAAACTCATGTCTAGACATTTTAAATGGGTCGGCCCAGCCCACTTAGGTCGGCCAGTTTAGCCTATCCCACTGTTTTCGGCGAGCTGGGCCGGGCTGAATAAATGTATAAATGGTTAGACCTAGCTCGACCCATTAGCCGACCTCTAGTAAGCCGGTCTCGGGGCTGGATCGGGCCAACTGGGATGGGCCTGTTGGTAGGCCAGCGGGATGTGCCAATTGCTTTTTTAATAATGTGAAAAACTTGTTAAACTAATAAAACTAAAATTATAAACTAATATACTAAACATCATAAACTAAGTAAAATATAGTAATAATATAAGCTAATTAAAATAAAGGGGTAACTTTACTTTGCCCCTCCCAACTATACGTGTTTTTCTACTTAGCCCACTTAACTTTAAATTGTTCTACTTAACCCCCTGAACTTTGTAAATTGTTACGCTTTGCCTAAATTTACCAAAATACCCCTCTGTAGTTGATAGTTTATTTCCAGTTTACTCCCTGAACTTCAAAATCATTGCATCTTACCTCTTAATTTATAAAATCTTCATATCTTTTATATTTACTCCTACTGGGTTTTGCGATCCTTAAAATTGGTATCAGAGCCTAGGTTTATTAAGAACTTTTAGTTATATTTATTATATTTATGTAATTAACAATTGGTGAGGAGAATCTCTCCGAGAATATGGATCCGGACCGATGTCCGAGATGTACCCCTTACAGGACATATCGTCAAATATTGACGATGTATGCACAAGAACACCTTGACCAGGTTTCATATTGGGAATACCAACATGAAGAAAAAGAACAAACAGAGCCGACGGGAAACCTTAAGGAAATGCAAAATACGAGCGAATATTATAGGCGCTTCGATGCTTAACTGCACCTATATGTTCGGATGCTTAACTGCACTTATATGTTACTTGATGAACCTTCAAGAAACGCGTTCATGAAAATTCCCATCGAACAATGATTCCTGGTGGAGTACCCGAGTGGAATGAGATACTTCCGGACAAATCTAAGTTCTCCAAAGATCTTAGAGAAGTCCGGAAGACGGTGAGAATTATGGCAAGCACCATATTCATCTACCAAGACAAGTTCATCAT
This sequence comes from Rehmannia glutinosa, assembly GCA_016081115.2. NCBI lineage: Eukaryota > Viridiplantae > Streptophyta > Magnoliopsida > Lamiales > Orobanchaceae > Rehmannia > Rehmannia glutinosa. Next base: position 162,128 of record JABTTQ020000654.1, on the reverse strand, counting down.
ATCGAACCAAATGGAGACGATGGTGAAATATCGTAAGGAAACTCTTGAACTCCTTCATGATATTCGAAATGAGTCAAGAACCTGGAGGACAGGCCGAGCTTTTCCGGAGGAAATAAGCGTATAGATTTCGGGATAGTACCCTATTTACACCAAAAAGGGAAACCAACCGAAGTTATATGAAAAATGACAGATGAGGAAAAGCTCATTGCTCTAATCAAAGGAAAGTCCATCAAAAATTAAAAAGATGGATATGGAAAAGATGAATCTTAAAGATCTACATGACCTTGCAGAATCCTTCGTAGGATTAGGAATTGTAGATTTAACGATGAACACAGGAGATGGAACATTGGTCACCTATGATCCAGCAAGAAGACCAATTCCACCACCACGAACAGTTAATCCTAACGTCGAAGAAAGTACGGGTTCGAATCATGGAGCTCGGGACGAGAGGATGCCACACGCTGGGGATTTCACAACCAGGAGTGATCCACTCTCAGGGACAGGAGGTCGAAACCCTCTTGCATGAACTAGACAACCAACTTGGAAGGCCGAATGTTTATCGACGCCTTATGGAAGATCGCACCTCGACCCAATACATCCATATGGGTTGATGTTAAATCTGGACATCCCGATTTTAAAAATAGAGAAGTTCTCATTGATGAATGGGCTTGACTATGAGAATATCGGCAAGAACCCTCGATCTTACAAAGGATTCATTCATTTTACTCCTTGAAATGAGTCTTGAAGGATCGGTAAAGATTGCAGGGATATGACCGATGCTAGTACAAAAGGTTCGGTCACATCAGGAGAATCACTTAAAGGAATTGTCGATGGTATGGCAAAACTATTCAAAATCCAGTTCATTGGCACATGTTATTTCGAGGGATTAGAGGATAAAAAAGAAAGAGATATAAACAAGCCCTCTATAGCCTTGACTTATATGATATTTGTCATATTGACGAATATATCAAGTTGTTCACCGAATACTGGTGGAAATCAAGAAGATTGAAGAAAAGGAAGCTGCACAGCTATTCTTTGCCAAGATTCCGAGTCCCTCGAGAGAAATGCTTATCAGGGAATACAAGGATGGAGCGGAAGTAGAAACTGTGGCCAGAAAAATGTCTTTCCTAAAGGCCAAGATATCTGAATGGTGTTACCAAGCAGCTCTGTACAGGAATTACAAGAGATTAAGAGGAATTAACAAAACAGTTCCTCTATGTTGCGTGGATAATGACATCCCAACAATTGTGGGAGGTCAACCAAGGCGGCACAAAAAGAAGAAGGAGAGAAGCCTTCCATACCGCCGAGGAAGCAACAACAAAAGAAGCAGGTCTTCATGGAGACCTAGAAGGTTTTGGTCAAAACAAAAAGCCCAAAGTTACAAAACGGGGCAAAGACCAGCACCAAGCAGGAGTAGAGCCTCTTCATCACGGTCTAATCAAGCAAGTACCAGCAGAACACCAGGAAGGAAAACTTTCAGGCGTGCTCACACCAGAGCAAATGAAAGCTTCAAAGACTGTAATTGCTGGACATGCGGAGCAAGAGGGCATATCTCAATGGATTGCCCAGACAATCAAAAACGAGGAGTTAGATAGTTCGAGGCCACACCGAAAATCGAGGAAGCTGTCTATTATCAAGATCTTATACAGGTGTATCAATTTGAGGATATACCCTCAGATGAAAGCATCTATGAAGAAGATATGTATTCTGACGATGGAAGTGACTCCAACTCGAAAATAGAGTGAAGAAGAAATTCTTCAAAGAACATCGGGGAGGATATGTCGATTCCTCTATCACACGACTTGCGCTTTCTCATAAAACTCTTATGAGAATCATGAAGGAAGATCCAAAGCTTCAAGTCTATGATGGATTTACAATTGGAGCTATGGAAAAAGCGTTGGATAAGATTGAGTTTCATAACAGAAAACACCAAATTATTCACAGGGTAACAACCGGAGAATTTGCCATTCCGATGGAATTTACCGGTAACCTGATCGAGATGCACTGGTCCCTATTAAAGAAATACAGAGATCAAAAGCGAGTTAAAAGAGAAGTTGCAAATACACTCTCATGGATTCACATCGGAGCCATAAGAGTCATTATTAAGGCAACATTCAAGGAAGGAATAGATTCGCCACTCAATCTGGCTATTTTTGACAAGCGAATCTCACATCTCAAGGATTCATGCCTTGGAGCGGTTACAGGAAATTTGTATGCAGGAAAATTAGCATTCAATGTCTATCCAAGAATTGCATACAATTTGGGAGATTGTGATTTTAATAAAGTCCTAACCCTTCATCAAGATTTCAAAAGAGTCGATTTGATGAAAGAAGGAAATAGGCCTTACTCGATCACATACAAGATTTCCTATGCTCTCTCGAATACCCATCATTCTGAAGTATTATTGAGAAAGGAATTTATTGAAGTCCCAAGAATCTTTGAGGACTTTGCCAGGGTGGTGCTACCAGAAATCATTGAATCTCCAACTATAAAGGAGATTGATATGATAATTCAAGATCAACCATCTTCAACAAAAGTCGAAGTCTCGTTGAGCCGAGCCTGTATGGATGTCTTTCCAAAGAGAGAATGGTGAGTAGCAGCCGTTGGGAAGAAAGGAGACCAAAATGATTCGATTCGAGCGCATCCCCGATGTTTTTAAAATAGAAGGAGAGCCGAAATGTCCGTAAGATGGCGAGAGGTTGAAGTAATATTCGACATCACTCAAAAAGGATAATATTTTTCCTTGTGATGTTCTATATTATCTCTAACAACCTATAGTTGGAAGGTATCAAGGAAGCCTGAAGATAGGTGAAATTAAGCTGACTATCTCGGAATAGCGGAAAAATCCCGAAACAATTAATACCGGGAATTGAATTTCTTGAGGATCATAAACCTTGGGAAAGATTACAAGACGGAATGGAGTTCACAGCCAAGTGGCTAATAAAAGATACTAATCAAATGACCACTAGTCCATTCTCCATATACATTTCTATCGAAATGTTATATGTCAATACAAGGCGAATATTTCGCCACCTATATTGATTCAGTGCTGGAATATGTACTTTGCAAAGCCGAATGTTTTTCCTAAAGAAATTGGAGAAGATTTACCAAATTGCAGAAGAGATTTCTCTAAAAGGATTCTTATCCTTAATAAGGGGAATTAAACAAGCGTAAATCATGATCGGAGGCGCGGGCGGTACCCGTGGTACAAGGTGAAGACGCCACCAATCTATTTCCATGATACAGGTGCAGATGTTTTGCTGGGAAACAACTTCCTACAAACATTCAAGCGATTTACACAGGAGAATGAAACAAGAAGACTTATTTTCACAACCTTATGTGATCATAAGATAATTGTCCAGAGACTGCGGGAAGCATTTTACAGAAAAATGCCTATTAATTTTCGCAGCAAGTGTGGTGATGAAGCCAAACTCCAAAATCCAAAAATGGCGGATCGAAGAAAATTTGGTGAAGCATTATTATCCTATAGACAATTCGATTCGAATTACAAGGATAAGAAAATATGGGATAATAACTTGTATTCATTCAGAATACAAGGAGAAGAACGAGTACCTCCAGAGGCTATTGCAGAATTGATGATGAGCCTAATAGAGAAGTCACAGAGTGATGTTGCAATAGAAGAACAAATATCACTCGAGGATATCAAGAAGAAGATCCAAAGGAATTATAATGAAAATCCTTTGGCATGGTGGGACAAGAATGAGCTCAAAGCATCCTTAAGGTTAAACCTGGAAAGGAGTATGAGTTCGTAAGATTCAAACCAATCCTTATGAACCAGGAGGATCGTGAGGATATGCAGAAGATACTTAAGGAACATCTTGACCTTAAGTTAATTTCACCAGGAGTTTCTCCATACAAAGAAATCCGGATTCTTAGTCGAAACCATGGAGAAATCAGAAGAGGAAAGCCAAGACTTGTTATTAATTACAAGGGGATTAATAACATTTTGGAGTTCAACGGATACTATATCCCAAGTCGAGAACATCTGGTTAACTGCATCAAAGGTGCCAAGATATTCTCAAAGTTCGATTGCAAATCTGGATTCTACCAGATTAAGATGGAGGAAGAAAGTAAGAAGTTTACAGCTTTCTCTACATCGCAGGGACATTATATTTGGAACGTTATGCCTATGGGATTGGCTAACGCACCCCAGATATATCAAAGAAAGATGGATAATCTTTTCAAAGATTATTTCAGTTTCATGTTCATGTATATCGACGATATTCTCGATCTCATCACGAACATGAAGGAGCATCTCAAACATTTGGAAATATTTTTGAGATGTTTGCCACAAAGAAGGATTAGTGCTTTCGGAAAAGAAGGCGTGTAATCGCAACAAGACATTGAATTCCTCGGAATTAAAATCGATGAATCCGGAATTATTCTACTGAGAATCATATTGTGGAAAAGATACTGGGATTTCCGGATACACTAAAAGACAAGAAGCGACTTGAGTTTTCTTGGAGTTGTTAATTTTGGGGGATGTTCATTAACAATCGGCATATTACAGGAAGGTGTTTAGCCCATTGCTTAAAAAGGATGCAATATTCAAATGGGAAGATGAACATCAAGAAGGAATTAAGCAACTTAAAGAAGTTTGTAAAAAGCTTCCAAAGCTTGCGATTCCCCAAGATGAGGACGAATCGGTACTTTACACGATGCCGGTGATGATTGGTGGGCGGCGATTCTTACTAAGGTCACACCAAACGAGGAAGTGCCATGCGATATTGCGGTTTATTCACACCCAGTGAAGCAAACAGATGGCAAATCAACGAGAAAGAATTCTTTGCAGTCAGAAAGGCTTTTAAAAAATGGCCTCTATTTTTATGGCTAAAAGTTTACTTTGAAAATTGATAATTCAAGTGTCAAGGCTTTTAAAAAAACAAAATTGAATCAAAACCGAAAAGGCTCGATTACTTAGATGGCAAGTGAATGTCAATATTATGATTATGATATTGTCATTATAAAATCTCATGAAAATATTCTTGTAGATTTCTTGACATGAGATGGAAGGACACGTTCTTTGACGAGGTCCTTAAACGAGTAAGACATCTCATGGAAAACCCGGAGAGTTTAGAATGAGATTTTGGGACGTTATGTCTCAATGCGTGTTCTTCCGGACGACTTCAACAGTGACCGTAAATCCGTTTCTAGTCAAATACAAGCATGCCCGATTCGCTCAAGGACAATTGTTCTTAGCGCTGCTGCAAGGGCCTCTCTTCCAGGCGCATCTCCTACGATGAAAAAAGGGGCCGAGAGAGTACGGGGCTCTAACCCGGAGGTTATGGATTTAAGTACCATAATCACAAGTGTTGCGGGTGATGCATCCCCGAGGGTGTACAAATCAGAATTTAATGTTTAAGCTCCGGTGTCACAACCCGAGTCTTCAAGTCAACCCAAAGACCTCTAGGGTAAAAGAGGGAGAGTTGAATCTTGGGCCACGAGACATGCAAATCTAAGGTTCAAACTGACGAGAATAAGATTTCTCCTATGCGGGTATATCAACGGCAATGGGAGAAACTAGTTACAAGACAAGGTATTAACCCAAAGAAAAACAATGGTTGATATCTTAGGGAAGTATCCTAGAGTTTGGATGAAACCAGGAAGTCATCCAAATGAAGTACAAGAATGGTATACTTTTGGAGCTTTAGCTTCAATCTATACCGTGTCACCAAGATTCCCGAAATTTCAAAATTACCGAAATGGATTGGGGAAGCGATTTACGAGACCTGGGCCAATAATCCACACTTGGCTAGATGAGATATTTTGGAACCGTATTTTATCGGTGCAACTCTCCTAAACCAAATGAAGAAAGGCTTTAATGAAGCTTTTCATTTCATCAAGCTAAGGAGACCGGATGGAAATGCTTTAAAATACATTAAGGCAGCTTCACCGGAAGAAGGACCAGTGTTAGTAGGAGCATTTTTTGAAGACGAAGCTTCTACCAGACGAGCATGGGGTCTTTGGGTTTGTCTAACTGAAATGGACAAGGTCAAATATCCATTCAAGTTCTTCCAAAATTCGGCAAATGGATCTTTCCTTTTGAATTCGATGACTGGATCAACCACAGGATTTGCAGAGGAACTCTTCGAGACCAAAAGAAGAATTCTCTGGGAAAACAAGATTCCGGCAAGCAAAGAAACTTATCGGAAATTCTGTAATATGGCGCATGTTGGCCGTTGGATCGATCGGATCTGTCAAGCATGCCCCGAACAGAAGGAACCCGAGTTTGGGAAAGGTTTTCGACCCAAACCCGACCGACAAGACCAGGCAGCTGGAAAGGACAAGGGCCCAGCTCACAAAACGCGTTTTCCTCGGGGACCACGCAAACCAACTTTTTAGAAGATTCCCCGACAACTTTCACATGGGCTGAGTCACGCGGAAGAAAAAGAAAACCAGCTGGCGAGGCAATAATGCAGGATATGATGTAAGCAGTGACGTCATAAGTATCAGCAAGATTTGGAGTCCGCCTTTCAAGTCCGGACATACATCTATAAAATGCGATATTTGAAGGAAGCTGAGGATATCGAACATTTCCCTTAGTGACAATAAAATTTGAGTGAAAAAGTTGTAATATTTGGAGTGTTTTAGTTTTAAGTTTTATGTGTTTTCGAGTGCAAGCCTCGTATATGAGAGGCTAAACCAGTATTCTCCTCCCAAAAGGGGATTACTAATGTAATAAATATTTCATTAAGTTCTTAATAAAAAAGAGGCTTTCTGCTTCAACATGTGTTCATAATGTTCTATTAATTCATCCCTTTTGAGAATTATCTTATACGCCTGGAGTAGGAAACGAACCAAGGCTGTGCTGATTGCTGAAGGAGTCGGATAACTTGCAGATCATCTTCCCTGAGGGTGAGGTTGAACAGTGAGGAGCTATTTGTCAAACGATCTGGGGGCAGTCATTTTCCGACTGGTGGTGTTGCGAGCCATCTCACCCGGTGCTGTTTCGGTCAAAGAAGGTATGAATTTTAAGGGATTTATTAATTTTACGGAAGCATGTTGGGCCTGATAGGGTCGTAATGGACTATATCCGATTTTAGAATCAAAAAACCCAGTTAGTTCTCATACCTTGATATATCCGGGAACTAGAAATTTTAGGAGTCAAATTCATTTTGATTAAATTATATGATAGTTTTATTAATTTTGAGTATCCGACGCAACAAATTGGTGATCAATTGGATTGTTCAAACTATTAAATAAATTTGCAAAAATTAGGGGTAGAATTGTCCATATAGGGTAAAGTGGGAGAATTCACATTATACAGGGGGCATAGTGAAACAAAATAAAATTTGGTAGGTAAAGTCGAAAATGAGGCATAGTTCGGAGGGTAAAAAGTATTTAGCTCTAAAATAAATGGTATTATAAGACAATGTAATAAACAACTTAATTGTATACATTCAAATATGAAATATCATCATTAAGAAAATACAAGATAACTCTTTTACAAACAAGTATTTCTCAATCCAGGATCATTTGCCAATCGAACAAAAAAATTGGTTTGACTATGTTGATATTCGGAGCGCAGAAAATGTTGAAGCGCCAGTTGCAGTTGTTGTAATTTCAAATGTCTCCTTGTCGTCAGAGTCCTCCTCTAGCAAGGTTTGGAATTTTCCTACACGATGCAACTCCAATTTTCTATATTGTTGATCTAACCAATCCTTCCATAAAATACAAAACTTTATTTGTTTGGGCTTAGACGACTTCTTTTGTCAGTGACAGTTCTCGCAACTGCACTAAAAGCACTTTCTGAAGCTACCAAAGATATTTGAGATATTAGTAGATTACATGCTATAAAACAAAGAATTGGAATTTTTTTTGCTCGGATTTCCACCATCCTAAAATATCAAAATCGTCACAATCATTTTCTAAGGGAAGTTGTAAGTAATGTGTTAGTTCATATGTTGATCTACTACTTGATGTATTTTTTTGCTTCTTTATGGCATTTAAACAAGCAAATCTTGATCCACTTGATTTATTTGATTATGTAGGTGTATTCGCATTATCATATTGACGAGATAAAGTAGTGGAATACAATTCTACTAATTTGTTAAGCAAATTAGTTATTTCATTTTTTCCTTATCTATATTTGTATTTTCAAGTATATATTCATAATATTTTTCAACTAAATACATACAACATTGTAATTTACATCTAGGATCAAAAATACAACCCAAAAACACATATAGAAGGAAGCTTTCCACAATATTTAGTCCATTTTGTTTTCCATATTTGTAACAATATCCATTACATTATCATCATAACTATGGTCGAAATAATTTAATAATTTTAATTATATTTGGCAATATAATATTTGGCGTAGGATAATATATGTCGGGCATAAATTTAATAACTTCCACAAATAATTGTAAAAGAGTAGCAATCAAATTAATAATATCCCAACACTATCATTAATGAACTCTTTCCTATCATCCCTACGTAATTCTTCATTACATAAATATGTAATTATTTTGAATATGGATGTGCTTCGGTCAACATTCTATAAGTGGAACTCCATCTAATTTCCAAGTCAAGATAAGGAATTTTGAAATCCATTTTTGCCTTTTTTTCTAATCACCTAAATCTTTGATTTCTAGTTGATGCACTCATTTGGTATGGCAAATATGTTCTAACTTTATCTATATACGACTTTATACTAGATAAACCATACCGAACACACAGATGTAATATATGACAAATACATAGTACATGAAAAAATTTTCCCTTACACATAGTATGCATATAACCAATTAAATGTTCAATTGCTTTTGTATTATTTGTTGCATTATCAAAAGACATAGATAAAATATTTTCTCATATATTCCAATAACTACAGGTGTCCATTATAGCTTGATAAATATGAATGCCGGTGTGAGGAGGATTAATAACAGAAATCAATTATTCTTTTTTCTAGAAAAACGTTTCCTTCAATCCAATGAGCGGTTACAGAAATATAATGCAAGTTTACCCTACCCCTCCACACATCACAAGTGAAAGAAAGTTTTTAAGTTAAATTCGAAAAATGATGTCTTAATTCAATTATTTCTTGTTCATATTGTTTATAACCATCTTTATAGCATGTATATGCGAGACATGTTTGAATTGTGGTTGACACCCTCTTAACAAAAAAGTTTTAAATTTATAATTTTCCGCACTCGGCATGAACAACTTGAGACTGGTTCGACCTTGAACCTTTCTACAATCCTCCTTGGAATATAGACCCCTTTTGATTCTTCAAAAGTTTCCTCTTCAACAGTTTGAAGTTGTCTTTCCTTCACAGCTTGGTGTTGGATCGATTTCCTTCGAAATTTAGGCTTGAGGATTCGCTTGAATAACTTGAGAATAAATTGCAGGTTACAGTTCGAATAATTGATTTATAGTTCGTGGTTCAGGTTCGCAAGGTTTTTTTTTCAAAGTGATTCCTCAACCTTTTATAGTGAACTTTCAAAAATCTGCCCGTTGAAGAGATAGGCTGATTTTCAAAAGTCACTTATGTTCGTTGGCTTGTCTTGTTGCAGTCCTTGATGTTGATATTTTCTCGTATTAAATGAATGTTCAGCTTTTTAGAGTCTGACACGAGGTGCAGTGCTTCCCATTGGTTTATTCCTTTTGCACGCTTCTGGGACCGAACACTTTCAAACATGGCAGTATGGAAGTATTACTTATTTAGGTAAGCTTCTTGACTTCTGTGCAACAGATTCTTTTCAGTTGTCTTGACTTGACTGCAGTTCTCTAACTTCTCCAGGTGACAACGAGTTAGCTTCCAATCAATGGATGACTCATCTGTCACTTCAACTTGAGACATGGCTTCTTGAGTTGACTTGACTGACACTTCACACACCGATCCCCACCGATACTCCTGATTGACTTCTCCTTCTTGCCATACTCAGTTCTTGACTTCATTTCAGTCTCTAGTTGACTTCTTGTATATCCAGCCATAGCTGACTTGACTCAGCTCATACAACCCTATCTATTACAATGCAAATTACAAGGAAAATGTGGTGCCAACTTTCTAGTCTAAGTTTTAAATGGCATTCATCAAAATCTAAACAATAAATTTCCCAACATAATGCAAGTTTACCCTACCCCTCCACACATCACAAGTGAAAGAAATTTTTTAAGTTAAATTCGAAAAATGATGTCTTAATTCATTTATTTCTTGTTCATATTGTTTATAACCATCTTTATAGCATGTATGTGCGAGACATGTTTGAATTGTGGTTGACACCCTCTTAACAAAAAAGTTTCAAATTTATAATTTTTCGCACTCGGCATGAACAACTATTTTGCAAGTTCTAATCTCATTTGTTTTTGTTTATAAATAAAGTTACTAATTTTACCATTTGTAGTTTGGTGTAAAATTTGTTGTCTACTACCTCCAATAGATTGTTCCTCACTATCCCAACCCGGTTGTGTTTTACCTGAATGTCTACTTAATGTTCCCGGACCACTGCCTTTTATAAATTTAAATTCTGTTTTGCAAAAATTACATGTAGCTTTATTTTGTTCATTCTTTAATGTAAAAAATTTCCAAACTTTACTAGTCTTATTTCTACATGAAGGTTTATTAGTAGATGTCATCTCTATATTGTCATCTAAGTCAATTGGTGGTTGTGTATTATCATAATCATCAATGAATTCATTTTCTTCGTCTATTGCTTGGGCAAATGATATTATTTGTCTTTTAGTAGTATAAAGTGGAAAATCACTAATAGGGGAGCTAGGACTAAGAGAAGTAGTAGGTGTTTGGTGAGGGAAAGGGGAAGGGAAAGAGGAAGAGGATGGTTTCCTAAAAATCTTTTCATTTTGAATTCAACAATATAATTATGCAAAAATAATGACAATAATATAATTGAAAATAAAATGCAAACAGAGTCACAAAATAATATAAATAAAATGCTACTAAATTAAAAGATTAAGGAAAGATGGTACCAAATAATGTCGAATTCTTCGAAGGTTATTATCGAAAATTGAGAGAGTTTCAACTGGAGGGTTTTCTAACTTCAACTTCCAAAACACAATTACACTTTGAATAAGTATCAATATTTTCTTGCTTGAAATTTTAGAGAAGATAATAGTTTTGGTGGAGATAAAATTTCAATTTGAATCATATTTATAGACAAATTTTCAGAAATTATTATTATTTTTTAATTACGCAACAGTAATACTACCATTGCAAAGAGGCAGTGGCTACTGCCTCTGCTGCACTTCAGAGTGCAAAACTTAAATGTTAATAGGGAGCAGACAAGTTACCGTTGGAGGGGGGTGTTTGGATTGGGGTGTTGGGTATTGGATATCTAAAAATTTGTCCAAAAAAATAGGCACTGGTGGGCTGGACTCGGACTCCAAAGTAGCCGGGTTAATTTATTTGTGAGCCCAATAGGGGCCCCACATCATACATCTAGAACCGGTCTGGGGACACTAGCCCACTTGACACCTTTACATGTCCATCAAGAATGTGATTTGATCAAAACCAAAATAGTACGGAATCCAAAAAATGAAAAAAATCTAAAATACCAAAGAATTTCATAGACAGACCAATTAACATGTGGGATATTCGAGGATGAATGGGATCCATTTATTGATGATGGCAATGACAAAGATGAGATTATTACAATTCTGAACTAATTGTAAAATTTAGTCTTTTTAGTGTTATTTGAATTTTAAAATTATGAAACTTGTTACAATTTCGATAGCTTTGATACTTATCATCTTTAGGATTTTAGTATTTATGAAAATGGTTGAAACATTGATATATGTAATTTTAATTAGTATGTCAATATTTATAATAATATACAAAATATATAATTATGTATACGTCATTTTGCATCCTTAAAATTTCAAAACCTTTTAGCTAAATCAATTATGTCAGGTAAACACATGCCATACATTAAAGTACAAATGGACGATCGTATGCTCACCTTTTCCTAGGATTCTCTCGAGATTCCTTAGTGACCCGTACCTCACTGTCGTGCCCATCATGGAGCCTCCCATGGCGGATCATGCTTCTTTGCTCTAACCCCATCTTCTCTTTCGTCTTCCTACCATTTCTCCCCTTCACCCTCATCTTACTTAATGTGTGTTTTGTTTTGTCGTTTCTTTGCAGATCTCCCTTTCAAGTGGTTCTAACAGGAGTCAATCTCATCTATGGCTCTACTCAAAATCAGGTTTGTTTTTTGCCGACTCCAACATTCACACTATGACAGACGATCTGGCCTATTTATATGAAAATCTCACCCTTATCGCAGAAGAACAAACCAAATTTGCAACAAAATCTATGTCTCTCAGAAACTTCGATGACTCTTTAAAGCTTGTTGGACGAGTTCTAGCGCCCCACACTATAAATCAAGATTCGATCTCTTCCATGTTCAAACAACTGTGGTATCCTAAACATGGCATGACTTGCAAACCCTTGGCGACAACACAATCCTCTTTCAATTTGGTAACCGTGTTGATGAGGCAAAAATCATGGTTGGATCTCCATGGTTATCTGACAAGTTCCTCCTTGCTCTCCAGGATGCCTCTATGTCCCATATCGAATCTAAGATGGAGTTCAAACTTTGCGCCTTATGGATTCAACTGCACGATATCCCTATTGGCTTAATGAACAAATCTTTTGCAATCTCAGCTGGAAGCCTGGAAACTTGGTTGGCAAACACCTCAACATTGATACCTACTCTAATAGATCTTTAATTGGAAGATATGTACGCATTCGAGTAGAAATGGATATCACAAAGCCACTGCGTCGAGTTGTAAAAACCTGACTTCATGGTTCATAATATATTCTCCTGGTAAAGTATGAAAGCCTCCCAAATTATAGCTACCACTGTGGTATTATCGGACATGTGGACTGTGACAATGAAATCCATATCTTATCTCCTCCTACCACTGATTTTAAGCCATTGTATGGACCGTGGATCCGAGCATCCCAACTCTCTAACCCATTATTTTCACGGGTTTTTATGGAGAGCTGAATGTTAATTTGCGGTGACAAGCTTGGAAACAGTTTCAAAATCTTTACACCTCTCCCGAGCAACCATGGATTATTGGAGGTGATTTTAATGAAGTCTTAACTCATGAAGAATTTCAAGGGTCAAATCTTTGTGGCACTTGGCAAATCAACCAATTCAGAAGTACACTCGCGTCTCTTAGCATGATGGACATGTGATTTGAAGAAACCTCCCATTCACTTGGCATTTACTCTCGACCAGTCCCCTTACTCAATGCGCATGCCTTGATTGAGCTGTGTGTAATCATTCATGGCGCACACTTTTTTCATGCAGCTGGATAATAATTGTCCATCATTTTTCTCGAATTATGCACTTATTCACATTTAAATCAAAAATCATAACCCTCATTTCTATAGAATTAAAGAAAAGGCTTTTCTTCGTTTCGAGGCACTTTGGATCTGGGCAGACAAGTGTGAAAACATAGTCAGGAAACATTGGGATTTTTGCCCTGAATCCCTTCCCCGAAAGATTGCGAGTTGCTCAGTGGGACTTTTTAAATGTGGAAGGGAACGCTTTAAAGACTTGAACAAGCACATTGACGACCTGCAAAAATAATTTTCTCCACTCCAAATAGGCATTGTAACTGACAACACTAAGCAGACCTTCGATATCCTTCGCCACCATTGTAGGTCCCAAGGGGTGTGAGTAAGGTTTAGAAGGGGGTGGTTGAATAAACCTTACCAACTTTTCGATTTTAGTCCTTTTAAAATTTTACAGAGTTAACACTCACACAACTAAGTCCTTGAGGGACAGCTAGGTTAGTTATTCAGCAGAGTTAGCCACTCAACAGACTCGATAGAGCTGTTGATAGAATAACTCAATTGTTTAACCTAAACCTTATCTAGGTTGTGTTGATTTTATCAGCGCAAGACTTAACACCCTTGAATTTGATTTAAACTTGTTTTAACACTTTATTTTAGCACTTAGTTATTGATCAGTTGGATAGAAATTATCAGCAGATATAAGTAAGTATCCAGAAATAAAAGTGTTGAAATGTAAATGACACAAATGATTTTTATAGAGGTTCGAAGATGGGGTAATTCTTCTAATCCTCTCTTCTCCAACTCCTAGAGGAATCCACTAAGTAATGATCAGTTCACAAAGTGGTTATCAGTCTAGAGACAAGTCTTGATCACACAACTGACTTGCTCCTTGGACTTAGTCTAAAGATGCTTTGGTCACACGGCTGGCTTCTCTTCCGACTCAACTTTTTCACAGGGCAGCTGCCTTGCTACTTCAGCTCTCTTTCTCAAGCTTCTTGGATTTGATCATGAAGCCCTCCAACAACTTGAGACTGGTTCAACCTTGAACCTTCCTACAATCCTCCTTGGAAAGTAGACCCCTTTTGATTCTTCAAAAGTTTCCTCTTCAAAAAGTTTGAAGTTGTCTTTCCTTCACATCTTTGTGTTGGATTGATTTCCTTCGAGTTTTAGGTTTGAGGATTTTGCTTGAATATCTTGAGAATATTTTGCAGGTTACAGTACGAATATTTCTTGCTTGTTCGTGGTTTAGGTAACCTTTTCTCAATGAGTTTCCTCAGCCCTTTATAGTGAACTTTTGAAATTTTGTCCGTTGAAGAGATAGGCTAATTTCAAAAGTCACTTGTGTTCGTTGGCTTGTCTTGTTGCAGTCTTTGATGTTGACATTTCCTCATATTTAATGTCTTGCAACATTGCAGCGTATCTGACACTAGGTGCAGTGCTTCCCATTGGTTTGTTCATTTTGCACACAACTGGAACTAACACTTTATCCCTGACAACTTTAACATATTACCATTCTGAGTAACATTCTTGGCTTTCATCAAAAGATCTCGTTCAGTTATCTTGACTTGACTACAATCTTTTATTCCCCAGGTGACTTGAGTTAGCTTCCAATCTTTGGATGACTCATCTGTCACTTCAACTTGAAACTTGGCTTCTTGAGATGACATGACTGACTCTTCTTCATACAAATTGCTTTTCCACCGCTGATACACCTTCAGTCGAGTTCTTCACTTT
The DNA here is from genome assembly GCA_016081115.2 of Rehmannia glutinosa. NCBI lineage: Eukaryota > Viridiplantae > Streptophyta > Magnoliopsida > Lamiales > Orobanchaceae > Rehmannia > Rehmannia glutinosa. The sequence goes on along the minus strand of JABTTQ020000654.1, from coordinate 147,100 downwards.
TCTTCTTTGCCATACTCAGTTGTCTTGCAGTGGAGTCTTCACTTTAGTCTTCAGTTGACTTCTTGTATTTCTAGGCATAGCTGTTAAGTTGGTTTTTATACCAACGTATTGAGTTTTCCGAGGATTTTGCGTTATTTTCTATCTATTACAATAGAAATTACAAGGAAAATGGGGTGTCGACTTTCTAGTTAAAAACGTTTTACATGGCATTCATCAAAATCTATAAAATAAATTTCCCAACAATTTTCCCCTTTTGACGATGCCAAAACTTAAAAACATTAAGCAACATGTAAACAACAAAGATACATACGATAATGCAATAACAAAGAACGTATGCGTAGAATCAATCATTTTATTGATCATAACATTCTTGTCCTTTTGGACACATTTTGTTTTTAGTGTATCAAGCATATTTAAATCTAAGCAAATTACAAAAGTCTATGCTAAGATACAAATATAAAGTGAGAAATTACAAAACACTTTATTGAATATACAATGACTTACACAAAAATGTATTTACAAGAGTAAAATACATGAAGGGTTCACAACAACACTTCATCGTAACTTATGTTTGAACCTTCTTTCTAGTTTTGAAATTTGCATGTATATTAATCATTTATCTTTTCTTTTTTGATTTCATCTTCATTATCTTCAATAATTTAGATTCTTTTCATAAGCTCTCTTCGAGAGAGGTAATTGAACACATCTTTTCGCTTCCTCTCTTCCCATAGCTGGTCTTGTCTTCTATTTTCCTCTTCTATTCTTTTCATGTAGTGATTTTCCTAGCCACTTCCCAATTCGTTGGAACTTCATCATACCTCACCCCAGAGATCCTTTCCTTCTTATAGAACTACATATTCGATTTTTTTGGGTAGGGGTCTAGGTCTAGAATTCATCTTCTACGTGTTTGATAATTTGTCTCGAACCAAAACCTCTTCCTCCACCACTTCTTCCTCCTCCTTTCTAGATAGGTGTATTTTAATTATAGTACTTAGTATAAATAAGTCTTCCGCTGTGGAGACGATAACCCTACTTTCAAAACCTATACTAAAACTTGACACCGTAGAATGGTCTTTAATAGTGATTTGATACCTATCAAATTCTTTGCATAACTTAAGACCATTCTCCCATTACAAATCCCAAGCTTGGGCAAAAACATCTTTTGGAAATAGCCTTGATTCGAGCGTTTTAAATTCTTTAATCATATCTTGTCGTCTCCGCATCAAAGTGAATAAATCATCTTGATCCTTTCCTGCTAAAGTGAGAATGCCACCAAATGTTTCAACATTTCTTCAACGCGAAGGGTCCGTCTTTTTATCGAATTCTACCATCCTCTTGCTTCTAATATTTTTATTTTCATCTTCAATATGGACACAACTTGTTCGATCTCTTCGAGTCATCTTTTTTTGCCATGATTATTGAGGTCTTCTATTTTCCTATTCTGACCTGCGAGAGGTTTCAACAATCATTAAGGTCAAGTCCTTTGAATGTTCCCCCTCTACATTTTCTTTTCTTCTTCTTCTGGTACTTCTTTTTCAAATTCCTTAGGTACTCCTCTTCCCCCTTTTGGGCATCATCAAAGGAGATAGGGACCCCAGGGAACATGCCTGTGTAGGTCCCAAGGGGTGTGAGTAAGGTTTAGAAGGGGGTTGAATAAACCTTACCAACTTTTCGATTTTAGTCCTTTTAAAATATTACAGAGTTAATTACTAAGCTAAGTCCTAGATGGACAACTAAGTTAGTTAATCAGTAGAGTTAGCCACTCAACAGATTCGAAAGAGCTGTTGATAGAATAACTCAGCTGTTTAGACTAAACCTTAACTTGGTTGTGATGAGATTTTCAGCAGAAGACTTAGGCTGCGATTGGATATGAATGAGATTTCATTTTCATTCCGCTGGAGAATTTTTTTGACCAAACATGCGATTGTTTATAAAAATTTTCAAAAACTATACTATTCTCTCACTTTCATTTTTTCTCATTTTTTCTTTCACCAATCACATATACACATTTTTTCACAAAAAACTAATCATTATTACACATTTTCCCACAAATTTCACTATTCACTCACTCACACATTTCTAACTACCAATCACATCCAATCATTAATTTACTATTTTTAAATCAAATCAACATTCATCATTACATATCCATTCACACTCTCAAAATTTTGCAAAAACTTTCATCAGAATTTTTTTTCAACTATTCTCTAGCGAAAAGAAAATTTTCAAAATGAAAGCATATCCAATCGCACCCTTAACACCCTTGAATTTGATTTAAGTTTGTTTTAACACTTGATTTTAGCACCTTGTTAATTATCAATTGGATAGCAAATTATCAGCAGATATAAAGTGATATGCAGAAATAAAATGCTGAAATGTAAATGACACAATAATTTTTATAGAGTTTCGAAGATGGGGTAATTCTTCTACTCCTCTCTTCTCCAACTCCTGAAGGAATCCACTAAGTAATGATCAGTGTAAAAGTGGTTATCAATCCAGATACAAGTCTTGATCACACAACTGACTTGCTCCTTTGGGACTCAGTCTCGAGATGCCTTGATCACTCAGCTGGCTTCTTGTCCGACTCAGCTTCTTCACAGGGCGGCTGCCTTGTTACTTCAGCTTACTTTCTCAAGCTTCTTGGATTTGATCACGAAGCCCTCCAATAACTTGAGATTGGTTCGACCTTGAACCTTTCTACAATCCTCTTTGGAAAGTAGACCCCTTTTGCTTCTTCAAAAGTTTCCTCTTCAACAGTTTTAAGTTGTCTTTCCTTCACAGCTTAGTGTTGGATCGATTTCCTTCGAGATTTAGGCTTGAGGATTTGCTTGAATAACTTGAGAATATTTTGCAGGTTATAGTATGAATAATTCTTGTTTTTTCGTGGTTCAGGTAATCAAGGTAACCTTTTCTCAAAGTGATTCCTCAGCCTTTTATAGTGAACATTCAAAAATCTGCCCGTTGAAGAGATAGGCCGATTTTCAAAAGTCACTTGTGTTCGTTGGCTTGTCTTTTCTTGGTCTTCAATCTTGACATGTAGACATTTCCTCGTATTAAATGAATGTCCAGCTATTCATGTTCTGACACGAGGTGCAGTGCTTCCCATTGGTTTATTCCTTTTGCACGCTTCTGGGACTGATCACTTTAAGACATGGCAGCATGGAAGTATTACTTGTTTAGGTAATGTTCTTAACATTTGTGCAATGGATTCTTTTCTGTTAACTCCTCTTTGCAGTTGCCTTTTCCCCAGGTGACTTGAGTCTGCTACAATGATTGGATGACTCATCTGTCACTTCAACTTGAGACTTGGCTTCTTGAGTTGACTTGATTGACTCTTCATACAGCTGTGTCACAGCCGATACTCCTTCAGTCGAGTCCTTGGTCTTGTTTCTTGGCCATACTCAGCTGTTCCTCAGCAGAGTCTTTATTCCAGTCTTCAGTTGACTTTTTGTATTCCCAGGCATAGCTGACTTGACTCAGCTTATACAACCCTATTTATTAAAATAAGAATTACAAGGAAAATGGGGTGCCAACTTTCTAGTCTAAGTTTTACATGGCATTCATCAAAATCTAAGCAATAAATTTCCCAACAATTTCCCCCTTTTTGATGATGCTAAAACTTAAATACATACAAACAATATGTAAATAGCAAAGATACATACAGACAATTTAGAAACAAAGAATGTATGTGTTAAATAGATCGTTTTATTGATCATATCATTATTGTTCTTTACACAGCTTGTTTACAATGTGTATAAGAGCAATCAGAGCATATACTATTTCTACGCAAAATACAGATTTTTCATTTAATGTACAGAAGACTTACATACATATGTATTTACAAAAGTAAAATACATGAAGGGGTTGGCAGCAACACTTCATCGCCTTCGCTGCCTCTTTCTTTCTTCTTCAGCTCTATCTTCGTCAGCTCTTTTTCTTTTCTTTTCTTCTTCAGCCGCTTTCTTCTTCTCGTAGGCTCTCTTGGCAGTTTCATCTCTTCTTTTTCTTTCCTGTCTTTCTTGCCACAACTGATCTTGCCTTTTGTTTTCCTCTTCAATCCTCTTTACATATTCAACATTCTTCCTCTTCACTTCCATATTGGCTACTTCATCGTACCCAGCCCAATAGATCCTTCCTTTCTTGCTTGGATCTATGTATTCAATTTTTTTGGGTAGAGGTATAGGTTTAAAGCCTCTACCTCCGCCACTTCTTCTTCCTCCACTGGCCGTGTATTGTACTGGAGTCTTCTTCTTACCAAGAGAGTGACCAAGGAGTGATCGCTAGTAGTCTGCTGCTTGTCGCCTTCTTCGCATGACTTCGACCTTTCTCCCAAAGTACAAGTCCCCGTGTTTGGGCTATGGACATGTTTTTGAAATAGCCTTCGGACTCGAGCGTTTTGAATTCTTCAACAGATCTTGGCTCTTGTCCGTCATCTGGAATGGTATCTGTATCTTTTCCTGCCGGAATGCCTCCAAATTGTTTCAACATTTCTTCAACATGGACATCCGTTCTCTTGTCATAATCCTCCATCTCTGCTTCTACAATCTTTTTCTTATGAGACATGGGCACAACAGAGTGATAGAGCGGCAGAGTTACATGAAGTTTGCTGATTATCTTTGGTTGTGACATGACCTTGCTGAGGGGTTTCAGCAAGCATTAAGGTCACATCCTTTGACCTTTCCCCCTCAACAGCTTTTCCCTTTTCTTTCCTCTACTCAACAGCTGCATCTGTCTTTTCTACAGCGGTTGTCTCCTTGAAACTCTTTTGGTATTCCTCTTCGCCCTTTTTGGCATCATCAAAGGAGAGAGGAACCCCTGGAAACATCCCAGCAAGCATGAAGTCCAGTCGGCTAATGGTCAATTACGCTGAGTCGGCTCGGAGTATCTTTGTTCAAACTCGAGCGGGTGGCTTTGGACTCGGTTGCCACCAGTTTCATTTCAACCATAAGAAGACTGAATTTGGTATTCATATTCTCCTCTACGTGCAGAAGTTCCTTGCGATGAAATTCACGCAGCAATTCCATCTCAGTTGTATGGGAGTGTTAAGTTGGTATTTTACCAATTAATTGAGTATTTTAGATTAGGATTTAGTTTTATTTTTGGGTGTTTTTAGAGTCGTTAGAGTCTAATTTATTTCATTTAGTGTCGATGAAGAGTCAATACAGATTTGGTAGCCGAGAAATGAAGAAAATGATGAAAAACGGCGCGAAGAAAGAAGAAATCGCGTTAGAAGAAGGAAAAATTGCATTTTGGCCTAAGCACGGGCGGGCACTGCAGCGCCCGGCCCTTGGCGCTGCAGCACCCGCGACAGGGTCGGCGGATTGGCAGGGCATGTGTGGGCACTGTAGCGCCCAACGCCCGGCACTGCAGCGCCCGGGCGGTAATTTTGCAACATGCGTGCTAGGCGCCGCAGCACCCGGGGTGGAATTTCCTATGTTTGCCTACCTTTTTCTTGGATCTGGAAGGGGTTATAAATAGAGACATATGGGCGAAAATTCAGGCATCTTGGACCATTTGGAAGACAACAAAACAACAAGAAGACAAGGGAGAAGAATAGAAACATCTTGGGACAAGCTTGGAGAAGAAGATTGAAGGCTCTTATCATCTAGAAATAGAGAAGATCCCTCAACTCTTGTTCTTATTTTGTTACTTTCTCCATATTTTGTAAGATGTATTGTTGTATTTTTATTGATTCATTTTCTTTAATCATGAGCTAAACTCGATAATTCTAGAGGGATGGTGTAATCTATGTTTGAACTTTTGTTTTGAGATTGTGGTTTGTCAATCTAGATCTATCAATTTATTTGTGATATTTGGATCTATTGCTTCTAAATTACTTGATCAATAATTTAGATTGTTTTGGTGTATTTGATTTGATACTTGAGAGAGGTAATTGAATACATGACCTTGAAATAGCATAACCTAGGATTTCATAGAATTGAGAGATTTGTGAATCCTTTGAAGTCATTTATCAAGATTCATAGCTTTTATTGAGATTTCAATTGGTGATTTTTATAGAGATATTGATTTCCCAATTGAGATCTAAAATCATTCGGCACTCGAGAGAGGAAATGATTATTGTAGAAATCTTGACTTATAAATTGATAATTGATGATTGATAAACCATATTGATAACATAAGGGATAACTAGATTCATCACACCTCTAGAATTCATTTAATCATTTGGATAAACTCATTGATATTTTCATATTCTTGATTTATTTTTGGTATTTTTAGTATAATCAACTCCATCAAATATTGAATTTCTAAATAAAGTTAGACTACTATACTTTAATACTTAGCGATAATTCGATAATTATTCCTGTGGATTCGACAACCTTATTTCTCTATATTAAAACTTGACACCGTAGACTTGCGGTTTGAAAAAATCTCTAACAAGTTTTTGGCGCCGTTGCCGGGGAATAATTCATCTTATTTGCGCTAATAATATTACTTAGTAGTTTTACTTTAATTTAGATTGGTTCTTGTTACAATTGGGTTATTGCCATTTTTGTGTTTTCTTGTTGATGCGAAGAAATAAAAGTGCTAATTTAATCTTATTTGATCCAGAAATTGAAAGAACACTTCGAAAGATTAGAGCCGCACGAAGAATCGAATTCGCAAAAATGGCAGAAAACAGTGATGATGAAAACCGCATACCCGTTATTGCACCACTGGAGAGGCCATTCGTGACTATTTTTGACCAACCACGAACCAAAATTATTCAGGCATTGTTCGCCAACCAATCAACGCGAACAATTTTGAATTGAAACCGGCCTTGATCAACATGGTACAACAAAACCAGTTTGGGGGTAGTGTTGTGGACGACCCTAACACTCATTTGGCCGTTTTTCTTGAGATATGTGACACAATAAAAATGAATGGGGTTCCAGATAAAGCTATTCGGTTGAGGTTATTTCCGTTTTCACTTCGTGACAAAGCTAGACAATGGCTTCAAACCTTCCCACCCGGAAGTATCACTAGTTGGGATGATCTCACTGAAGAATTCATGACAAAATTCTTTCCATCTAGCAAGACACTTCAACTGAAGAGTGAGATTGCTCAATTTCATCAAATCGACTTTGAACCACTCTACGAAGCTTGGGAGCGATTCAAGGAATTATTGAGGAGGTGTCCACAACAAGGGTACGCAGATTGGCAAAAAGTACAGTACTTCTACAATGGTATGAATGGGCATTCGAGGACTATTATTGATGCTGCAACGGGAGGTACATTGATGGCTAAAACTCCAAGTGAAGCCATGCTTTTACTAGAAGAAATGGCTGCCAATAGTTATCAATGGCCTTCTGAGAGATCTACGCCAAGGAAAGTTGCCGGTGTTCTTGAACTTGATACTATGTCCGCATTAGCCTCTCAAATTAGTTGTACTATTTTTGAGTGTAGTGCCTGGGTGCATATGTGTGCTGATGATAACTCTTTTTCTTTTGGAATGGCCTTTGCTGAGTTCTAGGCCTTTGCCATTTGGGCTTATATTCCATAGATCTTTGCTGATATTTCACATTGTTCCAATCAGCTTGGCTTGGGTAGTTTCTACCATTCCCATCATATAAGTTTCTTTGATGAAACTTCTGGGGTTTTTGGTACCTCTGTTTATTCTTCACAGAGTACTTCCTATTTTGAGTTTGCTGAGGAACTCTGCTGGATTTCTTCTCACTGTCCTCTCTGCATATTCAACTGGCTGTTTTCCTTTTCCTTTATATCCAAGTCGAGTTGTGCTTTGGAGTGAATGTGGGTGCAACATTTGGTGTCTTGGATTTTTGAGATGCTTCATTACTTGAAGATCCTTTTTTCAAAATCACTCTGGTAGTTTGACTGTGCACAAAGGAATTGAATCTTATGCCTGTCTTATCTCCATACTCTTTTTGGCTCAAAATAAGGTCATCCAATGATTTAGATGCCTTTGTAAAAGATGCAATCACATTTTTGAGATCATTTTCCCTTTTTTTGTAGCAGCTATCTCTGCTATTAGTTTAGCATTCTCAGCCTTCAGCTCTTTGTTCTCATCAGCTATGTGACTTAGAGTACTCAGCTCCTTAGTCAGCTATGAGTTTTGGCTTTTGAGCTGGCTATTTTCCTCGTTTAATAGTGTGTGTGAGGATTTAATGTGCTCAAAATTTTTCATCATTTTGCCTAATGAATCATAAAGATCAGTGGGTGATGAAGTGTGTGTGTCACAATCAATATCGCTAGAATCTGAGTAAGATGAGTTAGAGTGTACCTCATCTTCTTGGTCAGGTTGATCTTGTTCTTTAGCCATTAGACAGATCAATGCTTCTTCTTCAGAATCACTTGATTAGTCAGCTTCACTACTCTCTGAGTCCACTGCTTCTTTGGACTTAGCTGTCTCAGCAGTCTCTGCAGCCAACATGGCATTTTTCTTTTCCTGTCTTGTTTATCTGAAGACTCTTCTTTCTTCTTCATTGATGTATTTATTGACTACAGGATATGGACATTCAATAGCAAAGTGTCCTGGTTGTCTACAGTTCCAACACAGGTTCTCAACTCTTTGATCAGCTCTTTCTGTTCTTGGGTTATCAGCTCTTTGATATTCAACCTTTTGATACTCAGCTCTCTTGGGTGGCCTATCTTCTCTTGACTTGGAGGGAGCTGAATGTCTCCTGGAGGATTCACCCTTGTTTCTCTTATAGTTCTTATTGAAGAACTTGTTGAATCTTTTAACCATAAGGGCAATCTCTTCCTAGTCAATGGCTTCCTTGACTTAAGCTCTCTTCCCATCCTTGACTATAAGTGCAACTGTTTTGGGTACAACTATCTCCTCTTGATCCTTTCTTCTCAGCTCAAATTCATAAGCTTTGAGGTCTGAGAATAGCTCATGATTGGATGTTATCGATAGGTCCATCGAGTGCCTTAGAGCCATGGTCTTCATTTCCCATTCAACTGGGAGACTCCTTAGAATCTTCATACACATCTCCTTCTGTATGTATTTCTTTCCAAGTGCTGAGAGCTCATTTGTAATTTCAGTGAATCTAGCATCCAACTGATCCATTGTCTCACCTGCAAGCATTTTAAAGTTTTCAAATTTTTGAACAACAACAGATAATTTGTTTTCTTTAATTTGCTCTGATCATTCACAAATTAAAGTTAATTTATCCTAGATTTCTTTTGTTGTATTGCATGACTTGACTTTATTGAACATTGCTTTGTCCAGAGTCTTGTAGAGAATATCCTTGGCCATGTTGTCCAAGTTGTATCTCTTTCTATCATCGTTGGTCCATTCAGTCCTTGGTTTTTCAACTAAGGCTGGTATTGCTTCAGCTACAGCTTATTCTCTCTTCCTTTTCTGCAAATTTGCTCTCCTTGCAACTGTGTTCACTTTCAATATTTGCAGTGGCCCATCCTCTATCACTAGCCACACTTCGTCATGTAAAGCAGATAGATGAGCCTGCATACGAATTTTCCAGTCATCAAACTTCTCAATTGTGACCATAGGAATGCGTGTCAAATTTGCTTCCATGATAATAACTTTGCTGAATAGAAATAGATTTTGAAAGAGCAAGTGTTAAAAATTTCTTTGAAAGATTGGAGATCTAGTTCAGTAACCAGTATGGAAGGCTCAATGAACCAACCGCTCTGATACCACTTGTAGGTCCCAAGGGGTGTGAGTAAGGTTTAGAAGGGGGGGTTGAATAAACTTTACCAACTTTTCGATTTTAGTCCTTTTAAAATATTACAGAGTTAATTACAGAGTTAAGTCCTTGATGGACATCTAAGTTAGTTAATCAGCAGAGTTAGCCACTCAACAGACTCGAAAGAGCGGTTGATAGAATAACTCAGCTGCTTAGACTAAACCTTAACTTGGCTGTGATGAGATTTTCAGCGGAAGACTTAACACCCTTGAATTTGATTTAAGTTTGTTTTAACACTTGATTTTAGCACCTTGTTAATTATCAATTGGATAGCAAATTATCAGCAGATATAAAGTGATATGCAAAAATAAAATGCTGAAATGTAAATGACACAATAATTTTTATAGAGGTTCGAAGATGGGGTAATTCTTCTACTCCTCTCTTCTCTAACTCCTGGAGGAATGCACTAAGTAATGATCAGTGTAAAAAGTGGTTATCAGTCCAGATACAAGTATTGTTCACACAACTGACTTGCTCCTTTGGGACTCAGTCTGGAGATGCCTTGATCACTCAGCTGGCTTCTTGTCTGACTCAGCTTCTTCACAGGGCGGCTGCCTTGTTACTTCTTGCTTACTTTCTCAAGCTTTTTAGATTTGATCACGACCCCTCCAATAACTTGAGATTGGTTCGACCTTGAACCTTTCTACAATCCTCCTTGGAAAGTAGACCCCTTTTGCTTCTTCAAAAGTTTCCTCTTCAACAGTTTGAAGTTGTCTTTCCTTCACAGCTTAGTGTTGGATCGATTTGTTTCGAGATTTAGGCTTGAGGATTTGCTTGAATAACTTGAGAATATTTTGCAGGTTACAGTATGAATAATTCTTGTTTTTTCGTGGTTCAGGTAATCAAGGTAACCTTTTCTCAAAGTGATTCCTCAGCCTTTTATAGTGAACTTTCAAAAATCTGCCCATTGAAGAGATAGTCTAATTTTCAAAAGTCACTTGTGTTCGTTGGCTTGTCTTTTCTTGGTCTTCAATCTTGACATGTAGACATTTCCTCGTATTAAATGAATGTCTAGATTTTCAGGTTCTGACACGAGGTGCAGTGCTTCCCATTGGTTTATTCCTTTTGCATGCTTCTGGGACTGAGCATTTTAAGACATGGCAGTATGGAAGTATTACTTGTTTAGGTAATGTTCTTGACTTTTGTGCAACGGATTCTTTTCAGTTAACTCCTCTTTGCCGGTGCCTTTTCCCAGGTGACTTGAATCTGCTACAATGATTGGATGACTCATCTGTCACTTCAACTTGAGATTTGGCTTCTTGGGTTGACTTGATTGACTCTTCATATAGCTGTGTCACAGCCGATACTCCTTCAGTCGAGTCCTTGGTCTTCTTTCTTGTCCATACTCAGTTGTTCCTCAGCGGAGTCTTTATTGCAGTCTTCAGTTGACTTCTTGTATTCCCAGGCATAGCTGACTTGACTCAGCTTATACTGCCCTATTTATTACAATAAGAATTACAAGGAAAATGGGGTGCCAACTTTCTAGTCTAAGTTTTACATGGCATTCATCAAAATCTAAGCAATAAATTTCCCAATAGCCTGCGAGCATGAAGTCGAGTCTGCTGAGAGCTGAGTTCTGCTTGGAGTCTGCTGCGGCATGTGTTGTTCGAAATTCTGAACGAGTGGCCTTTGACTTGGCTGCCACCTGTTTCATTTCAGCTATGAGAAGGCTGAACTTCGCATTCATGGTCTCCTCAAGACACAAAATTGCTTTTTGATGGAATTCACGCAGTAACTCCATATTCGCCTGCATCCTCTACTTCATATTAGCATTGTCAGCACTCCAAACAAGCATCTTATTGTACAATGCATTGAAATAGCGAACTTGTTCGTATCGCATTGCACTCTGCTGCTGACACCACTACCTGATCCTTACCACTATCCCTCTTAAATATGCTGTGAGGGTGGCATCTCTATTGTCTAGACGCAAATCTAGTGAGGCCTGGTGCCGTCCGATCTTCTCAATCTCTGCACAGATCTTCTTGAAGAATTCTCGGATCTAAGTTGTCACACCTGAGTCAGCTGCCGGCCATTCATCATCGAAATCAAAGTTCACTGGCACAATGGAGTCGGTAGGGATTACATGATCTTCTCGGACTATGAAACGTCGCAGCTCTTTTGTTGTCTCTTCCTCTAGCTCTGGCAGCTCAATCGAAAAGGGAAATACTTGCTCAAACGTATCATCTCGCACATATGGGATTGACTGTGCTATTTGTGCCTGTGATGTCTCTGGTTGAGTCGGTACTGCTGCAGCTGTGGGAGCCTGCGCAGATGACTCAGTTTTAGCTGGGCCTTTTGAAATGTGTTGGCCAGCTGAGTGAGCCTCAGCTGTCTTAACAGCTTCTTCGGCCTCAGTAGATTTTGCTAAGTGAAGTACATGGTCCTCTGCTGCAGCATCAGCATCATCGGATGATGATGAAACCTGGGGGCTTGGTTCATCATCGAAGTGGAATGTTTGACGAGCAGCTTTGCAACTCGACTGACTCGTTTGCGGGAGAACATCCTTAGATGGGTCCTTTTGATGTGCAACAGGTGTGGACTCAGCTTCATCTTCAGACCCCAGAAATGATATGTCAGGGTTTTCCTGGGAGTCATGAAGTGCACTAATCTCCTTCTCAAATTCAACAATGTTAACATGAGGGATGTTCTGAACTTCTTGAACTTTACCCAGGGAGGTCTCAACTTCCCTTGGGCCTTCAACACCTCCAGGTCTCAACTGCAGAGAGGCCTTCAACATTCCCTTCGACAGTCACAACTGTCTTAGGGTCTTGGACCATGGCATCCGAAGGAGTCTCAACCCATTGGATTGCACTTTCACTACCTAGAGTGTTAACTCCCGGGGCATTTCCATCCTTTGCCTCAACTGCAATAGCAGTGTCCTCAGCTTGCAAAGCAGTTGACACTTCAGCTGGGACAGACTCAACTGTCCGAGCTTCCTCAATGTCAACCTGCTGTGGTTTTTTTTTTCAGTTTCCATTTCGCCTCATTTCTTCAATGAAGAGTCATCTCAAGATCATCCTCGACCCTCTTGCCGACCGAGTGAGTTTTTCTCCTCACCGCACACCCGGTAAGTGATCGATGTTGGGTCACTCTTCTCCTGACTCGCGGCTTCTTCCGTTGAGTGCTCAGCCATCGGGGCAGGTGGTAAAACACCTTCAGTAGGGATTGGCTCAACTTGGGTGCCCAAAGTCCCAGTTTCATCGCCAGTTCCCTTCGACCCATCTTCCGACTGCACAGGGGATGTAGTTGCAACAATAACCGTGGCAATCTGCTGCACTACTCCCAATGGGTCTATCTGCATGAGAGATTGTGAGGACTCTCCTGGTCCTTCAAACATTTGTTACTCGTGCATCATTCTGGATTCCCCAAGAGCTTGCTGCATGTCTGACTTCTCTGTTGTAGCAAAGGGATCCATGTCTTCATCACTCCCCGAGAACACATCCACATGAGGGTGAGTGTGTTCTAGAGTTCCAGTAAACGTGCATATCTTGGATTTCTCGTGAGCTTCAACGGCACATTGAGAAGATTACCACAATCTTCAACCTTGAAGAACACCAAATTCTTCAACACCTCATAGAGCACCAAACTCTTCAATAAGAAGATTAACACAGTCTTCTTGCACCTAACACCTAGATCACCCAAGTGTGTTCTTACCATAAGAACACTCACAAGGATATCTTGTGTTGAATAATGAACCCAAAAATTCAAGATTACAACTCGATAATGAATAAATCAATTTTGAGTGCAAGTGTAATCAAGAATCAAGCCTAGACCTCAAGATGTGAAAGTGAAATACTTAGGCTATAAGTACAACAAGAGTGTTGAATATGAAAGCTTAGAAATTTGCAGATTTCTTGTTGTGTGTTTGCTTGTGTTGTTATGCTTGTGTCTTCAAAATCATCTTCTATTTATAGAAGAGTCTTCACAAACATAGGCTCATCCTTCTTCACTTTTGTCTACAAAAGGAAGATCACAAGATGAAGAAATATTGTACAAAAATGATAAAATAAATCATGTTGATATGGATGTCCAACGATATTATTCTACTATCAAAGATAACACAGCGCGACCGGTCTCTATGTATAAAATTTCAAACATTAAAAGAAAATAGTGCGATCCAGGTACCAGACGGATGGGGGTGCGACCAGTCAAGGGTGGTCCGACCGGTCGCCCTAGGCATCAACCGGTCGGCCCCTGCTTGGACCGGTCCCCCTCTTCAAATTTTCAAGTCGAGAGTTCTCGTTTCTCGCCATTCTTCATTCTTGGCCGATCGCTTGTTTGCTCGACCGGTCGACCTCCTGGATGAAGTGTTGTTCGATTTTTTTCAAAATTAAACTTCAAGAAATACTCCAAAAAATTAGTAAAAACATTTTAAATCAATTGGGAGTATTTGGACAACATTTAAAATATTGTTTTGGTGTAAAAACTCATTGAAACAAAATCATCAAAATCTTGATAAAAACATTTATCTAACACAAATAGTGCTCCGCAAGGTCCTTAGCTGTAATCATTATATCCTTGTGGTGGATAGAGGACTTGATTCCCTCGTCCTGCACCTCCGCATTCACGTAGAAATGCGCCACCTCTTCAAGATAGGTGTGCGAGTACTCCAAAGTAAGAAAAGCCTTAAGGCCGGACTTTTCCAACATATCTGCAATCTTCTTCACTAGGGTTTCATCCGAACCCTGCTTCACCATGCCTTCAAAATCCACGGACGATCCTGAGTGGATTTGCTTCGATAACTTGACGAAATTGAAATTTGGTGCCATTTTAAGAAGTTTTTACCGATTAGAACTTGATAAACTGGCTTGAGGACTCTCAGGTTTTTCGAGAGAGAAAAGAACTGGCTTTCTTTGCTTTGAAAGATGAACAATTTCAGTAAAGTGTGAGAGAGAAGACTGAAAACCGCATATAAGGGTTATGAAAGGGCATGTTTTTATTTTTAAAACTTGATCAAGATCAACAGCTCAGATTTAGCACGTCAAGTCGCATTTAATTCCTCGCATTTAATGCGGCAGCATTTATATCCAATCATATGTTTACAAAGATGCGCTTTTGACTGCACGTCATTATTATTATGTCGACGCTCATCCTTAAAAACATTCCCGCTCATTTAAAACGACAGTGTTTTTGTCACTTAGCTCATAAATGACTCAGCTTATCTCAAAAATGACTTAACTCTTCTTTTCTCTTTTCATTAAGCGATTCAGCTGTCAGCTAACTCGATATAGCTGACTTTCCGATATGGCTGTTTCACTTGGCTGATGTGAAAACTTGTTCATTTCTCACTTTCTATCTTCCATCTCTTCGATTGAGTCTTCTCGAGTGTTAACTCACCAATTAACCCTAGCTCATGGTTAAGCTCTTCAAATCTTGATTCACATAAGGGTTTGGTGAATATGTCAGCCTAATCGCTTATCGGTTGAGATATATTCCAAAGTGATGTCTTTCTTTTCAACATGATCTCTTATAAAATGATATCGACATCGGTGTGCTTTGTTCTTGAATGCAACACAGATTCTCGAGTGATTGCAATAGCACTTGTGTTATCACACATAATTGGAATCTCTTTTTTTCTTCAATTTCATAATCTCTCACCGTTGTCTCATCAATAAGACTTGGGCATAACAAATACCCTTGACTATGTACTCGCTTCACCGTGGGATGTGGCTCTAGAGTTTTGCTTCTTGCTAAACCAGAAACGAATCTATTTCAAGCATTTGACATGTACCAAGTACTCTTCATGTCAACTCTACATCCAACGATAGTTTGAGTCACCAATAAGCTTGAATCCACCTTCCTTTGGATACCATAAGCCAACTTCCTGGCATCCCTTCAAATATTTTAGGATTCTCTTAGATGCAGTCATGTGGCTCTCCTTTGGTGCAGATTGAAATCTTGCACATACACCTACTGCAAAGGTGATGTCTGGTCTTCGACCCCAAGACAGCCGCTCACACACTTTCCATCCCTTTAAGACTTAACCCACTACCTGACTAATGGTCGTGGTATCTAAGAAAAACAAGAAATTCTCAGTTAAATCAGCATACCATATATTCCAAGACTCCCCCTAATTTTGCCCTCACTCCTCCCACAGTGGCTCTAGCACTGGCCCAACTCCAATCTGGAAAAAATGGTGGACCCTCAAAATCCCAGGACGAATCACACATTTTGCTTGGAGGCTCTTCATTGATTCCCTTCCCATGCCTCACAACCTCTCCCGTCGTCATATCCCCTTGCCAGGCTAGTGCCCTCTATGCTCTTACCTGGACACCTCCACCTCAAACCTTTTCTTTCTTTGCCCTAATGCAGCCCAAGTTTGGAACCTGTCAGTTTGAATGTCCTTATCCTCCGCCTCCAACAACTTTTACGCCCAACTATGATCTCGATAAATTCTCATGACCAACCCTTCCCATATTTTTGAATACTTCCTAACACTTTACTCTAGTATCTGGTACACCCGCAACAAAATGATATTCGATAATATCATCATCCCCCCTCAACACTCTCATCTCTCTCGTAGTTCATACCCTTCTCACCTATCAAACTGCCAACTTTCACCAGGAATGACCCTCACCCACCTTACAGAATATTGATTTGCTTAAGTTAGCTCCTCCAGGAGTACATATCTTCTTAGATGGTGTTATTTCTCTATCACAGAATTGTGCATGTATCATTTATTCTGGGTATGGATGGCTCATTTATCAAATGTTTCTCCATATGTTTTTCTGGGTATTATTCAGGCAACCATGACTGAATTGTTGGCACTTCGAGAATCTGTCCTCCATGCCAAGTCTCTTCATCTCATGGACATCTCCTTTGTTGGCAACTCCGCCACTGTCATCTCAGCTGCAAAAGATACCCTTGCTTTATACAAAGAGATTGATTCACTTCTTGGGGATATTAGAGCGTTAGTTGATGATTTTTCATGTAATGGTTTTTATTGGATGCCTAGAACTGAGAACTTTATTGCCCATGAGCTCGTTTTTGTTTGCGAAAAATTACTCATGTATGCCCACCTCGTGGGACCATCCTCCAAACGTTTTGTCTCAAATGGCACTGGACCTTTTCCAGTAATTTTAATGAAGAATTCTTTTCGAAAAAATCAGTTCTATCAAAATCCTGGAAAATAGTGTTATAACATTAACTTTTTAAGTGTTGTAACACTTTATCATTCACTTATATTAATTAGTGTTACAAAACCTAATTAAAACAAACACATTAGAAACAGAAATAACATCAGGATCTTTAATGTGCTTAGATTTCTCAATCTCAATACACAAGACCACACATAGAGAAAGGAATTTAATAATTAGAAACAACAATTATTACAAATACAATCTATGTTTTTATGGAATTTAAAGACTCTCTCTTTAAACGAAGACCATTCTTTATATTAAACTAATTCTCTGGATGTTTGTCTCTAACTTCAGCACTGTTGAAATTCCTCCAACTCCAAATGCCTTTGGATGGCTGAATTGATCCATTCCCATAAAACTTCACCTTCTTCTCCCGAAGAATGAATTGCGTAGACTAACTTTTCACTTTGAATCACGTGAGTAGCACTATGTAGTTCCACTTAGTTTCTTTAATGGTGGAGACTAACAAATATATGCAGTTGTCTTGTACATCCAATCCCCCTAAAATCAGGTCTTTATTTGTTGTATATCAATCCCAATGATCTTTCTTGATTCTTTATTTATCCGGACGATCCTGCAAGATCTTACCTTTTCTAATAAAATCAAATCATATATATCAAATTAGATTAGTTAAAGGCATTTAATTATTGTAAATTAATCGTGAAAATCTTCTTGATTCATTATCCTGAAAGATAAAATAAGATCTTATCCGTACCTAATCAACACAAATCAAGAAGATTAATTAGTTATCATGATAAAGTCAATCTAAATCAATTAAGATAACTAATCAAATATTCCAGCATCTTAGTATTATGGAAACCTGTCAAAATAAACAAGTAAAAACTGGTTCAAAATCTGTCTATATTCAGACACACTGGTATTCTACATGGGTGTTACAACACTACATGTAACACTTACCAAAGTTGAACCATTTTACCAATATTGCCAACTTCTGACATTAACAATTTTCCCCTTTGGCATTTTTGGTTAAAACAAAACTCTCCCTATCTGTAGTAGTACTGGTTTTCCATAATTCGAAGAAATCAGAAATAACATAAGATTTATATAAGAGTGTTGTAGCATCTTGCTTAAAACGGTGGAATTTCTCCCCTTTCAAAGTACATTACAATCAAATACCCAGTGAAGCATGTTCGTCGCTGTAGAAATATTTTCCCTTCTTACTTGGCTCAGTCTTCTATGCAACCTTCTCCCCCTCACTTGGGTCTCACCTCACTTGACTCAGTCTGCTCCTTCTTACTTGTCACTTGACACAGCATGGTCCCCCTTACTTGGGTCTCACCTCACTTGAGTTCATCCCTCTCCCTCTTTTTTAACCAAAATTGACAAATGAAGCCAAACAGACTTTGGGCATTTTGGTCAAAACAATCTCATTCAAGAATTTATTTGTAGTTCTCACCAGAATTGATGCATGAACCTGTACACAACTGGTGATACAAAAAAGAAAAACTACAAACTTTATGACATTTAAGTATAATTCACAATATCAATTTGAATCCCCTGCCCAAACGGATAATGACTTCAACAAAAATTCAAATGGATAATATTCTTAAAATGAATTGCTAAAGATTCCAGATTACACTCCACAAATATCTTTTCCAAAAGATAAATGTCTTAGTAAGAAAATAGTCATAATTAGGATTTGTAACAAAATAAAATCCAAACTACTGATATTTTCCCAAAAATCCGAATGCAAGAATGATCCTAGTGAATGCTTGGAATGATGCGTTTATTTCTTACAAAAGTCAAAAGAACACAAGGCTAGCTGACACTTAGGGTGCTGGAACTCAGTGTTGTAATATATTTTCATGATATTAACACACAAAGTCAATGGATCAAAATCCTTTACTCAATATAAAATATTTTGAGTGAAAGAAAATAACATAGATGTACGAACCAGTCGGTAGCTTTCGTACCAAATCATTGGTAGCTCTTTCTCAGAAGATTATCACATTTTTATGCATATAAACAATGTGCTAGAATAACTTACAACTAATTAGCTTCACACTCAATGTTCAAGCAGCTTTTTCCGCCAAAGGCTTCCAATGAAAAAAAAAAACATATTTTACATGGAAAATTTATTATTGTAGGTCCCAAGGGGTATTAAAGTAAAGTTTAGAAGGAGTGGGATTGATTAAACTTTACCAAATTTTCGATTTTAACTTAAAATCAGAGTTTAGTCACAAGTCAGCTTGGTCCTCGAAGGACAACTTAGTTCAACCTTCACAGTAGAGCAAGCCACTCAACAGACTCAAGAGAGTTGTTGAACAGATAACTCAGCTGAGTGAGGTGACCTTTACAACAGACTTGGTTTTTCAGCGGAAGTCTTACACCCTTTTATTAAAATATGTTATCAACACTTGTTTTATGGTTATTTTATTATCAGTAGACTTAGCAAATTTAACAAACAACATATAAGATATGCAAGAAATAAAGTGTTGAATGTAAAAGACGCAGAGCAATTTTTATAGTGGTTCGAGGATGGAGAGATTCCTCTAATCCACTCTTCTCCAATCCCTGGAGGTAATCCACTAAGTAACAATGACTTCGTTACAAAAGGATGACAGTCCAAGCTAGGCCTTGATCACAAAGCTGGCTTTGCTTCTAGGACTAAGCTCTTCACAAGACGGTTGTTATGCTACTCGGCTTCTTAAGACTTTGGATTTGATCACGTAGCCCTCCAACAAGTCCAAAGCTTTTGTTCGAACTGGAACCTTACCACACTTCCTTCAAACTTGGATGTGTAAGACCTCTTTGTCTTTCAACAATGGTTTCATCTTCAACAAATTGAAGTTGTCTTTCCTTCACTGAGTGTGTTGGATCAGTTTCCGTCGAGTTTTAGGCTTGAGGATTGAATTGATGGCTTGAGAGTTGTTTGCTCTTGCTTTGCACGTATGTGTCTATTTCTTGTAAATCATAACCTTCTCTCAAATGAATTCCTTAGCCTTTTATAATGGTAGTTTGAAAATGTATCCGTTGAAGAGATAGATGCATTTTCAAACTTCACTTCAAGGTCGTTGGCTTGTCTTTTCTTGCAGCTTTTGATGTAGACTAATCCTCAAATTGATACTCTGCAACAGGCTTGAACCTCCGCAGTTTTGCAGGAACATCCCATTGGTTCCAAGCTATTTGCACTCTTTCAGCAAAATAACTTTTTGGTTTGCAGTCTGTCAGTTTCCTCTTTCAACAAATATTTGACTTTTCTTATCAACGGACATCTCCAGCTTTCTTGAGTCCTTTTTGCTGCTTGACCCCTTTGATAGTCTTCTCCACTTAACTGAGAGTGACTTAGCTGTCAGTCAGATGACTAAGACAACTTTCCAGGTACTTGACTGGTCTTTCACTGCACTACTCAGCTGACACACAACAAAGTCTTCACTTCAATCTTTAGTCAACTTCAGCAGTCTTCAACTTGGCTTCTTCAACTCAGCTAATAGAACCTTATCTATTACATAGTTGATTTTACAGCAGAATTGGGGTGCGAACTTCCTAAGTTTTACATAGCATCATCAAAATCTATTACATAATCTTCCAACAATTTCCCCCTTTTCGATTATGCCAAAACTTAAATAAAATAACAAAGTAAATAGTGCTTGAAGAAATAATGATTGTATGAATATGCGGTTTATTGAACAAATCATTCTTGCACTTTACAATGTATTACAATGTACAATGAAAAATTACAAAGTCCTTACAATTTTTTTGTGTATTTACAATTAAGTAACAATATAACTAGAAGGTGTCTGCAGCAGTCTTCAGCGTCTCTCCTGCTTCCTTATCCTCTCTTCATCTTCCCTTCTCATGTCCCCTTCTTCTCTCTTCCTCTTCTTACCATCTTCTTCTCTTTGTATCATAAGCTCTCTTCTGAGCTTGGTCTTTTCCTTCTCTCTTTTCATTCTTGTACTTGCCTTATATTCTTTTCCTCTTGGTGCTTAGCTGCCTCTTCATTTCATCTGGCAACTTTTCTATTCTCAAGTTCGTTGAGTCCAGCCCAGTTAAAGAGATCCTTCTATTGGGGATTTATATATTGAACATTCTTAGGTCTGCTTGGTGGAGTGCCTCTACCTCTTCTACTAGACCTTCCCCTACCTCTTTCAGAGTCAGCTCCTCCTCTGGGAGTGTACTGTACAAACTGAGCCCCTGAAGTCTGTTGGCTACTCGACTGAGTCTGCTACTTCTCGGCTGATTGATTTCAAAGCCTTTTTCCCATTATAAATCTCATGCTTATTTAAGAGTCATTCCTTTGAAAAATCCTTTCGACTTGAGAGTTTGGAACTCCTTAAGCGATCTTGGCTCAGATCCTACATCAGGAGCGAGTTCTTCTAGGAGCTTCACTGCCGGAGAATCTGGGAGCAACCCTACTGGGGGACCATAGAACTTAGATTTTAGTCCTTCAATGTGACCATGTTGCCTACGATCGACTTCTGCAAGTTCACTTCAATTGCAGCTCTAGTGTTCTGAAAGGCTAAGTCAGCTTTTGCATCAGCTGATACATCATGCAACAGCTGGGAAATGAGAGAGCTAGTTGATGAGCCAAGTTGGGACTTATCCAATACGATCTTCAGGGAAGTCTTCTTAGAGGGTCTTTTCCCCTTACTTCCACTATCTTCCCTTATTCTAATGCTTTAAAATTTCCCTTTTTTGGCATCATCACCAACTAGAGAAGTGTGAATATGAGTGAGAATACGATCAAGCTTGTCATGGGTGGTTGAGTGAGTTGCTCTATATTCTGGATGAAGAGCCTTCATTTCTGCACTCATTAACATCATCTCTGCTTGCAGAGTGCTTTCGGTGTTTTGAAGGTCTTGCTTGTATTGTAGCCGCAACCACTCTATGGCAGTCTTATATGCAGCTTCTATCTTGTTTATGTTGTCTCATTGTCTCTGCTGGAATGGAGCTTGCTCACCACACCAAATCACAAGTTTGGCAAAGACTGATTTTAAGTAGTTCACTTGTTCTCTTCGTAGTGTGCCTTTATCTACATAGTCCATTCTCGAATTCATAGAACAACTCCTCGGATGTCGCTTGAAATCATTGCGTTGTGGTTGTCGAATCGTTGGTTGAGAGCAACAAAACTTGTTTCCATAGCTTTCATTTCAGAGTACATAGCCTTGAAGGCTTTCCTGAAGTCGGTTGCCTCAACTGATTGATCCTCAAGAAACACAGAGTTCAAATCAAAACCAAATGGTACAACCCTTAAGTCATCCAGAGCAATGAACTCTTCTGGATCTATATTTACTCTGTAATTCGCACTTTCTTCAATAGTCTCTGTCTCCAGTGGGACTTCTTTGACGAACGGAAAATAATATTCAAATAGGCCACTAGGGACTGAAGAAACATCTCCATCTTCTCCTTTGGGAGCCTTTCCTTTATTCCCTTGGCTTCCTTCAGCTCTTTTTGCCTCAACTGTGGGAGCTTCACTGGCAGTGGCAACTATGTTAGCTTGCGGAGCTGACTGGGCCTCAACTGTCTCAACAACTTCTTGGGCTCCAGTTGATGCTTCCTTTTGAGTTTGTATGGCCTCAGCCGCCTTAGCAGAATCATGGGCGATGATGGCACCATTGGGGTGGGCTATCAACTAAGATAAATTGGAACAAGGCAGCTTCCTCACGTGTCTTTTTCAATTCGACCACTTGTTCCTCGATAACTAGGTTCTCTACAACTTTGTCTTTGGGAGTTGACTCAGCTTCATTGTCAATGTAGAAACTCGACTGACACATTATCATTGGAGTCATGGAGCACACTAATTTCCTCCATTTCAAGGGACTCCGTTGCAGGAACTGGTAGTTTGCCCTTTTCAAGTACAACACCCCTGGAAGTCTCAACCTCCTGGGGGCCTTCAACAACCTTAGCAGCAGTCTCAACTGCTATAAGGCCTTCAACAATATTCCCTTTTGCAGATGGAGCTGCATTGGGAACTTCGACACTGGCATCCTTGGAGGTCTCAATCTCTTTGATTGCACTTTCACGACCATCAGTCTCATCTAACATGGTCTGTTGTCCATCCCTTGCCTCAGCTGTTTCAACAGCATCCTCGGACTACAATGCAGTTGGAATTTCAGCTGAGACAGTCTTAACCATCTTAGCGTTGTCAATCGCACTCTGATGTTCTTTTTATGTCTTACTTTTACCTCCTAACTTTAGTTTCATTAAGTCTCCCACAATCTTCTCTAACCCGGATGTGGTATGTTCAGTTTCCGCCTTAGCTGGCTCATCAGTTGAATCATGGGTAGTGGGGTCAACTGACACAAGAGATTCGGTTGTTCCCTTTGAGTTGTCAGCCATTTGGGCAGTTGTCTCAACAACTTTCACAAGTCTTGGCTTAGCTAGATTGCCCACTTTATGTGCATCCCTACCTTCATCGCCACCCTAAGGAGCCCTTTAGAGTGTGCTGGTGAGGTGGTTTCAGTGATTTGTGTCCCCATGTTAAGAATATTTGGGGTAGGAGAGATTTTAATAGGAAATGACTTTCCAGGGCTCCTGAGCATAGATTGCTCATGCATCACCAAAGACTCCTTAATCGCTTGCTGCAGCTCAGCCTTCTCGATTGGGTCAGCTGCATCCATGATTTCCACATCACTGCTGCTCGCACGTTGTAAGGTACTCTCAGGAGCATCCATTAAAGGACAAGAGTGAGGTTTTAGGGATTCCTCAACTGCTTTCGCTTTCTCTATTACCTTAGTTTTCTCCTGATCATTCTTATCATAAAGGATAGTCGTGCAAAAAATTGCATCGAGAGCAGAGTGAATAGCAATGTTCCCCAAAAATCTTAAGAGGTATTCCTCTTCCTCAATGAACTCGGGACTTTAAAATTGGCATAAGGTGGCGCTCAGCTTTCAGCCTCTCCATATGCGCAACCTGTCTTCAATTTCAGGGTATGCATGGGATAAGATTTGAAGGTCACCATCATCATCTTCTTCCTACATATGCTCTTCAGCAACCTTCTCAACCTCAGCAGCAACATCATCTGCCTGAGGTGGTATCACAGCTAAGTCTTCTTTGTGTGTGTCAGTTGTGTCTCTTTTAGATGTCTCAGCTGTGGGCCTGAAAGCTAAATCTTGTTCAGATCTATGTGGCTAAGCACCTGCCTGAGTTTCTTGTTTAGTGGTTTCCACGCCATCTCCATCCTTTGGTATCTGTTGTTCTTCGACAACAGTCTAATCTCAGAAATTTCTGACTCAGCTGGCTCAGCCGCTTTGTTAGACTTCTTCACAAGCCTCCTGGCTGGTCTTCCTCTCCAAGGGAACTTCAGTTAAAACATGTTCTAGCTCCAAAGAAGTGAAAGTTGTCTCTCCAATCTTTTGTTTCTTTGTAGCGGGCTTGCGGGGCACAACTGATCTCTTCATTCGAACCACTGGGGAGGGAGCTGGAACAGGCTTGGGTGTGGGGGCTTTGGTAGAAATAGTTTTGTCCTCGGGGCCATGCTCAGCTGATTCCCCCTCGGAGGTAGCAGACTTCTTCGCATGTGCCTACTTCTAGGCGCCAGAGAGGTTGGCTTTGAATATCTTCTTGTTTGCATGGAAGGGTTTCCAATTCGTAGGGGAACACCCTTCTTCTCCATCAGATGACCTAAGATCATGCCATATCCCAACAAGCTTGCAAAATTTACATCATCAGGCACCGTCATGATGAGCACGTTCTGGCACATCTTGCTGAAAACAAACTCAGTCCAGTTAACCTCATTTTTCTCCATGATGGCTGCCATTACAATTAGCTTAGTCTGAGAGAGCTGATTGAATGAGGCAAACTTCATGTCAATGCACTTTGCTACTACATCCATGAGCTTGTGGTAGTCTTACTTAATCAGTTTCTTCACTGCTGAGTAGTTTGGTTTTCCAGCAGCCTTATGTTTGGCTATCTCCTTCCGTGAAGCAACCAAATCAACATCCTTACTTGTCAACTCTTTCAGATCACTGATAGGAAGAAAACAGTACTCAGCTAAGTCAATCGCAACCAACTTGAATTCCTTGTTGTTCACAGATGAGTGAATCTCATTACCATGAACCTCAACATTTATGCAGTACATAGCCACCTACTCTACGTAGGTATGAGACATTTCCATAGTCAGAAATTTATTGAGACCAGTCTTCTCAAGTTTCTGAGCGATCTTCTTTCCTAACTCATCGTCAACACCCTATTTGACAGGGCCTTCAAAATCGACCGTAGCTCATGTGTAAATCTTGTCAGCGAGCTTGATGTAGTTGTATGTTGGTGCCATTTTTAGTCTTGAAATTAAAAGATGAAAACTAGGGTTTTGAACTTCTTTGCAGAGAGAGAAACTTGATTCCTTTGTGAGCAAGAGAGTGAATGTGAGGAGAGAGAAAGTGAAATTTCTCTTTATATGGGACTTGAAAGGACAATTTTCTGGATTTGAAAAGTTTAAAAACTCATCAACGGTTGAGACTAAAAAATCAAAAGTGTATTAATTTCCCAGCATTAAATGCAGCAGCCTTTATATCCAATCATAGATAAAATGTCGCATGCTTTTGACTGACACCACTAATGTGGTGATGCCATGACTAAAAACAATCCCAATCGAGGAAAATGACCTCGTTTTGTCACTTAGCTCATAAATGTTTCAGCTATCTTCATTTATGACTTGAATTTGCTTCACTCTTCCGTGATTCGACTGAATACTCACTTAGTTGTCCAGCTAACTCGATTCAGCTGACTAGCTATATAAGTTGTTTCACTTGGTTGATATGTGAAACTCTTCTGATATGCATTTCTCTCATCTTTAACCCTTCTGAATGAGTCTTCTGAGCTTCCTAACACAACTATATCAATACAAGCTCATTCTTAAGTTCTTTAAACCTTGATTCACATAATGGCTTTGTGAATATATCAACTAACTACTTATTAGTTGATATGTATTCCAATATGATGTCTTTCTTTTGAACATGATCTCTTATAAAATGATATCTGACATCAATGTGCTTGGTTCTTGAATGCAATACTGGATTTTGAGTAATTGCAATGGCACTTGTGTTATCACACATAATTGGAATCTCTCTTTCTTCAATGTTATAATCTCTCAGATGTTGCCTCATTCATAGCACTTGGGCACAACAGCTGCCTGCAACAATGTACTCTGATTCAGCTCGAATGTAGTTATCGAATTTTGTTTCTTGCTGAACCAAAAACCAAATCTATTTCCAAGCATTTGTCAGGTACCAAATGTACTCTTCCTATTAACTCTACATCCACAATAGTCTGAGTTTGATTAACCAATCAGCTTGAATCCTCCTTCCTTCAGATACCATAAGCCAACTTCTTGGCTTCCCTTCAAATACCTTAGGATTCTCTTGACTGCAGTCATATGACTTTCGTTTGGAGTAGATTGAAAAATTGCACATACACCTATAGCAATGGTGATGTCTGGTCTGCTGGCTGTCAAATAGAGCAATGATCCAATGAGTGCTCTATATCTTGTTTGATCAATAGATTTTCCTTCTGCATCCATATCCATCTTTACAGATGTATTCATGGGAATCTTCACAGATGACTTCTCTTCCATACCAAATTTCTTCATTAGATCTCTGGTATATTTGGTTTGACATATGAAGGTGCCATCATTCATTTGCTGGACTTAAAGACTTAGGAAGAAAGTCAGATCTCCCACCATGCTCATCTCAAACTTCCCTTGCATAAGGTTTGAGAATTTGTCACACAACTCTTTATTTGTGGATCCAAAGATAATGTCATCCACATATATTTGAACAAGCAGGATACTCTTTTCCATCTTGAATTCTAAAGAGTGTTCTATCAGCTTTGCCTTTGGTGAATCCATTGTCTATTAGAAACTGAGACAATGTGTCATATCATGCTCTTGGTGATTGTTTCAAACCATATAATACCTTATTGAGCTTTTAGACTTCTTGCAGCTAAGTTGTCTAGAACAACTTCCTCTTGATCATCATTCAGCTACAAGCGTTCTAGCTGCCTTTGAGATTCAGCTATCTCATCTTCATCTGGGTTTAGTCTTCTGATATCTGCTTCAACATATGGACTCTTCTGAATAGTTGGCTGATTCATCTTGTCAAAAAACTCATCAAAGTCTTCTCCATTAATATTAAGTTCATCAAAAACCATATGGATAGACTCTTCTATGACCATAGTCTTCTTGTTCAGCACTCTAAAAGTTTTACTCTCTGCAGACTATCCCAAAAAGATACCTTCATCAGCTTTAGCATCAATAGCTTCAAGTTGTCATTTCCTTTGTTGTGAATGAAGCACTTACATCCAAAGATATACAAATATCCAACGTTTGGCTTCCTTCATGTCCGAATTTCATAGGGGGTATTGGACAGCTTGCTTGTTGATCATACACCTATGCTGAGTGTTGAAAGCAGTATTAATGGCTTTAGCCCAGAATCTCTTGGGCAATCCAGCTTCAGCTAACATGGTCCTTGTAGCTTCCTTGAGAGTTATGTTCCTTCTTTCAGCCACTCCATTCTGATGTGGATTTCTTGCAGCTGATAACTCATGAGCAATACCATTTTCTGTGCAATACTTAGTTATAATCCCATTGACAAACTCAGTTCCTCTATCAGACCTTATCTTGATAATGGTTTGTCTCTTCTCATTTTGAACTCTTCTCATCAGTTATGGAAGCTTTTGCAAATTTTCCTTCTTTTTATACATAAGATGATCCATGTGTATCTTGAATAATCATCCACCACCACTAAGGTGTATTTCTTTCCACTGATACTAGCTGGTTCAATAGGACCAAATAAATCCATATGTAATGAATGCAAGATCCTGGTTGAAGAAGGACTTGACTTATCCTTAGATGAAGATTTGATTTTCTTTCCCATCTGGCATGCATCACAAATGATTTCCTTCTTGTATATTGAGTCTGACGATCCTTCCACGAGATGAGTCCTTGCAAGCTTGTTGATTATCTTGAAATTCAGGTGACTCAGTTTTTGTGCCACAACTAACTTGATTCGGCTATACTCTTTGCTAGTAGACATGTACTAGGTGTTGCAGTTGACCAATCCACTACATACATGTTTTCTGTCTTGATCCTGATAGCACAAATTCATTTGATTTAGAATTCTTGATATGGCAAATACCCATGTTGAATCCTACATTGTAGCCCTTATCACAGAGTTGCCTGATACTCAGTAGATTGAAATTCATCCCTTCAACATAGGCTACATTTGTGATTTCCAGTACATTTTTCTTTACGGATCCAATGCCTCTTATCTCTCCTGGAGCTTCATTTCCTCCAAATATAACTTTTGCTCCTCTTGATTCCTTGAAATTTGATAGATTCTTTTTATTGTCAGTCATGTGTCTGGAATAGCCACTATCCATGTACCAGGTTTCTTAGCATTCAGTTGTTCCTTGAACCTGCAATCGAGGAAATCAATTTTTAGGTACCTAAACATGTCTGTGTCCTGAGGGATTAGCACTATAAGGTGATCCAACCAACCTATGGCCAAATAATTTTACTCTAAGAGGTTGCCACCTATCAGTTCCATAATCATAATTAATCTTTGCAAATTGCTTGGGATCTTTAGGCTTATACAACTGTCTCTTTTGTTTGTATGCCTTGAGTGAGCTGGTACATTTACTTTCTTAGGATAATAATGAACCTTTTGTGCATAGTGATCATTGTGCTTGGACGCATATGTGTGCTCATAGTGGTTCCTTTGTGTAGAGAATAACCTGTTTTGAATTTGAGGTCTTTGCCACTTGGGCTTGTATCCCTTAGGACTTGGCTAATATCTTATTTGATTATTCCAATCAGCCTGACTTGGATAGTTTCTACCATTCCCTTCATATGGATTTCTATGTTGAAACCTTTGGGGCTTTTGGTAGTTCTGCTTTGCCTTCACAGAATACTTTCTTTTAAGAGTCTGCTGATGGACTCTTCTGAATTTAGTTCGAGCTATCATTTTAGTATACTATGTTGGTTTCTTGCCTTTGCCTTTGTAGCCCATGCCAGCATCTGTGTGATTGGGAGTGTGAGTGGGTGCAGCATATGGTGCTTTGGACTTTTGGACTCCCCCATTGTTTGAGGATCCTTTTTCCAAAACCACTCTTGAAGCTTGAGCATGGCCAAAGGAATTGAATCCAATGCATGTTTTATCTCTATTCTCTTTTTGTATCATTATCAATTCATCCAATGATTTAGATGCCTTGCTAAATGATGCAATCACATTTTTCTAATATTTTTCCTCTTTTCTGTTTTAGCTAAGTCTGCATTGACCTTAGCAATTTCAGCCTTCACCCCAATAGCTACTTGATTGCAAGTACTCAACTCTACAGTCAGCTATGAGTTTTGGCTTTTGAGCTGGCTGTTTTGCTCATTTAAAAGTGTGTGAGATGTTTTTATGCGCTCAAACTCTTTCATCATTTTGCCTAATGAATCATAAAGATCTATAGGTGATGAAGTGTGTGTCACTATCACTATCATCAGAATTAGAGCTAGATGAGTTAGAATGTACCTCATCTTCCTGTTCTTTAGCCATGAGGCATATCAAAGCCTCTTCTTCAGTGTTTGAGGAATAGTCTGCCTCGCTGCTGTCAAACTCAGTTGTAAACTCAGTTGTTTCTTTACACTTAGATGTGTCAGCATCAGCAGCCAACATGGCTTTCTTCATTTATTGTCTTCTCTCTCTGAATACATTTCTTTCTTCCTCATTCATGTATTTGTTGACTGGTGGATAGGAACAAATAGCAAAGTGTCCTGGCTTTCTGAAGTTCCAGCACAGGTTCTCAGCCTTTTGATAATCAGCTCTTTCATTATCAGCTCTCTAGTATTTAGCTCTCTGATGGTCAGCTCTCTTGGGTGGTTTGTCTCCCCTTTCCTTAGAAGGTGTTGAGTGTCTCATGGAGGTTTCATCCTTGTTCCTTTTATAGTTCTTGTTAAAGAACTTGTTGAATCATTTCACCATTAGGGCAATCTCCTCTGGGACAATAGTATCCTTAGAGTCGGCTCTTTTAGATTCTCCAGCCAATAGAGCAACTGTCTTGGGTAGAACTATCTCTTTTTGCTCGTTCCTTCGGAGCTCAAATTCAAAAACTTTCAAATCTGAGAATAGCTCACGGTTGGAGATTCTTGTTAAGTCCATGGAGTATCTCAAGGCCATCACCTTCATTTCTCACTCAGATGGGAGCAACCTCAATATCTTCATACACATGTCCTTTTGTGTGTATTCTTTGCCATGAAGAGAGCTCATTTGTGATTTCTGTAAATCTGGCATCCAACTGATCCATAGTTTTACCTGAAATTATTTTAAATTTTCAAATTTTTGTACAACAACAATTAATTTATTGTCTTTAATTTGTTCTGATCCTTCACAAAGTAAAGCCAGTTTTTCCAAATCTCTTTAGCCGTTCTGCAAGATTTCACTTTGTTGGACATGGCTTTGTCAAAAGTCTTATACATTATATCCTTGGCAATTTTGTCTAAGTTGTATCTCTTTCTATCTTCATTGATCCACTCGCATCTTGGCTTCTCAAACATTGATGGTCTTGCTGCAGCAGGAGCTGCAGCAGCCTCCCCTTCAGCTGCGGGTGCAACAACATCTCTCACAGCTGTGTTTACTTTCATTATCTATAATGGCCCATCCTTAATGACGAACCATATTTCATCGTGTAAAGCTGAAAGATGTGCCTTCATGCGGATCTTCTAGTCTTCAAATTCCTCCACAGTAAACATAGGAATACGAGTTAGAATTGATTTCTTGATAATAACTGGTTTTTAAAATAAAATTTTATAACAACAAGTATTGTATCTTTTGAAAAAGATAGAGATCTATTTCAGTAACCACAAGGCTCAGTGAACCAACTTTTCTGATACCACTTATAGGTCCCAAAGGAGTGTTAAAGTAAAGTCTAGAGGGGACTTTACCAAATTTTTGATTTTAACTTTAAATTAGAGTTTAGTCACAAGTCAGCTAAGTCCTTAAGGGACAACTCAGTTCAACCTTTACAGTAGAGTAAGCCACTCAACAGACTCAAGAGAGCTGTCGAAAAGATAACTCAGCTAAGTGAGGTGACCTTTTTGGAAATATAGCAGACTTGGTTTTTTAGCGGAAGTCTTACACCCTTTAATTAAAATATGTTTTCAACACTTATTTTATGGTTATGTTATTATCAGTAGACATAGAAAATTTAAAAAACAACATATAAGATATGCAAGAAATAAAGTGTTGAATGTAAAAGACGCGGAGAAATTTTTATAGTGGTTCGAGGATGGAGTGATTCCTCTAATCCACTCTTCTCCAATCCCTGGAGGTAATCCACTAAGTAACAGTGACTTCGTTACAAAGGATGACAGTCCAAGCTAGGCCTTGATCACAATGTTGGCTTTGCTTCTAGGACTAAGCTCTTCATAAGACGATTGTCATCCTACTCGGTTTCTTCGACTTTTGGATTTGATCACGCAACCCTCCAACAAGTCCAAAGCTTTGGTTCGAACTGGAACCTTACTTCCTTCAAACTTGGATGTGTAAGACCCCTTTGTCTTTCAACAATGGTTTCATCTTCAACAAATTGAAGTTGTCTTTCCTTCATTGAGTGTGTTGGATCAGTTTCCATTGAGTTTTAGGCTTGAGGATTTAATTGATTGCTTGAGAGTTGTTTGCTCTTACTTTGCAGGTATGTGTCTATTGTTTGTAATTCACAACCTTCTCTCAAATGAATTCCTCAGCCTTTTATAGTGGTAGTTTGAAAATGTATCCGTTGAAGAGATAGATGCATTTTCAAACTTCACTTCAAGGTCGTTGGCTTGTCTTTTCTTGCAGCTTTTGATGTAGACTAATCCTCAAATTAATACTCTGCAACGGGCCTAAACCTCCGCGGGTTTGCAGGAGCATCCCATTGGTTCCAAGCTATTTGCACTCTTTCAGCAAAACAACTTTTTGGTTTGCAGTTGTTGGGAAATTATTTTGTAGATTTTGATGAATGCCATGAAAAACTTAGAATAGGAAGTTGGCACCCCATTTTTGTTGTAAACTGCATTGTAATAGATAGGGCTGGTCGAGCTGAGTTAAGTCAGCTATGCCTAAACATGCAAGAAGACAACTGGAGACTAGAAGGAAGAATCCGTTGCGAGGCAAATTGTGTATGGCAAAGATGGGAACTCAATCAAGGTGTGATAGGTGTGAGTTTTGCATGTATTTTAGGGCATATTTATGGCTATAATTGTTTATAAACATGCAATAACGTGTATGGAATGGCATATATTCGCTCTTTGTGGGAAAGATATTACGCTTTGCTCGTTTTGTAGGAACTTAACGATATTTGGAGTGATTTTGTGACAAATACGAGCATTGCAACCTAGAATCATCAAGAATCGAGCGATTACACCCAATTGGAAGCCAACTATATGGATTCTAGAGTCATAGTGATGAGTCATGTGTCAAAAGAAGCATGGATGATCAAACAACAAGGAGATTTATCTCATGGAACATCCAAACGCGTATGGAATTTCCAAGACTGCAAGGTTTAGTATTTTGGTCATAACTCTCTCTACAAAATTGATATTAAGGTGATTCAAGTGGCTATGGAAAGAAAAAAGAGAGGGATACAACTCTTATGAAGACCCCGCAAACAAATTTGGACGTTTGGGTGGCGCACGGGTAACCCGTGCGTGGACGCACGACGACGTGCGCCCTCTGAAGGCTGGATGTTTTCCTACAGCTTTGAGCATGGGTAACCCGTGCGTGGGCGCACGACCCGTGCGTTCTTGCGAAAAACTCCAAAAATGACAAAGAAATTGAACTAGACTTAAAAAGGGTATAAATACCACTTCTTGGGGCGCACACCGGGGAGGAAAGGTCAGGGAATACACCCAAGAACACAAGAAACACATCAAATTCATCAAGGAAGATTCAAGGGAAGAATCGGGTTGAATCGGAGCTTGAGGATTGAAGATTAATCGAGAGATTATCCATTTCCCTAAGTTTTCTCATTCTTTGTGCTTTAATCTTTCATTTTAGCTTCTTATGAATATGAACAATTTGTCTATGAGTTGTTTATTTGTAATGGGTAGCTAAACATCTTGTGGTTTCCGGGTTTTGGAAGTAGATTAATGAACTCTTGTTGGATGTTTTAATCTTAGTCGAAGTTATTATCTTGAAGCCTATTTGAGTATTTTGAGCTTATTCTTGTTTTATCACTTGATCAATGATTTAACTTGTTTGATATATTGATTCATAATTCGAGAGATGAGTTTCAATATTAGATCTTGAATACTCGACACAAATATTTTCATGAATCGAGAGGTTTGTAAATATTTGTAAGGATATTTGATCTTTTGTGCTTTCGGGAGTTGAATGCTTTATGTTGAGTAGAGATGCTAGCATAAGTATTTCAATCTACGTTTTATATGCATCTCGAGAGGAGGATAAAATAACTTTGTGATCGTCTTATAGGAATATTGATAATAACGTGGCTTGATTTAAACCGGACAACAAGAGGATTATTAATCAAAACCTTAACTCGAAATCCATTACATCATTTTGATACTTCTTTCATTCGTGTTATCTTATTCTTGTGTTTTAGTGATTTAAATTATCTTAATCTCTAAACAACAATCATCAAATTTCGATCGTCTAAATAAAAATAAGACTATCTTGGTTAAATACTTAGCATATTAATTTATTAGTCTCCATGGATACGACCTTGCTACCCTATTCGATAACGCATACACGTACACTTGCGATGAAGCTAAAAATATAGGCGAACAAGTTTTTGGCGCCGTTGTCGGGACTAATACAATTTTTGGTGCTAATATTGCGATAGATAGAATTATTTTTAATTTAGGCATTTTTTTATTTCATTTTTCTTTTGTTAATTCTCTCTACAATGTTTGATTTGTTTCTTTGAGTTGGTATAGGTAGTGCACGAACACCGCTTTCGGATGGAGAATGCCAATTATTTCAATAATGAATTCTTACGCTTATTGGAATAATCCTACTCCTACGTACTATTATCCAAATTGGGCGAATTACGAATATTTTTCATATGCTCACACGGAGAATGTGATTCCAACACCATCAAGCTCCAATGTAATGAATAGGTTTACAAATGCGGAGAGCAAAATCATCTTTAGAAGAAGCCCTCGCCTTGTTAAGGATGCAAACAAGTTTGTTCGGGAGCGAGTCGAGGACTCGCTTTACTCGCGATGAAGTAAATAAGCCATCTTTAGAAGAAGCCCTCACCTCATTCATAAATCAATCCAATGCATTCATGAGTGAAACTAGGAGCTGCTTCATAAGGCAAAGACGCAAGGATGGACAAGATGGAACAACAAGTGACAAGCTCAATAAAGAACCTAGAGACTCAAATGGGCCAATTAGTTACAATTGTTAGTGAGCAATATCAAAAGAGCCAATTTTCATACACCACTGACACCAACTCGAATGAACAATCTAGTACCATTCATCAAATGAGTGGTACCGAATATGAGAGAGCGAAGATCCTGGAAAAACAAGAAAGTTGAACCAAACACGGATTGTGTGTCTATGGACTTTCAAATCGTGTGTGGTGCCGAAAAGAAGCGAGAAAGCAGGACGAGGAACACATGAACAAAGTGCGTGGATGCCCGGTCGGTCGTGCGTGATATCATAAGAAAGCTATCCCACAACGAAACAAACACTTTGGTGGTACATACGCGCACGAACAACATGAGCATAATTCAAATCAAAGTGTTCCAACATCAGGACTCCAATACTTGCTTGAAATTCCAATTATGCATTACTAGATGCAAACAACGGAAAAACGGTTCTTGACCACGATCCAAAGCGGCTAATATACGCATTCAAAGGTGGTGCGAATCGAAATTAATAGGCGTCAAGCTAAAGATGTTAAATGTAGCGCTTGTTGGGAGGCAACCCAACGGTTTGTGGTGTGATTTTTGTTTGTTTTCTTTTTGTAAAAAAAAAAAAAAAAAAAAAAAAAAACTGAAGTGTTGTTATGCGGCATCATGCACGGGTGACCGTCTGCGCTAGCGCACGCCCCATGCGTGCCTGGAGGGAGGAATAATATGGCTTGGCATGAAGCACGGGCAGCCCGTCGCAAAAGCGCACGACCGTCGTCCTTCAAATGAGATAATATTAAGGTACAAAATTTGAAGTGATGGTTGAAGGAAGAAGTCCTAGCGATATGAGGAGATGCCAAGGAGGGCCACCACCCGCACATGAATCGGTAAATCCACACGATTTTATATTGAAATTCTATCTTCTCTTACGTGCGATATAATTTCATTTCGGTTTGGGGAGAGATAGTTATTTTGATATGAAATGTGTGGATTTAAAAAAAAAAAATGTATTTTTGTGTGTTTTCATATAGTTGCATGTAGAGCATTTTAGGTTGCATTGCATTAGAAGCACGTTCTGACTTTAGCACGTTTATTGCTTTCATAGAGTTTAGAGAGTGAGTTGACCTATATTGAGATTCTCGTGCTCTATTTTGAAAATTTTGTATTGTTTGGATTCGGTGTTGAGTATGAGTTGATTGAGCCATGAATAGATGATATTGAGCATGTGGATATTGAGAACATGGTTTGATGCTTTGAATTACGTATTTGCAAGCTGTGAGCTTTTGAGCCTTCTTTGCTTTCATCATATGCGATCTTGTTGATTGATTTGAGTGTATCATTCATGTTGTTAGAATTCTAGAACTTGCTCGTATCTCTGTCAAGGTCACATGTTGTATGCGAATGTGAAAATGATCAAAGGCCATTTTTGTTAGCCCTTCAAGCCTTTTGCTTACCTAAGATGATATTGAAATCCCTAGTTAGCCAACTTGAGCCTATTGCCTAATTTCTTGATAGCAACAATTCAAGCCTTAACTTGATATATTTGTTACCCCATACTTGAGCGTATAGCATTGAGTAAAGGGATTGAATGAGGTTGAATGGGTTGGAATTGAAAAGTTGGATAAATTGGTTGATGGGAACAAAAGGGGAAGAAAATGAGAAGCAAAGAATGTTGAAAACTCACAAAGAGTCAAAAAAAAAAAATTAGCTTTATGAATGAGTTTTCTTTGAATGAACTTAGAGGCTAGGAATTGTAATGTGAGGTGATGGTGTTTTACAAAAGAAAGGGGATGGATATAAGAAGAGTTGGTGAAAATGAGAGATGATTTGGGTAGCATATTAAGCTTTAATGTAGATGATTTATATGCTCACCTATCTATCTATACGCTCGAGTTTGAGTCACTCTATCTATATTTTCCTACCCTAACCAAAGAGCATTCATTACAACCAAATGAGAAAGTCCTTTTGATTCACAAATTGCATACATTCTAGTGGCGGAGAAATGAGACGATTTGCAAGCATATGGTAATTCTACAACATTGAATTGATTTGAGCGTAAACACGTCCTATATTTATTTGAGATGAGAGTATACACTCGATCTTTGTGAGGCGTAATTCTTAGCATTTACCATGGTTTCTTTGATGTGTGCTCTATGTTAGATGTTTGAGGCTTGGTTTATTCGTTTGCTTGACACATACGATAAACAATGCGAATTTTATGGAGTTGTTGTGCGTTCTACTTTTCATTACTCCCAATCATGTTTTGTCTAGTTTTTAAAAGCGTTGGCCGGGACGACCAACAGATTTAAGTTTGGGGATTTTGATAGGTGTGAGTTTTGCATGTATTTTAGGGCATATTTATGGCTATAATTGTTTATAAACATGCAATAACGTGTATGAAATGGTATATATTCGCTCTTTGTGGGAAAGATATTACGCTTTGCTCGTTTTGTAGGAACTTAACGATATTTGGAGTGATTTTGTGACAAATACGAGCATTGCAACCTAGAATCATCAAGAATCAAGCGATTACACCCAATTGGAAGCCAACTATATGGATTCTAGAGTCATAGTGATGAGTCGTGTGTCAAAAGAAGCATGGATGATCAAACAACAAGGATATTTATCTCAAGGAACATCCAAACGCGTATGGAATTTCCAAAGACGGCGGTTTAGTATTTTGGCCATAACTCTCTCTACAAAATTCATATTAAGATGATTCAAGTGGCTATGGAAAGATAAAAGAGAGGGCTACAACTCTTATGCAGACCACTGCAAACAAATTTGGACGTTTGGGTGGCGCACGGGTAACCCGTGCGTGGGCGCACGACCGTGCGCCCTCTGAGACTGGATGTTTTCAACGGCTTTGAGCACGGGTAACCCGTGCGTGGGCGCACGACCGTGCGTTCTTGCAAAAAACTCCAAAAATGACAAAATTGACCTAGACTTAAAAAAGGGTATAAATACCACTTCTTGGGCGCACACCGAGGGAGAAAAGGTGGAATACACCCAAGAACACAAGAAACACATCAAATTCATCAAGGAAGATTCAAGGGAAGAATCGGGTTGAATCGCAGCTTGAGGATTGAAGATTAATCGAGAGATTATCCATTTCCCTAAGTTTTCTCATTCTTTGTGCTTTAATCTTTCATTTTAGCTTCTTATGAATATGAACAATTTGTCATGAGTTGTTTATTTGTAATGGGTAGCTAAACATCTTGTGATTTCTGGGTTTTGGAAGTAGATTAATGAACTCTTGTTGGATGTTTTAATCTTAGTCGAAGTTATTATCTTGAAGCCTATTTGAGTATTTTGAGCTTATTCTTGTTTTATCACTTGATCAATGATTTAACTTGTTTGATATATTGATTCATAATTCGAGATGAGTTTCAATATTAGATCTTGAATACTTTTCGACACAAATATTTGCATGAATTGAGAGGTTTGTAAATATTTGTAAGGATATTTGATCTTTTGTGCTTTGAGTTGAATGCTTTATGTTGAGTAGAGATGCTAGCATAAGTATTTCAATCTACGTTTTATATGCATCTCGAGAGGGAGGATAAAATAGCTTTGTGATCGTCTTATAGGAATATTGATAATAATGTGGCTTGATTTAAACCTAGGACAACAAGAGGATTATTAATCGAAACCTTAACTCGGAAATCCATTACATCATCTTGATACTTCTTTCATTCGTGTTATCTTATTCTTGTGTTTTAGTGATTTAAATTGTCTTAATCTCTAAACAACAATCATCAAATTTCGATCGTCTAAATAAAAATAAGACTATCTTGGTTAAATACTTAGCATATTAATTTATTAGTCTCCGTGGATACGACCTTGCTACCCTATTCTATAACGTACACCGTACACTTGCGGTGAAGCTAAAAATATAGGCGAACAAGTTTTTGGCACCGCTTCTCGGGACTAATACAATTTTTGGTGCTAATATTGCGATAGATAGAATTATTTTTAATTTAGGCATTTTTTTATTTCATTTTTCTTTTGTAAATTCTCTCTCTACAATGTTTGATTTGTTTCTTTGAGTTGGTATAGGTAGTGCACGAACACCTGCTCGGATGGAGAATGCCAATTATTTCAATAACTGGAATTCTTACAGTTATTGGAATAATTCTACTCCTACGTACTATTATCCAAATTGGGCGAATTACGAAGATTTTTCATATGCTCACACGGAGAATGTGATTCCAACACCATCAAGCTCCAATGTAATGAATGGGTTTACAAATGCAGAGGCAAAATCATCTTTAGAAGAAGCCCTCGCCTTGTTAAGGATGCAAACAAGTTTGTTCGGAGCGAGTCGAGGACCGCTTTACTCGCGATGAAGTAAATAAGCCATCTTTAGAAGAAGCCCTCACCTCATTCATAAATCAATCCAATGCATTCATGAGTGAAACTAGGAGCCGCTTCATAAAGCAAGACGCAAGGATGGACAAGATGGAACAACAAGTGACAAGCTCAATAAAGAACCTAGAGACTCAAATGGGCCAATTAGTTACAATTGTTAGTGAGCAATATCAAAAGAGCCAATTTTCATGCACCACCAAACCAACTCGAATGAACAATCTAGTACCATTCATCAAAGGAGTGGTACCGAATATGAGGAGCCAAGATCCTGGAAAAACAAGAAAGTTGAGAACCAAACACGGATTGTGTGTCTATGGACTTTCAACTCGTGTGTGGTGCCGAAAAGAAGCGAGAAATGGGGCGAGGAACACATGAACAGATGCGTGGATGCCCGGTCAATGCGTGCGTGATATCATAAGAAAGCTATCCCACAACGAAACAAACACTGGTGGTACATACGCGCACGAACAACATGAGCATAATTCAAATCAAAGTGTTCCAACATCGGGACTCAATACTTGCTTGGAAATTCCAATTATGCATTACTAGATGCAAACAACGGAAAAATGGTTCTTGACCACGATCCAAAGCACTAATATCGCATTCAAAGCGATGCGAATCGAAATTAATAGGCGTCAAGCTAAAGACGTTAAATGTAGCGCTTGTTGGGAGGCAACTTAACGGTTTGTGGTGTGATTTTTGTTTCTTTTCTTTTTGTAAAAAACAAAAACC
The DNA here is from genome assembly GCA_016081115.2 of Rehmannia glutinosa. Classification (NCBI taxonomy): domain Eukaryota; kingdom Viridiplantae; phylum Streptophyta; class Magnoliopsida; order Lamiales; family Orobanchaceae; genus Rehmannia; species Rehmannia glutinosa. The sequence goes on along the minus strand of JABTTQ020000654.1, from coordinate 107,891 downwards.
CGAGTGTTCTTTATGCGGCATCACGCCGCAGTGACTGTCGCGCTAGGCGCACGCCCATGCGTGCTTGGGGAGGAATAATGTGGCTTGGCATGAAGCACGGGCGTCCGTCTTGTCGCGCCACGACGTCGTCCTTCAGCGAGATAATAATAAGGTACAAAATTTGAAGTGATGGTTGAAGTAAGAAGTCCTAGCGATATGAGGAGATGCCAAGGAGGGCCACCACCCGCACACGATGAATCGGTAAATCCACACAATTTTATATTGAAATTCTATCTTCTCTTACGTGCGATATAATTTCATTTAAGTTTGTGGGGAGAGATAGTTATTTTGATATGAAATGTGTGGATTTAAAAAAAAAAATTGTATTTTTGTGTTTTCATATAGTTGCATGTAGAGCATTTTAGGTTGCATTGCATTAGAAGCACGTTCTGACTTTAGCACGTTTATTGCTTTCATAGAGTTTAGAGAGTGAGTTGACCTATATTGAGATTCTCGTGCTCTATTTTGAAAATTTTGTATTGTTTGGATTCGGTGTTGAGTATGAGTTGATTGAGCCATGAATAGATGATATTGAGCATGTGGATATTGAGAACATGGTTTGATGCTTTGAATTACGTATTTGCAAGCCTGTGAGCTTTTGAGCCTTTCTTTGCTTTCATCATATGCGATCTTGTTGATTGATTTGAGTGTATCATTCATGTTGTTAGAATTCTAGAACTTGCTCGTATCTCTGTCAAGGTCACATGTTGTATGCGACGGTGTGAAAATGATCAAAGGCCATTTTTGTTAGCCCTTCAAGCCTTTTGCTTACCTAAGATGATATTGAAATCCCTAGTTAGCCAACTTGAGCCTATTGCCTAATTTCTTGATAGCAAACAATTCAAGCCTTAACTTGATATATTTGTTACCCCATACTTGAGCGTATAGCATTGAGTAAAGGGATTGAATGAGGTTGAATGGGTTGGAATTGAAAAGTTGGATAAATTGGTTGATGGGAACAAAAGGGGAAGAAAATGAGAAGCAAAGAATGTTGAAAACTCACAAAAGAGTCAAAAAAAAATTAGCTTTATGAATGAGTTTTTTTGAATGAACTTGGAGGCTAGGAATTGTAATGTGAGGTGATAATGTTTACAAAAGAAAGGGGATGGATATAAGAAGAGTTGGTGAAAATGAGAGATGATTTGGGTAGCATATTAAGCTTTAATGTAGATGATTTATATGTTCACCGGTCTATACGCTCGAGTTTGAGTCACTCTATCTATATTTTCCTACCCTAACCAAAGAGCATTCATTACAACCAAATGAGAAAGTCCTTTTTGATTCACAAATTGCATACATTCTAGTGGCGGAGAAATGAGACGATTTGCAAGCATATGGTAATTCTACAACATTGAATTGATTTGAGCGTAAACACGTCCTATATTTATTTGAGATGAGAGTATACACTCGATCTTTGTGAGGCGTAATTCTTAGCATTTACCATGGTTTCTTTGATGTGTGCTCTATGTTAGATGTTTGAGGCTTGGTTTATTCGTTGCTTGACACCTACGATAAACAATGCAAATTTTATGGAGTTATTGTGCGTTCTACTTTTCATTACTCCCAATCATGTTTTGTCTAGTTTTAAAAGCGTTGGCCGGATGACGGCCAACAATTTAAGTTTGGGGATTTTGATAGGTGTGAGTTTTGCATGTATTTTAGGGCATATTTATGGCTATAATTATTTATAAACATGCAATAACGTGTATGAAATGGTATATATTCGCTCTTTGTGGGAAAGATATTACGCTTTGCTCGTTTTGTAGGAACTTAACGATATTTGGAGTGATTTTGTGACAAATACGAGCATTGCAACCTAGAATCATCAAGAATCAAGTGATTACACCCAATTGGAAGCCAACTATATGGATTCTAGAGTCATAGTGATGAGTCGTGTGTCAAAAGAAGCATGGATGATCAAACAACAAGGAGATTTATCTCAAGGAACATCCAAACGCGTATGGAATTTCCAAAGATCGGCGGGTTTTAGTATTTTGGCCATAACTCTCTACAAAATTGATATTAAGGTGATTCAAGTGGCTATGGAAAGGTAAAAGAGAGGGCTACAACTCTTATGAAGACCCCGCAAACAAATTTGGATGTTTGTGTAGCGCACGGTAACCCGTGCGTGGGCGCACGACCGTGCGCCCTCTGAGATGGATGTTTTCCAACGGCTTTGAGCACGGGTAACACGTGCGTGGGCGCACGACCTGTGCGTTCTTGCAGAAAACTCAAAAATGACAGCAAATTGACCTAGACTTAAAAAAGGGTATAAATACCACGTCTTGGGGCGCACACCAGGGGAGAAAAGGTGGGAATACACCCAAGAACACAAGAAACACATCAAATTCATCAAGGAAGATTCAAGGGAAGAATCGGGTTGAATCGGAGCTTGAGGATTGAAGATTAATCGAGAGATTATCCATTTCCCTAAGTTTTCTCATTCTTTGTGCTTTAATCTTTCCTTTTAGCTTCTTATGAATATGAACAATTTGTCTATGAGTTGTTTATTTGTAATGGGTAGCTAAACATCTTGTGATTTCCGGGTTTTGGAAATAGATTAATGAACTCTTGTTGGATGTTTTAATCTTAGTCGAAGTTATTATCTTGAAGCCTATTTTAGTATTTTGAGCTTATTCTTGTTTTATCACTTGATCAATGATTTAACTTGTTTGATATATTGATTCATAATTCGAGAGATGAGTTTCAATATTAGATCTTGAATACTCGACACAAATATTTGCATGAATCGAGAGGTTTGTAAATATTTGTAAGGATATTTGATCTTTTGTGCTTTCGGGAGTTGAATGCTTTATGTTGAGTAGAGATGCTAGCATAAGTATTTCAATCTACGTTTTATATGCATCTCAAGAGGGAGGATAAAATAGCTTTGTGATCGTCTTATAGGAATATTGATAATAATGTGGCTTGATTTAAACCGACAACAAGAGGATTATTAATCGAAACCTTAACTCGAAAATCCATTACATCATCTTGATACTTCTTTCATTCGTGTTATCTTATTCTTGTGTTTTAGTGATTTAAATTGTCTTAATCTCTAAACAACAATCATCAAATTTCGATCGTCTAAATAAAAATAAGACTATCTTGGTTAAATACTTAGCATATTAATTTATTAGTCTCCGTGGATACGAACTTGCTACCCTATTCGATAACGTACACCGTACACTTGCGGTGAATCTAAAAATATAGGCGAACAAGGTGCGGTGAGATTCAAATTGAATGAAGTATCGATCAAGTCAACTCAAGACAGCCAAGTCTCAAAGTTGAAGTGACGGAAGAGTCATCCAATGACTGGAAGCTGACTCAAGTCGCCTTGGGATGTTAAGAAAATGCGGTCAAGTCAAGACAACTAAAAGAGATTCGTTGCCGAAATCAAGAGAATTACTTAAACAAGTAATACCTCCATCTTGCCTTTCTTGAAGTGCTCGGTTCGAGCGTGCAAAAGGAATAATCGAATGGGAAGCACTACACCATGTCGAACTCGAAAAGTCAAGAATCATTCATACGAGGAAATGGAAATTCCAAGGATCGCAACAAGACAAGCCAACGACCACAAGTGACTTTCAAAAATAAGCCTATCTCTTCAATGGGCGATTTTTGAAAGATCACTATAAAAGCGAGAGGAATCACTCGAGAGAAGGTTACCCGAACCACGAACATTCAAGCTAACATTGAATCAGTAACCAAAAATTACTCTCAAGTTATACAAGTTCAATCATCAAGCCTACATTACGAAGGAAATCAATCCAACACTCACCTGTGAAGGAAAGATAACTTCAATCGAGTTGAAGAGGAAATTTTTGAAGAATCAAGGGTCTACATTCCACGGAGGATTGTAGGAAGGTTCAAGGTCGAACCGGTTTCAAGTTTTGGAGGGCTTCGTGATCAAATTCAAGAAGCTTGAGCAAGTGGGTGTAGTAGCAAGGCAAACGCCTGTGAAGAAGGCGAGTCGTACGAGAAGCCAAAGTGCGTGACCAAGGCATCTCAGATCGAGTCCCAAATGATCAAGTCACCGTGTGTGATCAAGACTTGTATTTGGATCATTAACCACTCGTATATTGATCAATACTTAGTGGATTCCTCCGGGAGTTGGAGAAGAGAGGAGTAGAAGAATTACCCCATCTTCGAACCTCTATAAAAACTTATTGTGTCATTTACATTTCAAAGACTTTAATTTACGCATCTTATTTTATCTCACGATAAATTTTCTATCCAATTGATAATCAACTTAGTACTAAAACCAGGTATTAAAACAAACTTAACCAAATTCAAGGGTGTTAAGTCTTCCAATAAAACAAATCACACAGAGAGTCAAGTCTTTAGTCAAAACAATGAGTTATTCTATCAACAGTCAGGTCGAGTCCGCTGAGTGACTAACTCTGGCGATTAACTAACTTAGTTGTCCATCAAGGACACAAATTGAAGTATTAACTCAATATTTAAAAGGACTATTTTGAAAAGTTGGTAAGGTTTATTCAATCCCCCCTTCTAAACCTTACACTCACACCCTTTGGGACCTACAAGTGGTATCGGAGCGGTTGGTTCATTGAGCCTTCCGCACTGTTCTTGAACTAAATCACCGAATTTTCCAAAGTCTGTTTTAGTACTTGATCTTTCAAAACTTTTTTTTACCAGCAAAAGTTATTATCATGGAAGCAAATTTAACACGCATCCCTATATTCACAATTGAAGAATTTGATGATTGGAAAATTCGTATGCAAGCTCATCTATCAGCATTACACGATGAGATGTGGATAATGATAGAGGATGGGCCACTGCAAATTTTAAAAGTGAACACAGCTGTAAGAAGAGTTGCAGCTGAAGGTGAAGAGGATGTTGCTCCCAGTCTAGTCATGGTTGAAAAACCAAGAGCTGAATGGACAAATGATGACAAAAAAAGATATAACTTGGATAATGTGGCCGAGGACATTCTTTACAAAACCTTGGACAAAGCCATGTTCAATAAAGTCAAATCATGCAAAACGGCTAAAGAAATCCGGGACAAGCTAACATTGATTTGTGAAGGCTCGAGCAAATCAAGGAAAAAATAAACTATCGGTTCTTTGTAAAGAAATTTGAGAATTTCAAAATGATCGCAGGAGAGACCTTGGATCACCGGATGCTCGGTTCACGTAAATTACCAACGAGCTATATGCACTTGGAAAAGAATATACACGAAGAAATGTGTATGAAGATTCTAAGAAGTCTCCCACCGAATGGGAAATGAAGGTCATGGCACTAAGACATTCCATGGATCTATCCAAGACATCCAACCATGAGCTATTCTCGGATCTCAAAGCCTACGAATTTGAGTGAGAAGAAAAGACCGAGGAGGAGACATCTCGTGCCCAAAACAATTTGCTCTAATTGTTAAGGATGGCAAGAGAGCGAGGTCAAAGAAGTCATTGACCAAGAGGAAATAGCCCCGATGGTTAAAAGGTTTAACAAGTTCTTCAATAAGAACTACAAGAGAGGCAAGGGCGAATCCTCCGAGAAGACACTCGGCTCCCTCCAAGTCAAGGGAAGATAGACCAACCAAGAGAACAGAGCATCAAAAAGTTGAATATCAAAGGGTGACAATCCAAGAATGGAAAGAGTGATCAAAAGGTTGAAAATCTATCTGAACTGCAGCAACCAGGTCACTATGCAATTGATTGCCCATATCCTCGTAGTCAACAAATACAGGAATGAAGAAGAAAGAAAGGTCTTGAGAGAAGAAGACAAGAAAAGAAAAAGGCAATGTTGGGTGCGCAGAGATTGGCCGAGACATCCAAGTCAAAAGACACACTGATTGATAGAGTAGTGAAGTTGACTACTCAAGTGACTCAAGAAGAAGCCTTGATCCGTTTGATGGCCAAGGAACAAGACCAACCCGACCAAGAAGATGAGGTACACTCCAATTCATCACACTCGATTCTAGTGATAGTGATCGTGACACACACACTTCATCACCCACTGATCTTTATGATTCATTAGGCAAAATGATGAAAGACTTTGAACACATTAAATCCTCACACACACTACTAAATGAGGAAAACAACATACTCAAGAACCAAAACTCACAGCTGACTAAGGAGTTGAGTACTCTAAGTCAAATAGCTGATGAGAATGAAAGTATAAAAATTTGAAAATGCTAAGCTAATAAAGCAGAGATAGTCTGCTATAGAAAAGAGGGAAAATGACCTCAAAAATGTGATTGCCTCATTCACTAAGGCATCTAAATCATTGCATGATCTTATTATGAGTCAAAGAGAATGTGGAGACAAGACAGGCTTAGGATTTAATTCCTCTGTGCTATGTCAAGCTCCAAAAGTGATTTTGGAAAAGGATCTTCAAGTAATGAAGTATCTAAAAAATTCAAAACTCCAAATGGTGCACACACATTTATTCCAAAGCACAATCACAAGCAAACTGGCCTTGGCTATAAAGGAAAAGAAAAACGGCCGAGTTGAGTGAGCCGAGAGGACAAATGAGAAGAAATCCACCGAGTTCCTCAAAGAAACTCCAAATAGGAAATACTCAGTAAAGAAGAAAGCAGAGCTACCAAAAACCCCGGAAGTTCTATAAAAAACACATATGAAGGGAATGGTAGAAAGTACCCAAGCCAAGCTGATTGGAATAATGTGAACCATCAACAAAGACCTATGGAATATAAGCCCAAATGGCAAAAGCCTAAGACTCAGCAAAGGCCATTTCAAAGGTATAAGAGCTTTCATCAGCACACATATGCACCTAAGCACTACACTCAGAGATATCACAACTACCCAAATAAGACAATTGCTAAAGCACACACACAAGCATACAGACAAAAGAGACAGCTGTATGAACCTAGAACCCCCAAGCAATTTGCCAAAATTAATTATGATTATGGCACTAATAGATGGCAACCCCTTAGAGTCAAATCATTTGGCTATAGGTTGGTTAGATCATCTTACAATACTAACCCCTCAGGACCCAGACAAGTATGGATACCTAAAACTTAATTTCCTTGATTGCGAGTTTCAAAGAACAAATGAGTGCCAAGGAACCTGGTACATGGATAGTGGTCATTCCCGGACATATGACAGAAACAAGAAAAATCTGTCAAAATTCAAGGAAGTCGAGGTGCAAAAGTCATATTTGGAGGAAATGAAGCTCGGGAGAAATAAGAGGCATTGGATCCATCAAGAAAAATGGATTAGAAATCACGGATGTTGCATATGTTGAAGGACTCAAATTCAACTTGCTAAGCATCGGCCAACTTTGTGACAAGGGTTATAATGTTGGATTCAACATGGGTATATGCCAAATTAAGGACATCAATCCAATGAAGTTGTGTTGCAAGGATGCGGACAAAGAACATGTATGTGGTAGATTGGTCAATCGCAACACCAAGCACTTGTCTACTAGCAAAGAGCACAACCGAATCAAGTTAGGTCGGCACAAGAAGGTTTAGTCACCTTAATTTCAAAACATTTAACAAGCTTGCCAAAAGCAATCTTGTGGAAGGACTTCCACTCGGTATACAAGAAGGAGAGTATATGTGATGCATGTCGGAAGGAAAACAAATCAAATCATCATTCAAAGAAAAGACATGTCCATCTTCAACAAGAATATTGCATCTGCTACATATGGATCTATTTGGTCCATTGAACCACTAGCATAAGTGGGAAGAAATACACATTGGTGGTAGTAGATGACTACTCAAGATATACATGGACAATATTCATGTGTAAGAAGAAAAAACTCTATAGAAACTACCACGGTGATGAAGAGGATTCAAAATGAGAAAAGTCAAACCATTATCAAAATAAGATCTCGACAGAGGAACCGAGTTTGTCAATGGTATAATAACTCGATATTGTATTGAAAATGGTATTGGTCATGAATTATCTGCGGCAGCAAGGACTCCACAAAGAGAATGGAGTTGCGAAAGAAGGAATAGAACTCTCAAAGAAGCGGCAAGGACCATGTTAGGTCAAGCGGGGCTACCTAAAAGATTTTGGGCTGAAGCTATAAAACACATCATGCTATACTCAAAATAGATGCATGATAAAAGACACAATGACAAAGACTCCCTATGAGATTTGGACAGGAGAAAGCCAAGTGTTGCATATTTTAGAATATTTGGATGCAAATGCTTCATCCATAACAATGGCAAAGATAATTTAAAGGCTTTTGATGCTAAAGTCGATGAATGTATCTTCTTGGGATACTCAACAAAGCAAAGCCTACAGAGTACTCAACAAGAGGACTATGGTTACAGAGGAATCCATTCATGTGGTGTTTGATGAGCCAAATGTAAATGGAGAAGACATTGAAGAGTCACCGATAAAAGTTTGAATTAACCAATCATGCGAAAGAGTCCCTATTTGTCAAGTCAAGTTGGAATTATAAACGCAGATGAAGATGAGATAGCCGAGTCTCAAAAAACAATGGAAAATCTGCAACTAAGTTATGATGAGAGAGTGATCAAAGCAACACAAGCAAGCAAGACGATCAATCCAGCTAACTTACTCCAACCCGATGTAAGATGGCCGAGAGACCATCCACGAGAACTAGTCATTGGAGATGTAAGAGAAGGTGTCAAAACGAGATCCGAGCTCAACAAGAAGCAATGTCACATGTTTTATCTCACAAATAGAGCCTAAAGATGTGTCACAAGCATTGGATGACACACATTGGATTCAAGCTATGCAAGAAGAGTCAATCGAGTTTGAAAGAAATAAAGTGTGGGAACTGGTTCAAAGACCTACCCATCAAAATGTTATTGGCACTAAATGGGTATTCGAAACAAGATGAATGAGGAAGGTTACGTAAGAAACAAAGCAAGATTGGTAGCCAAAGGATATTTCCAAGAAGAAGGGATAGATTTTGATGAAACATTTGCTCTGTGGCAAGATTGGAAGCTATAAGGATGTTTCTTGCCTATGCATTACAAGAATTTTATTGTATATCAAATGTATGTAAAGAGTGCATTCCTTAATGGTTTATTGGAAGAAGAAGTATATGTTGAACAACCTCCAGGATTTGAGCAGAAGATTCTTGGAGATAAGGTATACAAACTCAAGAAAGCTCTATATGGATTGAAACAGGCACCCAGAGCATGGTATGATACATTATCACAATTCCTGACTCAGAATGGATTCACAAAAGGAAAAGTGGATAGAACACTCTTCAGAATTCAAGACAGGAAGAGCATACTGCTTGTTCAAATATATGTGGATGACATTATTTTTGGATCCACAAACAAAGAGTTGTGTGATAAATTTTCAAACCTCATGCAAAGCAAATTCGAAATGAGCATGATGGGAGAGCTGACATTCTTCCTTGGACTCCAAGTGAAACAACTGAAGGATGGAACCTTCATAAGTCAAACAAAATACACCAGAGATTTAATGAAGAAATTTGGTATGGAAGAGAAGTCTTCAGTAAAAATACCAATGAATACATCAGTCAAAATGGACATGGATGCGGATGGCAAGTCCAGAGATCAAACAAGATCTGAGCACTTATTGGATCATTGTTCTATCTTACAATGCGGCCGGACATCACCTTTGCCGTAGGTGTATGTGCAAGATTTCAATCTGCTCCAAAAGAAAGCCATATGATCGCAACCAAGAGGATCTTGAGATATTTGAAAGGAAGTCAAGAAGTTGGCTTATGGTATCCAAAAAGGTGGATTCAAGCTAATTGGCTATTCGACTCGACTATCTTGGATGTAGAGTAGACAGAAGAGCACCTCGGGCACATGTCAAATGCTTGGAAATATGCTAATTTCTGGTTTAGCAAAAAGCAAAATTCAATAGCCACCTCTACAAATTGACTGAGAATACATAGTTGCGGGCAAACACATGTGCCAAGTCCTATGGATGAGACAAAGAAATGAGAGACTATGAAGTTGAAGAAAAGGAAATTCCAATCATGTGTGATAACACAAGTGCAATTGCAATCACTCAAAATCCTGTGTTGCACTCAAGAACAAAGCATATCGATGTCAGATATCACTTCATAAGAGATCATGTTGAAAAGAAGGACATCACCTTGGAATATATTTCAACTGATAAGCATTTGGCTGACATATTCACAAAACCATTATGTGAGTCAAGATTTGAAGAACTCAAGCATGAGTTAGGATTAATTGAGCTGAGTTGACACTCAGAAGACTCAAAGAAAAGAAATGAAACACGAAAAGAGGAAAAAGAGCTGAACTCTTAAATCAGCTAAGTGAATCAGCCGTATCGGAAAGACAGTTGTACCGAGTTAGGCAAAATGAGTATTCACATGCGAGGAGAAAAGAGTTAAATCGGCTAAGGGACAAGCCGAGTCATTTATGAGCAAAGTGACAAAAACGCAATCGTTTTTACTAAGCGGGAATGTTTTTAAGAATGACGTCGATAATTATGACGTGTACAGCAAAAGCCGCACACAAGCTTATGATTGGATATAAATCATGCCGCATTAAATACGAGACATTAAATGCAAATCGGCGTGCAAGATCTAAGCCGTTGATTTTGATCACAATTCAAAAACCACCCGCACGCCCTTTCATGAACCATACTTAAACCATTTCGTTTCTCTCCCACTTTACCAAAAACTGTTCATCTCTCTCTCGAAAGCAAAAGCAAAATTTCCTCTCAAAACCCTTTCAATCCTCAGATCATTTTCTAAAGTTTTGTTCGGAAAAATACTGAGAAATGGCATCCACTCATGATTTTGTCAAGCTAGGTAAGCAAATCCACACCGGGTCTACTGTGGATTTCAATGGTATGGTGAAACAGGGGTCCGACGACACCCTAGTGAAGAAGATTGCTGAGAAATTGGAAACGTCTGGGCTGAAACCGTTTCTGATGTTGGAGTTTCCGATGACCTATGTGGAAGAGGTCCCACAGTTCTACGTGAACGCTGAGGTTCACGATGAGGGCATCAAGTCCTCTGTTCATGGAAATGAGTTCATCATTACTCGCCAGGATTTGGTAGAACACGCTTGTTACCGTGAAAAGGAGTGTCGGAAATCAATGAGCGATGTTGACCTCGATCAAAACGCTGGAAGGAAGTAGCCAAGTCCGACTATCTTTGAAAAGTAGTCTACACAACTAATAAGAGGTCTGTGAAGGAGGACTACCACAAATTGCTGGACATCGTTGCCAAATGCATAGATATCAAATTTGGCACTTTGACCACCGTATCCAAAGCAAAGTTGATCGTAATGGTTGCGATCATTGAAGAAAAGAAAGTGAACTGGCCGAGTTTGTCTCGGCCAGCAGCTCGCGAACGTTGGGAAAAAATCCTTCAAGGAGGATGGAACGTTTGGAGGTTCCCTAGGATACGGCCAGTGATTGGCCTGATGGAGGTAAAAGGAGTCCCTCCTCGACATGGAAAGGTGTTCCATGTAAACAAGAGGATGTTCGAGATCAAACCTCTCTCGGCGCACGAAGAGAGAGCCTACGCTAAGAGAGCGATACGAGTGAGGGGAATCACCGACCCTCAAGATACTGATTGTCTCCTCTCCTCCAAAGAAAAAGTCTGCAACATTTTTAAGAAGATCTTTGCCCTGCGCAAAAGAAAAAAAAATGCTCTTGCCCCTGCCCGCACTGAGTCACACCGCCCCGCCGTGTCTCTCCTGCCCTGCAAGAAGCGGAGAAAGAATCTCAAATACCTTCTCCGATCGTCAAGAAAAGGAGAACTGATAATCCAAGATGGTCGGCTCCTCGAGAAGAAGACAACGACACCCCCCGCGCCCGGACTCGAAGAAACCTTATCTCAACTAGAAATCCCTCTCGGTACAAACAAAAAGAAGAAGAAGAATTTTCAAGCGTTCGAGCTTGAAAAATCGAGTCGACCACTCACCGAGAAGATACCCGAAACCGGCTGGAGAAGTAGAGTCTCCAGGACGTGATCGATGAAACGACCAAGTCTGCTGAGGCCGATCAGCAGAGCAACTCAAGACCAAATTGTAGACGAGCAGTGAGGAACAAGGAATGGCCGAGACAATCGAATCACTGTTGACTGAGGTTGTTTCTCCACCGTAAGAGGCTACGAGGTGTCGAGCGGCGAAGTCTGCTACCCTTAATACCTGGAAACGAGGGCCAAAAGAGAATGATGAAGACGATGTAATCATGTACTCTCCATTGTATCCGGACATCCAAAATCGTCTGCGAGTGGAGAAAATGGAAGTTGAGCCTATCCAGTGCGGTTTGAAAATCCGAGTTCATTCTTTGAGGAAGAAGAACTCTTCAAGTTTCTTGAGGTGGACACGATCTTTGCAAGCCCTTGATGAGGATAATTGCATCAATATCTGCAGATTCGAAAAGAAAACGAATGGGCTAAAGCAAGCGGTGAGGACGCAGAGGCACGTGAGAAGGCCAAATCGCCTCTCACCGGCACCACCGATCATACACACCCTCACCTTGACGTCCTATCGAAAAGTGATGAGGATCTCAATCTATTCTTTGCCACGAAGAGTTGCAAATGCAGCAAGCAATGCAAGAGTCGAATCCTACATGAGCAAAGAATGATGGAGGGACCAGGAGAGTCCTCCAAATCCCGGTGGGAATAGATCCTATGGGAGTGGTGCATCATATTGCCACTTGTTGTTCTTTGCCACCACTTCCCTAGCTCATTCGGAGGAAGGTGTTAAGGGAATTGGCGATGAAACCGGGATAGTGGGGACCCCAATCGAGCCAACCCCTAATGAAGGTGTCTTACCACCGCCCCAACTGGCTGAATACTCGGTGGGAACGGGGAGTCCGGAGACGAGTGACCCCATTCCAAGTCACTCGGTGGTGTGCCAGTGAGGGAAACTCCTCCACTGCAGCAAGGGTCGGAGGATGCTGCGGTGACTCGAGAATGAATTTAGGAGGCGAAGTGGAGAAGGAACAATCACAGAAATACCACAAAAGTTGTCATCGACGAGGCTCGAGGCGATTGTGATCTCTCGGTGAAGTGCCAATCGCTCTGCAGTAATAATGACGCCGCTGGCGATGCGGTCGAGGCACGGGAAGGAACTCGCCTGGGAGTTAACACTGGCGGGCGATGAAAGTGCAATCCATGGAGTTGAGACTCCAATGGATGCCACCTCGAAAGACCCCAAGACAAATGACCGACACTGTCGAAAGGGATGTCCAAGACCTCCGCTGCTTGAGACTGCGGGGAGGTGATGAAGGCCAACGGGAGGTTGAGACTTCCGGGGTAGAGAAAACTAAAGCACGAACATCCCTCCTGCTATCATTGATCCATCGAAAAGGAGATAAGTGCTCTTCACGATTCCCGAACAATCTGATGTAACCTTTCAGGATCGGAAGGAGACGATGGCCGAGTCATCCCCCCTGTGGATCGATCCCAAAGACTCGGTGAGGATGTTCCAACCAAGAGCAAGTCGACCTCAAGACTACTCGCCAAACATTCAACTTTGATGTTGAGCCACCCATGGAAATCTCATCATCGTCCGATGACGCTTGATAAAGTAGAGGACCAGACTCGAACTCATTTGGAAAAACCAAGAGACCGACGAAGGCTTTAAGACAAGCAGGCTCGGCAAAGCAAAGGGTCTATTTCACAACAGACCACAAAAAACAGTCCATGCGCAAGCTCCCAAGCTGCAGCAGTTCGACTCCACAAGGGACTTCACGAGCACCACTTATCATTGAACAAATTCCGATTGCGTGATGACTCTTTCATAGAATCATTTCCCTTCTTTCCGGAGGTACGATCTCCCGAAGAATCATACAAAGATCGCGGCGATTCCACGAGACATGATCCTGTCATTCCATCGACACCATTGTTCCAATAACTATGACTTTGACGCTTGGTCGTCACCAAAAGAGGAAACATTGAAGTTCGGGAGGTGTTCAAAGCCTTATTTGCTGAAATTAAATGGATGGAGAGGCACCAAGCCTCACCGACATGAGGTCGATAACGAGGACGCCAACCTTATTCTGATTTGAGAGGCATCATAGTCGGGATCCGGGAGTGGTGGCAAAAAGACAAACAATGCGTGTGGAACAAGCTCAATATTTAAACATTGTTCAACAAGTTGTTGGTGCAGCGGTGAAATGAGAATACGATGCAAAGACAAAATTGCAAGAGCACATTAAACAAATGCATGAATCTCACACTACTTTGAGATAAAGCATTGCGTGAGCAAAATATGAACGAGCTCTGCGTGTGGAAGAGAACATGGATCGAAAATTCAGTCTTTTCATGGTGAGATGAAGGCGTAGCAATGAATCCAATGCCACCCGCTTCTGAGTTCCGTGAAGCTTACTCCAGCGATTCGAAGAAGAACTCAACTATGAGCGACTAGACTTCCCGCTTGCTAGCTTGTTTCTAGGGTTCCTCTCTCCTTTGATGATGCCAAAAAGGGGAAGAGGAATACCTAAAAGCGTGAAGGGATCGAGTTGAGAAGGAAGAAGCAGCTGTAAAGGGAAAGACAGCTGAGGAAGTAATAAGAGAGAAGAAAGGGAAGTCTGTTGAGGGGGAAGGTTCGAAAGATGTGACCTTGATGATTGCTAAAACCCCCCAACAAGGTCTTGTCACGGTGATATTATCAAACTCCCGATGACTCGCCACTCCAACACTCTGTTGTACCAATGGTGAAAAGAGAAAGACGATTGAAGCGAGGGATGAAGGAAGTGGAAGGAAGGATGAATGCCCGAGTTATGGACATTCGAAACAACATGGTGGCATTCCAATAGACAGAGACACCTATGCCATTTCAGATGCTGGAACTGAACCAAGATCTGTTGATGAATTCAAGACGCTCGCATCTGAAGGTTATTTCGCAAACATGTCCATGGCTCAAGCCTGGGATTTGTCTTGGGAAAAAGGTCTCACACTATGTGAAGAAGGTGACACTGACAAACCAACCACCGGCGGTCGCTCTGCTGGTCACTCACCGGAAAAAGAAGGCCCCAAGACAATACACGCCCAGAGGAGGAGGAAGAAGCGTGGTGGAGGAAGAGGTTTGGACCTAGAACTCTGCCCAAAAACATTGAGTACATAGATCCGGGCAAGAAAGGAGGGATCTCTTGGGGGATTTGACGAAGTAGCCAACCCGCAAGTGGCTAAGAACAATGTTGAGTATGTGAAGAGAAATGAAGAAGAAAATAAAAGACAAACTCAGCTATGGGAGAAAAGACAAGAAAGACGGAGAAGAGATGAAGTTGCCGGAAGGCGTATGAGAAAAAGAAGAGCGGTTGAAGATGAGAAGAAAAGGAAAAGGTCGAAGAAGATACAGAGAAGAAGATAAAAGAATGAGGCGTGAAGGAGATGAAGTGTTCTTTGTCCACCCCTTCATGTATTTTACTATGTAAATACACTTTATGTAAGTCTTACAATACATTGAATAAAATTATTCAATTTCTATACGTGAGTAGATATAGAACATCATGGTTAGTCTAAGCCTCGTTTAAACTCGATACAATTTTTTTAGGCTTAAACCCCGATACACTCAGAAAACTATATAAAAGAACAAGAATGCTATGATCAATAAAAGATCGATTCAAAACATACATTCGTGGTTCTACATTTGTCCATCTGTATCTTTCTTTGTTAAATAATTGTATGAATGTTTTAAGTTTTGGCATCATCAAAAAGGGGGAAATTGTTGGGAAATTATTTTGTAGATTTTGATGAATGCCATGAAAAACTTAGAATAGGAAGTTGGCACCCCATTTTTGTTGTAAACTCGCATTGTAATAGATAGGGCTGGTCGAGCCGAGTTAAGTCGACTATGCCTAAACATGCAAGAAGACAACTGGAGACTAGAAGGAAGACTCATGCGAGGCAGCCAGTATGGCAAAGACGGAACTCGATTGAAGGTACTTGAGATTCAAAATGAGTGAAGTGTCAGTCAAGTCAACTCAAGACAACCAAGTCTCAAAGTTGAAGTGACAAGAGTCATCAAATGACCGGAAGACTCGAAGTCACCTGGGGATGTTAAGAAAATGCGAGTCAAGTCAAGACAATCGAAAGAGATCCGTTGCCGTAAATCAAGAGAATTACTTAAACAAGTAATACCTCCATCTTGCCTTTCTTGAAGTGCTCGGTTCGAGCGTGCAAAAGGAATAAACCAATGGGAAGCACTGCACCATGTCGAACTACGAAAAGTCAAGAATCATTCATACGAGGAAATGGAAATTCCAAGGACTACAACAAGACAAGCCAACGACCACAAGTGACTTTCAAAAATAAGCTATCTCTTCAATGGGCGATTTTTGAAAGATCACTATAAAAGGCTGAGGAATAACTCTGAGAGAAGGTTACCTGAACCACGAACATTCAAGAAAACATTTGAATCGTAACCTAAGATATTCTCAAATCATTCAAGATCAATCCTCAAGCCTACATTACGAAGGAAAACAATCCAACACTCACCGTGAAGGAAAGATAACTTCAATCGGTGAAGAGGAAATTTTGAAGAATCAAGGGGTCTACATTCCACGGAGGATTGTAGGAAGGTTCAAGGTCGAACCGGTCTCAAGTTTTTGGAGGGCTTCGTGATCAAATCCAAGAACTTGAGCAAGTGGGCTGTAGTAGCAAGCAAAACCCTGCCCCGTGAAAGAAGCTAAGTCGTCACGAGAAGTCACCAAGTGACCAAGGCATCTCGGGGCGAGTCCCAAAGGATCAAGTCGGTTGTGTGATCAAGACTTGTATCCGGGTGTTAACCACTCTGTATTTTGATCATTACTTAGTGGATTCCTCCGGGAGTTGGAGAAGAGAGGAGTAGAAGAATTACCCCATCTTGAACCACTATAAAAACTTATTGTGTCATTTACATTTCAAAGACTTTAATTTCTCATCTTATTTTATCTGTTGATAAATTTGCTATCCAATTGATAATCAATCGAGTACTAAAACTAGGTATTAAAACAAACTTAACCAAATTCAAGGGTGTTAAGTCTTCCGCTGAAAACAAATCACAAAGAGAGTCAAGTCTTTAGTCAAAACAAATTGAGTTATTCTATCAACAGCTCGAGTCAGTCATTGAGTGACTAACTCGATGATTAACTAACTTAGTTGTCCATCAAGACACAAACTGTGAAGTATTAACTCTGAATATTTAAAAGGACTAATTTGAAAAGTTGGTAAGGTTTATTCAACCCCCTTCTAAACCTTACACTCACACCCTTTGGACCTACAACGATCTGTCGGTTTCCTCTTTCAACAAACGTTTGACTTTGCTTATCAACGGACATCTTGACTTTCTTGAGTCATTTTCACTTTGCTTGACCCCTTTGATAGTCTTCTCCACTTAATTAAGAGTGACTTTCTTTGTCGATCATTACTAAGACAACTTTCCAGTACTTGACTAATCTTTCACTGCACTACTCAATTGACACACATCAGAGTCTTCACTTCAATCTTTAGTCAACTTCTACAATCTTCAACTTGGCTGCTTCAACTCAGCTAATAGAACCTTATCTATTACATTGTTGATTTTACAGCAGAATTGGGGTGCGAACTTCCTAATCTAAGTTTTACATGGCATCATCAAAATCTATTACATAAATTTCCCAATAATTATATTTGTAATTCAATCCACAATAGCTTTAGCCAGTCAAAGATCAAATGATACTTTACTGAGAACCACAACTCTTATAGAATCAGCCAATGAAACGATCCTAAAAATATAAAATGCTATAATGAAAAAATAAAGAAAATAAATATGTTACAACACAACAATAAAACGATAATAAAATGGTGTTGCAACACTAATTACAACACTACTTACTACACACAGACATCCAAGGACGTTTCCAGGAATTGAAATGTTGAAAGTCAAGTTATTTAGTGAAAATATTAGCAAGTTGATTCTCAGTAGTAACAAAATCAATGGTTACAATTTCTCTCAACTAAGTCCCTTATAAAATGGAGTATGATATAAATGTATTTTATTCTAGAATGTTGAACAAAATTCTTTACGAAAATTATAACATTTGACGTATCACAATATATAATCAAAGAATTCAGTTTATTCCCATAATGGTCGAACATTTGTTTTATACAAAACAATTTAGAACAACACCCATCAAGGTGACATGTAATGGCAAAAGAAAGTCTAATGAACTCAAGTATAACATGAATCCAAAACTTTTCTATTAAGACTTCATTCACAAGCTCAGGTTCAATAGAAAAATTAAAACAAATAGTTTCAACCAAATTATTGTAATTTACTTTTACCATGTCCCTTGTTTTCAGATCTGCTAAGACCTTACCAAATATTTGGTTCACAGGGAGACTGCTCTGGTCTTTGACTGAAGATTCTTCTCTAACTTCTTCAATATTATCAAGACCTCTTACCTTTGATTCTGACAATGTTATATCATCCTGAGCAATATCTGCAGATGATGCTTCTAGTGTTATAACATTAGTGGTGTTACCAGAAAATGTCCGATGGCTATGATGACTTAGCTCCACCGTGCACCTGACTGAGCTCCGCCGTTCGTACCGAGCACCTGCAAAGAAGGGGGGCCAGAGGGTTTTTCCGGCGTACCCTCTCCGACGCTCAAGTCAGATATCACTTCGAAGAAGATAGAGAATAGCTCAGATATCTCATGAAATATGAAAAATGCATTAGTTTTTACCATACCTGATGGATGACTATTTATAAGGCTTACAATCTAGAGTTTCCGTGTTTCCCGGAAACGGCTAGGGAGAATCTGTCAGACATACCGAGAAGCATCTCCCGAGCACTAAAGGCTTCTAGAAATTGGGCCTTAAGGGGTGACCATTGATGGGCTTGGAACTGGACTTCAGCTATAGGGCCTGCTTTCCAGCTCGGCCTATTTCATGACGGATCAACTAGGAGTAACACTTTTAGCACTAAATGTGCTCTTGTTATCTGTTTCTTCCCATAAACTAATAATTTCTTCATCCTGTATGTTGTAACACATAATTTGATGCTACGACAAGTAACAGTTGTCCGCCAACCTTTTCCTAATCACAATACATTGTTCAGTTTAATCAAAGACTTTTCATATGTCTTTATTGACTTTAACAAATAATTTATTATCACACAGTTGACTAATGCTAATTAAATTAGCCTTCAAACCATCCACATGCAAAACATTTTCAACTTGGGAAGTCTGTCAACATTAAATGTTCATTTTCCAAGAATTCGCCTCTTACCACCATTCCACATGTTATCTGTCATCCGTCTTGGTGTTGATAGTTTAGAAGTTTACAACTATCATTTGTCATATGTTGAGAACACTCACTATCAAAATACCAAGATTCAACAAAATTAGTTGTCAGAGAACTATCAGCAAAATGACATGAAAGATTATTGTTTTCTAATCCAAATTCTCCTATTTGATTCATTTCCGAATCAACTTTTTTTCTAGGAGTGTGTTGCTGGTGATGTTGTCGATGTTGTAACACATTAGACAACACTGAATCTATTCACATGCCATTACGAATAGTCCTTTGATATTTGAAACATTTGGGCTTAACATGACCTAAAACTTGACAAAAATGACATGTAGACACAAACCTTTTAGATTTAGAATTATGTCCATTTGTTCGAAATTTCTTTGTCAAACCAGACTTTAAATCACTTTTAATTTAGGATTGTTTATCTGCCATGCCCCAATCAATAGATGATTCACAATCCATATGCCCCTAGGGGGAGCATGATCTCTATTGTGTTGTCAGGTTGAAAGAGTTTTCTTTGAGTTTATTTTTCTTATGGACTTAAGAGTGTTTTCAAATTCCATCTTCACTTGTTCAATCTCCTCTTCCCTTTCAGGACATCATATTCTTTGGTTAAAACCATCACACCAATATCTTTATTGATTTTGCACACAATCAACTATTTGTTGAACATTTCTTGGTAAATTCTTTGAATCTCATCGTTGCTAGGTTCGTTACCATCACAACTGTTGTCATCCGAGTCTCCATCGGAGGAGTCATATGTTTCTGCAGAAAAGACCGAGTTCGGACATGTTTCATTGTGAAACTCAATTGAGTCATACCTTTGTGGTGTTTTAACACTAGAACCAACACCATGTTGTTTGGTCGGATGCTCTTGTTTTTGTATAAATGAACTGAGTGCCACATAATTTGTTATATTCTCATAGTTATCATTTTGACTTCCTTATGATCCTTCATCATTTCAGGTGGTATTTATTAAATTTTGCATCTTTTTCAAAGTGTTAGCACACTAAATCTAAATGTGTCCAAACTCACCATATTCTCTTCATTGAATCCTTTTATTGCTTTTCTTTAAGGTTTCACTTCTTCCGTTCTTTGGCTTCATTGATTTTTCAAAACTTTTGACAAGACGAGTAAATGACTCAATCAAATTATTGATTCTCTCAATTTCTGGCTTATTCTTAGAAGGAAAATCAGATCTGTCAGGGAGTTGAAGGCATGAAACCAAATTTTTTAACAAAAATGGGACATATTAGCAACAAACATAAAACATGATCTCACTAATAAGAATTAGTGTTAGGTTCGTGATGCCAATTGATAGAATCTGTGCATAGTTTTATCAATTTTTCAAATCAAAATCCTGGAAAACAATATTATAATATTGACTTTTTAAGTATTGTAACACTTTATCATTCTATTATGTTAATATAAGTGTTATAACACCTAATTAAAAGACACAACGAAAACTGAAAAATAACCCAAGATTTTTAACGTGCTTAGATTCCTCAATCTTAATCCGCGAGACAACGCACAGAGAGAAAACAATCCATTAATTAGAAACAACGATTATTACATATACAATCTATGGTTTTACAGAATTTAAAGACTCCCTCTTCAAACAAACATCATTCTTTGTAGTAACTAATTCTCCGGATGTTTTTCTCCAACTTCAGCACTATTGAAATCCATCCAACTCCAAATGCCTTTGTATTGCTGAATCGATCGACTCCTGTAGACCTTCACCTTCTTCTCCTGAAGAATGAATTGCATAGACAAACTTTTTTTTCACTTTGAATCACTTGAATAGTACTATGTAGTTCATCCACTTAGTTTCGTCTATGGCAGAGACTAACATATATATGCAATCACAAAAACTCCTGTCAGACCGTCTAACGGGTCTGACCTGTTAGACGTCTCTGACCCGCGGAGCCGGTGGCATTTCTGTAATATTAGCAGTGGTGTTTTAGTAGTTTTAAGGGACCACTAGTATTAAAAGTCCTTCTGAAAAGTATTAGTCGTCCTTCTAAATCGTATTAGCAGTTCTTCTGAAATGTGTTAGTAGTTCCATGAAGAGTATTTTAGTATTTCTCATAAATATACTCCCGAAAATGTATTAGCAATCCCTCAAAAAAGTATTAGTAGTTCCTCGAAAAAGTATTAGTAGTTCCCTAGAGAGTATTTTAGTAGTTTCCGTGAATATAAATTTCTCCAAAAATGTATTAACAGTCCTTCTAAAAAGTATTAGCCGTCCTTCTAAAAAGTAGTAGCAGTTCTTCTGAAATGTATTAGTAGTTCCCTGAAGAGTATTTTAGTATTTCTCATGAATATACTCCTGAAATGTATTAGCAGTCCCTCGAAAAAATATTAGTAGTTCCCTGGAGAGTATTTTAGTAGTTTCCCTGAATATAATTAAATTTTTCTCCCGAAATGTATTAGTTGTACCTCGGAAAACTATTAGTAGTTTCTCGAAAAAGTATTAGTAATTTTTCTCCCGAAATGTATTAGTTGAATATCATACAGAGAGACAAATTAGTGTCCAGTTTTTATATTTCATTTTCAATTTTGGTTGATATTTCTGTAAATGATCCAAACTCTCTCATTGGCATCTTGTACTAAAACACTATCTTGAAACTCAAATAACGTTAGCATACTAAGAGGTAATTTTCTTATATCCCAGTTAGGTTGAGTGAAGTATCAGTAACTGTATGCTCTTTTTTAAAGTATTCTCAGTTGGCTACTAGCCGCAAGAGATTGAGATTCTAGCAGAAAAAAAATGACAAAGAAAAGAAAAATGCATTTCATTTCATTTCAATCTTTGCCAACTAAATCAGAAATTAGATATATAAGAAATTACACCAATAATACAGTGACCAACATAAGACACAACATGGACAAGATATCCAGGAAACCAGATACATTTTTCTGCTAAAACAGAAAACTTTGAATGACTACTCACTGTGCAGACCCCAAACCCATAATCTACTGCAATGGAAATCCTACTACTTGACCTCGACCGCCTATGCAATTGCAATTGCCGCTATTTGGATCACGAATCTGATCCCGAGTGTTGTAGTAAGGTGATTCCCCTAGGGTTTCCGGTTTTTTTACGCATGATGGGGACGAAATAACGGTCGTACATTGGGACGGAGACGAGCATTGAGAGGGTGACGAAGCTGCCGAGTAATGAGGCTGGGATTTGGAAGTTGGAGCCCAAATGACGGTCTAGAGTGGTGCCTTGTTTGATGAATAGGGTGTTGATTTGAGCCCATATAGTGCTGGGAACAGACTGTTAATACCATATGGGTAGGATATTTACACCCGTCTAATGGATCTAGATCCGTTAGACGGTCTGACAGGAGACTAGCTCATATGCAATTGTCTTATACGTCAAAAATCCCCTTAAAATCGGGTCTTTCTTTGCTGCATATCAATCGCAATGATTTTTCTTGATTGTTTCCTTATCTAGAAGATCATGCAAGATCTTACATTTTCGAATAAAATCTAATCATACATATCAGATCGAGATCAATTAAAGACATTTAATTGCGGTAAATCAACCATTAAAATCTTCTTGATTCTTTCCTTATCCTTAAAGATAGGAAAAATGGAAATTTAGTCCGATAAATTGGCCTATTTTGAGAATTGGTCCGCCATGTTGTCAAAATTTAGTTTTAGACTAAAATATTTTCTATTTGTGCACATTTGGTCTGATTTTGTCGGACAAAGCTAATTTGACCAAAAATAGCTGATGTGGCGTCTAAATAAGTGGGAATTGCTGATCATATGGACAAATAATTTGGGGTTTTTGGCCATTTCGCTGCTCAATTAATTAGTCAAGTGGATGGTAATGTGTAAATTAACTGGAAAAAAATGTCATGTAGACCAAATTGATTAGAAGAAAGTTTAATTAAATAAAAGAATAAAATATAAAATATTTTTTAAAAAAATCACATAAATTTTATTACGTACCATAAATACGAAAATCACCAAAACTGAAAATAATAAATAATATATTATAAAATTTGTTTTAGAAATACAAGAAAATGACATAAATATTTTTATATATTAAAATAATAAATAAATAGATTATAAAATTTATTTTAAAGATACAAGAAATTGAATTAAATACTTGTATATATTATTTTAGGACAAAAAAAAAAGAAAAACAAAAAACCATTCAAAAAGAATTCTGCAGGGCAAAACTGGTTCTGGATCTTTCTTCTTCTTTAAGTCGCTGGTACAACCATCCGCCGCCTGCCACCACCACCTTATCCTCCTCTTTTTTTAGATGATAATCTTTTTATCGACTATCTTTTGGAAAAAACAATAGGAACAAAGATGATGACAAATCTCCACCGTCACCCAAGTCCGAAGGCTCGTCGAATGGAAATCACCATTTTCTCAGTCGCGCTGCCCAACAACACCAACCACCTTCATCCCAACAACACCACTAGTGTTCAACTTCTTTAACAACAACAACCTTTTTTTGCTTCTCCAAATGTTTGCTCCCCAAAACCAATCTCTTCATTGGACAAAATTTTGGTAGTGATTCTCTCCAGGAGAGCACACCTGGCAATTAAGAAGGGTTTTGAAGAAGAAAGAGAATGAGGTGAAAGCGGTGGGGGATGGCGGTGGCATTGATGGCGACAATGGCACTGGCGACGATGGCCGATGGGTGCGAATTGAAGAAGACGACCAATCAGTTTTGCATATATTGTATGCCCAAATTTCTTTTCTTCTGGTTCTTTTTGATTTTTTTCCCAAAAATAATATAAAGCAATTTTAGAGAAATTGAAACTTGTAAGGTGATAAAATTATTAATATTTCTTTTTGAAATAGTTATATTTATTCTTTTTATTTAATTAATATTTCTTCAAATTAATTTGGTGTACTTGGCATTATTCTAATAAATATTAATATTTAACTTTTCCAAATATTATTTATTTAAGTTTTTCTTTTGTAACTCAAAAAAAAAAGTTTTTCTTTTTATATTTGTTAATAAATTTGTATTTTAGAAGTATGGATGAATGTGCAATTTTCCCCAAAAGTATGCTTATGTGTCATTTTTTTTAAATCTATTTTCACAAGTTAAAATATTGAGTCAATAACCAAATGACAAAACAATCCCTAAATTATGTGTCTATGTCAGCAATTCCCACTTGTTCAAAAGTCACATCAACAATTTTTTGTCAAATTAGATTTGTCGGGTCAAAATCGGACTAAATGTGCACAAATTGAAAATAATATGGACTAAAACTCAATTCTGACAACTTGGTGGACCATATCTCAAAATAGGCCAACTTATCAGACTAAAATCAATCAAAATCAATTCATAAGAGGGTTAGTCTATTGTCAGACCGTCTAATAGATCTAATTCATTAGACAGATCCAAATACCCGGTCGCGGTCAATCCATCTATTGACCTGCAAAACCACTAACATCATAACAACAATATCCACTAGTCGCTGCTAATAATTTTTAGGTGGGATACTAGTATTTTTTGGGAGGACTACTAATACTTTTTCAGGAAAAATACTAAAATACCTTTAGTAGAAAAACCTAATAATTTTCAATAGTGTTATTAATACGTTTTATGGGGAATACTAATACTTTTGCGGGAAAAAAAACAATATTTTTCATGAGGATTACTAAAAAAATTGCTCAAGGGGTTAGTTATACTTTTCCAGGGGATTACTAATACTTTTCCAAGGGATTGCTAATACTTTTTAAGGGAAAAACTAATACTTTTAAGGGTTGTCTAATATTACGTCACTGCCTAATACTTTCTAAGCGGATAATTAATTAATTCATTTTGGAGGATTACTAATACTTTTGAGACAAAAATCAATATTTTTCATGAGGGCTACTAAAAATATTGTTCAAGGGAATTACTAACACATTTTAGATGTACTAATAATCTTTAGGGGAAAAATTATTACTTTTAAAGGCCCTAATATTACAAAAATTCTACCGGTCAAGAGATCCTATGACACCGTCCCAAAATATTACAAAAATGCCACATATGCATGAAATTACGAATAAACCCATGCAAGGTTGGATTCGTCCAATGAAAAACACCCGTTAGACGGTCTAACCCAAGTGTTTGTGTTTATAAGATAACTAATCAAATATTCCAACATCTTAGTATTATGGAAACCTGCCAAAATAAATGATATTAAATAACTTGGTTCAAATCTTTCCAGATTCAAACGCACTGGTGTTCTACACAGGTGTTACAACACTTCATGTAATACTTACCAAAGTTGAACCATTTTACCAAAATTGTTAACTTCTTCTAACATTAACAAGTTCTTTATGGTAGGACAAAATGCATTAGTCAATTGTTTGAGATCGAATTCAATTTTCAATTTTAAATTTTCTCGATCTCTTACGGTGCGATTGGATATACTTTCATTTTGAAATTTTTTATTTTGCTAGAGAATAGTAGTGAAAAAAAATTAGGAGAAAAAAGATGAATTTTGAGAGAGTGATTGGATGTAAAATGAAAAAGTAATGATGAAAGTTGATTGGATGTGAAAATAGTAAAATAATGATTGGATTTGATTGGTAGTTAGAAATGTGTGAGTGAATGAATAGTGAAATTTGTGGGATAATGTGTAATAATGATGAGTTTTTTGTGAAAAAATGTGTAGATGTGATTGGTGAAAGAAAAAAAAAGAGAAAGAGTGAAAGTGAGAGAATAGTATATTTTTTGAAAATTTGTATAAACAATAGTCGAAAAAAATTCTCCAACATAGCGAAAATGGATTTTCGCTCACATCCAATCCCATCCTTATTTTCTTAGTTTTCCTAAAACTTACAAATCTCTATAGTCTTCTATATACTACTTTTCTTAGTTTTCTGAAACTTACAAATCTCTATATTCTTCTACATCATTCAACAATTATCTACAAATTCTTATCTAAAATTAATACTCTAAAAAGGTAAACCTCCAAGCTTCGAAGTAGGCAAGTAAAATATATGTAATATTGAAGTAGCACTAGCTAGGGCTTAGAGCGGCGATCCGTTGCATCCTTCCCTACCTTATAAGGCGACACTCTCATCGTCTCGTATGAATTATAAATGCCGCGTGTACAAATATTATGTCATCATTTACACGTAATATATATTATACCTTTAAAAAGAAAACGAAACGCTAAATACATTGAATAGAGGATCTCGATTGGTCTTGTGGGGGTCTTATGAGTTGTGGGTGCCGAAGGTTATCATGAACGTCACACATCATATTTTCTAGACAAATAATGAACGAAATTTGTAGATGTACAGGTAAACAATAAATGCAAAAAGAAATATTTGGAGCTAATATATGACATATTTTAAAATATTTTTTATATAACTTTGATTTATACTTAATTTTTAAGTTCTGCGAAAAGTATTTTATATATACTTTTTTTCTACTATTTAATTATGATATAATTTAAAAATAACTGCTTGATGAAATTAACATAGTCATAATCATTGTTCTAAAAACCGCTAGGCGCTAGTTGGGCGGCAGGCTGGGCTAACGCTTAGGCGGAGCCTGGGCGGGGTAAGGCGGGACCTGCACGAGGTTGGGCAGAGCCTAATCGGGAAAAAAAACGTAAGCGGGCAATAGGAGCCTATCGCCTAGGCGGGGACTAATCGGTGTTAGGCGGAGATTTTTAAAACAATGGTCATAATTTGCTAGGTACATTTAATTGAATTTTATGTTATATTTAAATATTTTAATTAATTTATCGGAATAAAACATTTCTTGTCAAGTGTTATATATGTTGACGTGCGTCTTGGATCAACAAGAAAAGTCTATGGATATTATGACGTGGAAATTAGACAACACTTAAGAAAACTTAGAGAAAGGGATAATTTTGCCTTTTTGTATTCAAAGCCGAGCAGAAGATTCCTGGTCGGTTAAGTTGTACAACAAAGATTTTACAAGTGCTTTTCTTAGGATTCTCTCTCCCTTTTTCTAATAAAATGAAGCCTATTTGTACCCACACTATTAGTGGGTTTTAATGATCATCACACCTAGTAATAAAGTGATTACAAGGGGACACGTGTCTTCATCTGGGTATGCATGTTGGTCGTGTATTTGACGTTTTACTGACTCATCTTGCTAACTTGTTGACAAGTGGCACCTTGACTTGCTAAGTAAGGCATTGACCTTACTTAGAAAGATGGTTATATTCGGATCACTTGCCATTAGAGCATCAAGCCGCCATCCGAGCCCATTCCGTGCCACGTCATCGGCTTCGATTCGATGTCATCGACTTCGATTCACGTCATCCTGGTGGACCCATATCACGTGGACGAATGGACGGTCACGTGGACTAATTAATGGCCCCAAGTTTAATTCCGAGGAGGAAGTTCTTTGAATCGGATTTAAACTTTAATGTCAATCATGAATCTTAATGAAGAAGAAAAACCTTAAAAGTCTCAATTCTTCGGCGTTGTTATTCGTCAATTAATGTCCAAACGGCACATTAATTGGGTGTTACGATGGCGGATACGTGGTGCCTTCCTGTAGGACCAATCTGTGCAGGAAACAAAGAGATGCGATGGTTGCTGCAGTGGAGCGTGGGGACATAACGTTTTCTGTAGCTTTTCGATTTTGAAAAGACGCGCCTTTTGAGTTGGTGCGTTACTTCCAAGGGAAGTGAACCTATAAATACCCTTTCCCTCTTCCATTTTATACTTTTGCATTCACAATCTTCCGAGCAGTATCAACAAAACGAGCAGAAATTTCGGATCGACCTAGAGTACAGAAGTCCCAAGATCATTTAGGTATTTTCGAAATTTTTCTTTCTTTCATCATTTCTTCCTTTTCTTCAAAAAAATATGTCCGTTTCCAAGGACAGACAAAATCAAAATTTTAGTGTCGAAGTTGACATAGAGGACCCCCCATCTGACCCTTCTGTTCATTTTTCTCCATTGAGAGAGATACCGCCTTCCAGTCCAAGTATCGTCGAGCTTTCAAGTTCGGAGCATACTCCTGAAACAGAGGTTCCCCTCGAGGAGACGCACGTGATTTTGATCCAGTTCCCTTCACCATATACCGCGAAGGTATTGTGTATAAACCGGGCCTAGCTCAAGAGGAGCCCAATGAAGAAATTGGGGATCCAAACCCTTCAAACAGTCAGCAAAGAGATGAAGACATGGATCCTGGAAGGCGTGAGCAAGAGGAGGTAAGAGCGGCTGAGGGCGCGGTGGCCGCAAGACTGGCAGGGCAAGGCAAGGGGGTTGATGAATGGGTAGGCCATAGAAATGGGGACCCAAGGTGAGGAGCAGGGCCCCCGTTGCGTGTAGAAGGTGGGTGGCGGCCATTTGACCAGAATGATCAAGCCAGTATGCTGATGCAATTGGAGTTGGACGCTCTCCACCGGCCATTTGACCGAGAATGATCAAGCCATATCGCCCACAACTTGCTATATGGGTATAGGTTCCCACCGCCGCACCGATTACTAAATGGTTCTGGAAGTGGGATCTTCCCCTATCCCAGGTGCATCCTCTAACCTGGGGACGAATTATCGGGTTGCTCATTCTCTTTCATCGAATGGAGTACGAGCACCCCCGCTGATTACTAAACGAGCTATTCGTCTGGATCTTCGACTCCCAGTCGACCGGGCCAAGGCGACCATCGTTCTAGTATTGCGTGCAAACCAGACTCGGGTACCCAGACAGGCTGGTTGATGGCCTTCCACAATCCTTAAAGGAGTGGAAGGAAAAATGGTTTTGGGTTGGAGGAGAGGTCGATCCTTCTCCCCTCATCTAACTTTCGATATGACTTCCGTAAGTGCATTTTACTTTTTCTTGTACTTTTTGACTTCTTCTTCTTCTTTTCTTGATTAACGATGTTTCTCTTTTGTGTAGGGAATCGTCCCTCTACAGGTCGTCTTTCGGATGCCTTTGTCCGCCGGTTGGAGAACATTCAAGCTCTGGCTCGGTCGGACAAAAAAATTAAAGTCCTGGCCACTGAGGCAGGATTGTTAGAGGCTGGCTTACGTTAGAGGTTGCTGACCGAATCTGAGGCCGAAGAAGTGGCCGAGGAAGAGGAGGAGGCTCAGGAGAAGCGAAGGGAGAAAAGTCTATCATGGGCTGAACGAGAAAGAACCCTAGAGCCGGAGTGGCAGCCGGCAGGAAGGAAGGAAATCGGGCCGTCCCCCCAATGAGGCATGACCCTCACGGGCAAGTGCCTTCAGCGGCTGAGTAGGCCAGACAAACCGAACGGCCAGGGCAGACTGGGGCCCAAGGTGCATGTATATTTAAAATACAATCTTAGAATTGTTTTTCAATGGTTGCCTCCATTTCTCACTTGGTCTATTTTGCTGCGGGCCGGAAGTGGATGTCTTTGCTTGCCTCCGCTGGGTAAGAGAAACTGCCGCCCTCGGAGCTGGGGCGACCACGGGCCAAACTATTGATGTTGAGGCGGCCAGAGGGAGGAGATCCGGCAAGGCAAGCGCCCGCCTGAGGGCAACCAGGAAGAATATGAGCTCCCACTGCAAAGTCGAAGGAGGGAAGGAATGGTTATTAATGAGCCTGGGCAAACTGAACGGACCAGGCCGACCACGCGGGTACCCCTTATACAAGTTCTCGCGGGTGGGGCACCACGGGCCTTCTCAGACGACCTGGGGTGAGAAGGCCACTTCATTCCTTCGGGTCGAGAGAGGGAGAAGGCATGTGAGAGGGTTGCGGGGTCGTGGCCTAGATGGTTCGTAGAATTCGCCAAGTGTTCTACACCCACCGAGGAGCAAGTTGAAGCCTTGCCAGACGGGTGAGCAGCAAGGGATGTACCGGCCCGTGCCTGGACAACGGGCATTGAGCAGTTCTGCCAGGAGACTGGATGGGAAGAGAAGGCCTAATATGCTATGGGATTGTCCGGCAGAATCATCGGCATCCTGTGGCATATGACTGAGGGGCGCGGCCTAGAAAGGCGCCATACTGATCTCCAGAAAGCTCACACCATCTTGCTTGGGGTCCAAGAGTCTTTGAAGACTCAAGCTTCAGAGGCTGTGGCCATGGCTAATGCCGCAAGGCTAGAACCGAGCGGGATCAGGCACGCAAGGCCGAGGAGGAGCTTCAGGCGAAGGTTGTCGAGCTAAGAAGGGCGGTTGCTGCTCATGCCAAGGAGCTGGAGAGGCGCGAGGCCGAGGTCTAGAGGGAGTTGGAGAAGCCTCCAGAAAGCAGGCAGAGGAAGCTCGGTTGGAGGCTGTCCGGGATTATAAGGACTCGGAGGAGTAAGCCTACATGCTGACTTGTGGGCATGCTACCAGTATTGGGGAGATCCTCCAGGACCTCAAGGAAGGGAAATCAGTGGTCGAGCTAGAAAAAGAGCTTGAGCAACTGAATGCGGATTTGACCGTTCTTCGCCTTCGGTTCCCTGACACTGCCGGCGAGTAGGGTGGTGCTTCAGCTACTAAGGAAGAGGTGACCTCAAGCAAGCCGATCGAAATCCCTCTTCCCACTGGGACTCATCCTCCTGCTCCTTAAGGCGTCTTTTGTACTTTTTCTTCTTTTTGCTTTTCGAAATAGTTGGCCTCGGGCCTTTGGATGTAATTAGCTTTGGCCCCCGATGTAAATATTTTGCTAATGAATGAATGGAATTCCCTTTTGGTTGTTTCTTTACTTTGTTAGGCTTTCGTTTTTTCAAATTTTTTGCTAAGTGTTGGGTTGGCTCTCTTTGTATAGATGCATGATTCATGTTCGAGTGATGGGCTGAATGCCTGTATGTAAATTTTTACCAAATATTATGCTCGGAACTAAGCCGAGTCTTTGTTTAGGGTAAGCTCGATGCTAGGTCGAGTTCCCCCTTTCTTGAACGTGTACGGATCTTGGCCGAGACGAGTGATCTACGATCGGGACTTGGCCGAGGAGAATATAACGGTGCTCGGGACTTGGCCGAGGTGAATATAATAGCGCTCGGGACTTGGCTGAGGCGAATATAATGGCACTCGGGACTTGGCCGAGGTGAACGGAATGGCGCTCGGGACTTGGCTGAGGCAAACGGAACGACGCTCGGGAGTTGGCCGAGGCGAATAGAAAATAACCATCAAGGAAAGCGTACAGAATATCAGATGAAGGAATAATTTCACTTCAAAACATCTCCACTGCGTTGGAGTAACATCTAGGAAGATGGATCAAGTAAAATGTTCAGAAATCCTAGGCTTTATTGATAATATTTCTTTAGGTAAAATACATTCCACGGGTGAGTAAATTTTTCCAAGCTCAAATATTCGAGCTCGTATGCCCCATTTGACAAGAACCTGCTCACCCTGTATGGACCTTCCTAGGTCGGCTTCAATGGGCTCGGGGTCCCGGTGACCCTTTTTAGGACTAGGTCACCGACTCGAAACTTTTTTTCCTTTACTGTTGAATTGTAGTACCTTTCGCTTCTTTGTTTGTACACAACATTTCTCATCTCGGCACTATATCTTTTTACCCCCAGCAAATCTAGCTCGGCTTGGAGAGCGTCCTCGTTGCCTTTCTCAGAAAAATTTGCGACTCTGAATGTAGGGGCTCTGATTTCCATAGGAATGACGGCCTCGGCCCCATAAGCTAATGAGAAGGACGTTTCCCCCGGGGCCACTCGGTGTGTCGTTCTATAGGACCATAGTACACTGGAAAATTCCTCGGGCCAATTTCCCTTAGACTCCTCTAGCCTTTCTTTCAATGTATACTTGAGTATCTTGTTTACTGCCTCGACCTGCCCGTTGGACTGTGGATATTACTGGTGGAAAAATGATTTTTTTGATGTGAAAATCTTCCCGAAAACTTTGAAATTTCGATTATCGAATCGCTTCCGTTATCCATGATAATCGAGTACGGTATCCGAATCGCATATGATAGATTTCCAAACAAAACTGATGATTCTCTCTTCGTCTATTATTGCTAGGGGTTCAGCTTGAGCCCACTTTGTAAAATAATCGACCGCTACAATGGCATATCTCACGTCCCCTTTGCCAGTGGGGAGTGGTCCGACGAGGTCCATTCCCCATTTGGCAAATGGCCAAGGACTAAAAATAGAAGTGAGCTGGTCAGGGTGATACCTGGCTTGCGGTAGAGTGATACCTGACTTACGGTGCAAACTGTTGACATCTTTCGCACTTTTTAACCAATGAGATCACATCTCTCTTTAGGGACGGCCAATAATATCCTTGTCGTATCAACTTGTAGGCGAGTGTCTGGCCCCCAGCATGATTTCCTCATATTCCTTCATGTACTTCTCGAAGAGCATAATCAGCATCTATCTCTGATAGGCAACGGAGGAGTGGGACCGAGTATCCCCATTTATATAGGACACTGTCAACCAGAGTATATCGAGCAGCGTGAGTTCGTAAGGTCCTGGCCTCGGCTTTATCTTCGGGTTGAACTCCGGTCTCCAAGTATTGGATGATTGGGGTCATCCAGGTCACCGGCAGCTTCGGCAACCGTTGGCATGTATCTTCTGTGTATTTAATGAATGAGTGGATAGCTGAGTGACCGTGATGTCTGCGATTGTGTCGGTTCCCGACCTATAAGCTAGGCGTGCCAAAGCAGTGCATGCATGTTGTCAGTTCTAGGGACGTGCAATACCTCTGTCTTGAAATGGGAGAGTTTCCTCTTCACCAGTTCCAAATACCGAGCAATTTTCTGCTCCTTTGCCTCGTATTCACCATTTATTTGATGGACAACCAACTGGGAGTCGCTATGAATGAGTAACTGCTTCAAGCCCATCGATGCCGCCATTTCCAATCTGGCTAAGAGTGCTCATATTCGGCTTCATTATTGGTCGTGGGAACTAAAACCATATGGCCGAGCAGTAACAATTGAGTTTTGGATCGATTATCATGATCCCACCCCCTTCTCGGCCTGCGGTGGAATAACCGTCGACAACGAGTTTCCATTCCTGGTCCTCGATCATATCCAGCTGGATCGATGGAGTAAATTCGATGACAAAGTCCGCTAATGCTTTCCCCTTGATCGCCATTCTAGGCTCATATGAGATGTCAAACTCGATCAATCGAGCTCGACAACCCATTTAATCATGCGACACGAGGTTTTAAGGTCGATGTAAGACTTGCTTCAATGGATAATTGGTTAATACCATAACCTTGTGCTCCGGGAAGTATGGTCGCAATTTGTGAGCCGAGATAACCAGGTAGCGTATGCCGCTTTTCTATGGGTGGGTACCGAGCTCAACATCGTGTCTTGCGCCTCGGGCCGGTATATAGAGACTGGATGTTGGATGCGAATTGTCCAACCCGATGAGTACCGAGCTAACGGCGTATTCGGAAACCGCCAGGTATAAGTATAAATTCTCGCCTCGGCTCAGTTTTTGCAAGACGAGAATCGACGCTAAGTGCTGCTTCAATGAATCGAACGCGACCTGCGTCTGCTCAGTCCATTCAAAATCTTTAATTTTCTTGATTATTTCTAAGAACGATTTACATTTGTCCATAGATCTCAAAACAAATCTATTCAAGGTGGCTAGGCGTCCTGTTAAGCTTTGTACTTTTTTGACAGAGTTGTGGGGTTCCAGGTCGATTATTGCTTTAATTTTATATGGACTAGCTTCTATCCCCCTTTGACTGACCATGTACCCCAGGAATTTTCCCGAGCCGACTCCAAAGGTATATTTTTTTGGGTTTAACATTTTCAAACATTTCATTAAGATCGGTAAGATAGTCAGTTGCATACAAAGATTTTACTAACATGTCATCTACATAAACCTCCATAGTATGACCTATCAGTTTCTCGAACATTTTATTGACTAACCTATGATAGGTCGCCCAGCATTCTTCAGCCCAAACGACATCATTTTGTAACAGTAAACCCAACGAGCCGAGAAGTAAGATGTGTTCTTCTTGTCGTCCGAATGCATTCGGATATGATTATAGCCTGAATATGCGTCCATGAAACTCATGAGTTCATGGCCTGCTGTGTCATCAACCATGTAGTCTATGTTTGGTAAGGGGTAGCTATTATTCGGGCACGCCTTGGTAAGGTCGGTGAAATCAACACATAAGCGACACTGCCCGTTACTTTTCTTCAGTAAAACTGGGTTGGCCACCCAACGAGGGTAGAGAGCCTCGCTTATAAACTGATTATCCAGCAACTGGCTGACTTCGGCCTCCAGGGTCGCCAGCCTATCGGGGCCTAGCTTACATCGCTTTTGGACTACTGGTCGGAAAGTGAGATCAATATTCAGACGATGGAACGCATATTTAAGGTCGATGTCTGCCATGTCTGAATGTGTCCACGTGAAAACATCAAGATTATTACCAGGAAATTCAATTAATTCCGACCTGAACGGTTTTTGAAGGTCATGGCAAATTCGGAGTTGGCGTCCCCCTTGCTTCTTATCGACATCTACTATGTCGATCTGTTCCACTGGCTCTGCGTGCTTTCGTTTCTTACTCTGTCCTTCTTTCTTTCATAGAGGTAGTTCTTGCTCGATCATTGGTTCTTTCCCCGGCCACTTGCCCGGGTCGGTTTCTGGTGTGGCAATCTCGCTCGGCTCGGGTTCAGCCACCTTTCCCGAGCCTTCTTTAGCTGATCTGCTGGACTCACCCTTCTCCATCACATTGATCTCAACAGGTCGGAGCTTGAGAGAACATTCCCGAGACTACCTCTAGTTTCCCTTGTGGGTCGCCTCTTCGTCTGGGGTTGGGAACTTGATGCAGAAATGATATATGGAGATGGTCGCTTTCAAGTGGTAAAGTAGCGGTCATCCGATTATGGCATTGTACTCGGAGTCGGAGTTGATTATCTTAAATGTGGTTATCACGGTCTTCTTAAGCACTCCTTGCCCCATTTGAATGGGCAGGTCCACCTCTCCGAGTGGGATGATTCTCCCGCCTCCAAACCCTAAAATACTGTCATTACATGGCCTAATATAGCTATCATCCACATTTAACCTCCTAAAGGCTCAGATGTAGATGCCCGAAGAATAACTGCCCGAATTGACTAGAATTATGTGCACGAAGATGCCCAGAATTGGTGATGTGACAACCAGAG
The DNA here is from genome assembly GCA_016081115.2 of Rehmannia glutinosa. Classification (NCBI taxonomy): domain Eukaryota; kingdom Viridiplantae; phylum Streptophyta; class Magnoliopsida; order Lamiales; family Orobanchaceae; genus Rehmannia; species Rehmannia glutinosa. Next base: position 72,704 of record JABTTQ020000654.1, on the reverse strand, counting down.
GGTCGGAATGAGGATGCACCAATTGGTCGGCATCCTGGTCAGAAAAAGTAAAATTATCCATAGGGTGGCCTACCCGGATTTCCACAACCCGAACCTGTCTCTTTGCATTAGCATCTTATCTAATATCGGCTTTCCTTTTTCGGTTGGAATGGCTATCTTCAGCCTTGTTCGTGTTTATTCTACTAGTATTGGACATCATAAAAATTTCTCACCCCGGGTTCTCATTAGGAGGCAACGGCAAGCGAGCCGGATTTGCCACTTGCTCCGGATTTATCTTGAGCGCGAGTGCCGGTGGTGCTGGAAACTCATGGACGTGCCATTTGAGGCCACCCCTCTGTACTATCCACATGATCTCCCGGATGAGATCCCTGCATTCGTCCGTCTCGTGCCCTATGGACTTATGATACGAGCAATACCTCCTCATCTAGCTTGGTAGGATCCAACCTTAGAGGAGGGGCTGGTGGTAGTAGATTGAGTCCTTGTATGTCATTCCATATGGCTGACGGAGTATGCGTCAAAGTACTCCATAGCGCGGCAACCTCATCACGAGCAATACCAGGGTAGCTTCTTTCCTATTATCCTTCTTAATGCTCCCAGTTTTCTGCTCGGGATGTTGGCTACTCGGCGCAGATATGTCATGTTGCGCGGATGAGAAACTCTTGAAATGAGGTCGCCCCCGACTCATGAATAGCGTAATTAAACCAAGTCTCCAGTGCGAGCCCGACCATGGCCACGATAAGTATCGCATCGACCGAGACGGGCTCCATCTCTTGGACTTATTTGTTAAACCGAGCAATATAACTCTTCAGATGCGGAAATGCCCTGCACAAGATGGCGTCATTGGGGCTATATAACTCCATCCACGCCAGATACTTGTGGACGTGAGTCATTGGGTCGGTCTCTCCATTATACAGACCAATCTGAGGGACCTTGAACTTAGCTGGCAAAGGAGTTGACAAGATACAAGAAGTGAATGGCGACACCATACTCGGTCGGCCTGTTACAAGGCTCGGTCGCTGATATTGAACATCATCTGGACTTTCTTCCAATTCATCTAAGCGGCGGCGGAGATGGAGTATCTCCGCCTCTCGTTCATTCATCGGGCTAGGATCTTGAGCCTGGTTGGCTCTGACCGGCTCCCTATCATCTGGAAATCGACGCCTAGAGTTGATCGACGGTGCAGGCCAAATTGGGTCAAGTCCCAAATGACCTGCAAATACTGAACGGGCATGACGAGGGCGCGGGAGCACAGATAATGGTTTTGCTTCCCGCTTTGCTCACTAACATCGTCATGTGGTCGTCTTCTATCTCGCCTTTTGGCGGGCTACCCGTTATGTGAACTGGCTTTATAGTTTTCATCATTTGGAGGTGCTGGAACTTGTGGATTGGCATTTAGTGGTGGGTCGACCTGAGGAGGATTTTGTTTGATAAATGGTTTTATCATGATTTTGATGATTTTGTTTTTATACCAAAACAATGGTTTTAAAGGTTGTCCAAATACTCCTAAATGATTTAAAATGGTTTTAATATTTTCCGGAGTATTTCCTCAAGTTTATTTTCGATAATATTGGACAACACTTTTTATGATTTTATGTCAATGGGTTTTTACATTGAAACTATGTTTCTAACAGTTGTCCTAATACTCCCGATTGGTCTAAAATGCTTTTACTATTTTTTCGAGTATTGGAATTTATATCGGACAACACTTTTTGTGTTAATGTGTTATTTCATCAAAACTATATTTCTAATGTTGTCCTAAATACTCCGATCGGTTTAAAATGTTTTTCACGAATTTTTCGAATATTTCTTAAGGTTTATTTTCGACAAAAATCGGACAACATTTCAATTAGGAGTCGGCCAGGTCGACCAAAGAGACGACCGTACACTGGAACACATTTCAGAATCGAACTCGCGAAACCTCAAAAATTGGTCGGGGTGATGTTTGACAACAAAATTCTAACCGTTGTGCAGTAGACAACTTTTCCCTAAATTGTGGGATTGATTTCTAACAGCTATAATCTTGATTTTAATTACAATTTTTTTGTAGATATCAGATTGTAATTTGCCTAGCTTATCACTTTCACATCTTGAGGTCTAGGCTTTTCTTGATTACACTTGCACTCTATTGTATTATCAATTATCGAGTTGTAATCTTGAATTTGGGTAATCATTCAACACAAGATATCCTTGTGAGTGTTCTTGTAGTAAGAACATACTTGGGTGATCTAGGTGTTAGGTGTAAGAAGATTGTGGTAATCTTCTTGTTGAGGTGTTGAAGAATTTGGTATTCTTCAAGGTTGAAGATTGTGGTAATCTTCACAAGGTGCCGTTGGAGATTGTGGTAATCTTCAAGTGAGATTGTGGTAATCTCAAAGGTGGTGTTGAAGAAGAGTGTGGTCCTCTTCAAGGTGTTGTTGTAAGTTGGTGTTGTATTAATTTTTGGTAAATTAATAAAATCTTTTTCTTTTTTGAAATCCATCCCTGATATCTTTGGGGTGGTAGAGGATTAGGCCCTAGGTGGGTTGAACCTCTATAAATCGACGTGTGTTGTTTACATTCCGCACCTTTATTATTGTCTTTGAGCATTTGGTTTGAAAAAAAGGATAAAATCGAAAAGATGGAGATAATCTATTCACCCCCTCTAGATTATCGTAGCCGCTTGGACTTACAGATTTATGGGTAGAGGGAGTTGGATTTGTGGGGAAGTATTTGCAAGGGTTTAGGAAATGAGCTGATTCATTTGTTGAATGAACGTGAGGTTCGTAAACAGTTGAGTAAAAGACAATAGAGCCGTGCCCCCAACCTATGTCGGGGGTACGGCTTGGCCGTTAGTATTTTGGCCAGCTTGGTTATTTTGGGGTGGGTCTTCAGTCCCACGAGCGTTTCTGGTAGTCTGACTCATTTTTGCAAGAAAGTGAAGCTAAATTACCTTAACTCTAAATTACCTTAACTGAAATGGCTTAACTGGAAATTATGACTGGACCAAGACGGAACCTCCTTCTAGCGCCAATTTGTTGACGTGCGTCTTGGATCAACAAGAAAAGTCTATGGATATTATGACGTGGAAATTAGACAACACTTAAGAAAACTTAGAGAAATGGCTAATTCTGCCTTTTTGTACTCAAAGCCGAGCAGAAGATTCCTGGTCGGTTTAATTTGTACAACAAAGATTTTACAAGTGTTTTTCTTAGGATTCTCTCTCCCTTTTTCTAATGAAATGAAGCCTATTTATACCCACACTATTAGTGGGTTTTAATCATCATCACACCTAGTAATAGAGTGATTACAAGGGGACACGTGTCTTCCTCTGGGCATGCATGTTGGCCGTGTATTTGGCATTTTACTGATTCATCTTGCTAACTTGTTGACAAGTGGCACCTTGACTTGCTAAGTAAGGCATTGACCTTACTTAGCAAGATGGTTATCTTCGGATCACTTGCCATTAGAGCATCAGGCCACCATCCGAGCCTATTCCATGCCACGTCATCAACTCGATTGCTGACGTCATCGGCTCGGTCCACGTCATCCTGGTGGTCCTACGTCATTGTCAGTTGAATGGCCACATTGACTAATTTTCTTCCAGCTCGACTCGGGTATCATCAATATAGAATAAATATAATATTTGTACTAAATATTTTACTTCGAAAGTACAATTATTCGTTATATATAAAAGTAACAATACTTCATGATTCTTAAAAAACAATCTTTCAGTTATTTATGTATGAATATAATACATTAAAATTTAGGGAAAATTTTCTAAGTACCTACTATGGATAGTGGGTACTCTTTTCTATCCACTAAGATAACAAAATTCTTTTCTACCCAAATTGGCCAAATTACCCCTCTTTTAAGTTGGTGTTTTTTTGAATTTTGAAATTGATGTTATCATTAAACCGTATATACCATGTACATATACACACACACTCCATGACAAAATTGTACAAAAAGAAAAAGCAAAAGAAAAAGAAACAACCCAAATGGTGCAATCCAAAAGCAAAGGTAAAAACAAGAAGAAAACCCACATCTTGAAATCGTGTCGTAGGCGTATCAAAAGAAACACCAAATGGAATCACTCGTGCCATCGTCCGACTCCGCCGCTGCCAACGCCATCTCCGCCGTTGACGTCGCCATCTCCGCCGTCTCTGCACCCTCCTCCTCCTCCGCTCACGAACAGGTAAGGTTTTATATTTCTCATACTTATTATATCGCGCCGCGCCCTTAATGTTCGAAATCCATTTCTAAATACATAGTGCATTTCATGAATTAGGGTTTAGTTTGTTGTTAATTTATACTTTGATAATGCCAATAATTAGGGCTTAGTTGTTCGATATGAAGTTTTGAGTTGTTGTTTTAGGACTAGTATTTTCGAAAATGGTGGTATTTTTTTCTGGTTGAGGCGCGATATGAGGTTGAAGACGAAGCGGCACGATATACCGCATATCGTGCCTCATATCGTGGCGCTTTATTGTGTTTGTACTTATATCGTGCCGTTCATAGTTGTTCTTATATCATGTCGTAGGCGTATTTTTGGGCACGATATCGTGTCGTAGGCTTAATTGGGCACATATTGTGCCGTAGGCTTAATTGGGCACATATTGTGCCCTAAGCTTAATTGGGCACGATATCGTGCCGTAGGCTTAATTTGGCACGATATCGTGCCCTAGTTTTCTCAATGGTGATTATACTATTGTATGTTCTTTAAGTTATTAATTTTTGTACCCTATCTCTTGATTTCTTCAATTTTTCAACAATTCATCTTGTAATTATTGTTGTAGGTCGGTCCACAGTGGAGGAGAGCCTCTTATCATCGAGAGAGGGCCCATATCACGGGGTACGTTAGACCAAGTATACTTCAGATAATCAGAGATGTGTTGGAGGAGATCGGTGGTGGTTTATATGGGCGGTTTATATGGTCGGTTTTCGGCCGTTTTATTGATTTTGGATATGACGGATTTAGCTGTAATGCTACACTTCATGCATTGGTTGCGATGGAGGTGCGTGTGCCGGATACTCTGGAATCGGAGTGTTGGTTCCACATCGGAGAGCAGACTATTAGATTCTCTTGGCGTGAGTTTGCTATGATATCCGGTTTGCGGTTTTCAAGGTCCACATTTGACCCTAACGGTGATTTTGAGATACCCGAGACAGGTATATATAGACGGTATTGGCCTGGGGGTGATCGTGTTACCGCCGCGCAGTTACGTGATCTATTTGTCGGTGGCACCTTCCGTGACTCATCAGACGATGCCCTGAAGGTGGCGAAGGTGTTATTTGCCTTTTATATGACACTGTGTTTCGATGGCCGACAGACTGTAGCGGACCATTGGCTATGGTTTTTAATCGAGGACGATGCACAATGGGAGGCTTTCCCTTAGGGGAAATACTCCTTTCAGGTATTGATGCATTATATTCGGCAGTTGCGTGATGTTCTGCCACCTAGCCGATATACCAAGGACATTCCGCCTCGATATCGACCACCTATTTATCATTTTTATGGGGCCACTTATGTCTTGTTGGTACGTATATTTTTTATTTTATTTATATTTGTACTTACCTTTTAAATATTTAAAAAATCTTATTTTCACACTTATTAATGTTAAATGATTTGGGCATTCGAGGCGATACCTCGCCCGGGTAATGCCTGGGCGACTCGAGTATCCGACACCTGTTGCTAGGTGCCTCCGTTGGAGGTTTTCAAAGACCACCGTTGACATGATGATTTTTTTCTTTGACACGGTATGTATTAACATTGTTTACTTATTTATTTATTTAATTAATAAATTATTTTTTATTAATTTATTTATATATTTATTTACGAGGCTTTAGTGTGTCATGAGATATTGATCCGACTGAGAAGGAGCTCCGGTAGATATATATGGAGCGAGTCGATGATCGATTATTTTGATAGGTCCTCCTCGATTCATCCCGAAGGAGAACCGATTTTTAGCGCTAGTCTTTGGGAGGGGCAGGCGGCGAGAGAGGTGAGTCAGGTTCGAGCAGCCCAGCCCCTATTGGCGGCGGGCGAAATCTTCTTTGCTAGGGCAGAGTCGAGGCGGCGGGGATCGGGGAGATGTAGACCCGATTGAGGCCGACACTACTACTCCTACGATTGAGGGCCGAGAAGAAGCGGCGTAGGACATATGGCCCATCATCCCATTGGGCGATGATCCTTTAGATGGCGGACAGATGACACATCACCGGGCGGTAGATGCACGGTTGATCCATCTGTCCATGAGGAGTATGCACGTGTTGATCCATCCTGTCCCATGAGGAGTATACGCGCGATGATCCATCGATCCCGTCGAGATACTCGTGTTGATCCATCTGAGTTGTGACGATATCTTTGCACCGATGCGGGGTGTTATGTAGGAGATTAGCCAGTTCGAGAGACGCTTAGAGGAGCGGTTCGCTCGATTGGAGTCACGAGTCGATGATGCCGTTTCTCAGTTAGAGACTGTCATCTCAGAGGAGGGTTCACGCTGGACAGACGCCTAGATCAGAAGATAGGTCGGGTCCCGGACCTTATTCAAGAGAAGATTTGGCATATGTCCCATACATTGATCAGTACGATGACTTCATGCATGGCAGTCAGAGATATCCGAGCCAGTCATCGCAGCAAACGCCACCGGCATTGTCGACTCCTCATTGATAGGTGTGAGTTTTGCATGCATTTTGGGGTGTATTTATGGCTAAAAAGGCGATTAAACGTGCATAAACTCATATAAAGTGGTCCATATTCGTTCTTTGTGGGAAAGATATTATGCTTTGCTCGTTTTGTAGGAATTTAACGATAATTTAAGTAATTTAGAGATAAATACGAGCATTGCGGAGAAGAAATACCACAAACGAGGCAAAATAGAAGACGTACGGGTAGGGCGCGCGCCTGAGCACCACCCGTGCGCCCCTGGGAAAGTAATTTTGAGGGTTCGTCAATGCGCACGGGTAGCCCGTGCGTACACGCACCACCCGTGCGCCACTGAAGAATTGGAAGTCTCCTACGGCAATACGCACAAGTTACCCGTGCGTCGACGCATGGCCCGTGCGCTGGTTGGTGAAAAGGAGAGTTTGCCTATGGTATGACTTACGGGTAATCCATGCGTCCATGCATGGCCCGTGCGTCCACTATTTCAGCTTTGCATATTTTGACAGCAAAAGCCCTAGACTTTTGAGGAGGTATATAAGCACTTTTTGGGGTGCACACCAGGGATATTCTGACATTTTTGGGATCTACCACACAAGACAAAGGTCTATTCTTGGAAGAAGACATCAAGGTGACAATCGGGTTGCATTGGAGCTTGAGGAACGGAGATATATCGAGAGATTGTCGACTTTCCTAAGTTTTTCTTGCTTCTCTTGTAGTTTCATCTTTCATTTTTAGTTGTCATGGCTATGAACAATTTGTCTATGAGTTGTTTAGAAATCATGTGTAGCTAAACTCTTGAGATTTCTGGGTTTTGGTAGTAGATTAATGTACTCTTGTTGAATGTTTTAATCTTAGTTGAAGTTATTGGCTTGAAGCCTATTTGAGTACTTTGAGCTTATTCTTGTTTTATCACTTGATCAATGATTTAACTTGTTTGATATATTGATTCATAATTCGAGAGATGAGTTTCAATATTAGATCTTGAGTACTTGACACAAATATTTGCATGAATCGAGAGGTTTGTAAATATTTGTGAGGATATTTGATCTTTTGAACTTTTGGGAGTTGAATACCTCATGTTGAGTAGATATGCTAGCATAGGTATTTCAATCTACATTTTATATGCATCCCGAGAGGGAGGATAAAATACTTTTGTGATCTTCTTATAGGAATATTGATAATCACTTGGCTTTGATTAAATCGGACAATAAGAGGGATATTAATCGAAACCTTAACCCGGGAATCCATTTTATTGCCTTGATACTTTTATTATTCTCATTGTCTTGATCTTATGTTTTAGTAGTCTTAATTGTCTTAATCTCATAACAACAATCATCAAATCACGATCGTCTAAATAAAAATAAGACTATCTTAGTTCAATACTTAGCGCACAAATTTATAGTCTCCGTGGATACGACCTTGCTACCCTTTTCTATAACGTACACCGTACACTTGCGGTGAGCTAAAAAAAATAAAGGCGAACAAGTTTTTGGCGCCGTTGCCGGGGACTAATACAATTTTTGGTGTTAATATTGCGATAGATAGAATTATTCTTAATTTAGACATTTTTTTTTATTTTCTCAATATTTTTGGTTAACTTAAATCCTTCATTATTTGACTTGTTTCTTTTAGTTTGGTCCGGTAGTGCATGAACACACGCTGCTGGGAGGAGATTTAATACCGCTCATATCGAGGTTGATGCTTTCGCAAAGAGAATTAGTGCAACTACTAGGCGGGATTTGAAAGACAACAAAATCAGAATATGGGGGACGTGGACGAAGAAAATAGAGGTAACAATGGGATCAACGAGTTACCAATACCAGTTCCACAACAAGCTAGCCATGATTACTTTCGACCTCAAATGAATCGTAATTACGGTGGTATTGCTCATATACCGATAAATGCCAACAACTTTGAGCTTAAACCGCAAGACGATCAACATGGTACAACAGAACCGTTTGGGGTTTTTAATCAAGATCCTAATTCTCACCTTGCACATTTCATCCAAATATGCAATACAATAAAAATGAATGGAGTTTCGGATGATGCCATAAGATTGCGCCTATTCCCTTTATCTTTAAGGGATAAGGTGAGGAATTGGTTGGGTACTTTGACGCAAGGAAGTGTGAGCACATGGGATGATTTGAGGCAAAAGTTCTTGTTTAAATTCTCTCCACCGAGCAAAACTTTGCAGCTCAAAAGCGAAATTACTCAATTCCGACAGTTTGACTCCGAGCCTTTGTACGAGGCTTGGGAACGATTTCGGGATTTGTTAAGAAGATGTCCACAACATGGCTTTCCGGAAGATCAACAGTTATGTTTCTTCTACAATGGTTTAATGGGGCAAACGAGGGCCTTTGTTGATGCCGCAGCGGGAGGAGCATTGTTGGCAAGATTTCCACAAGACGCCTTGAATCTTCTTGAAAAAATGGCTATGAACAGTTACCAGTGGCCGTCTGAAAGATCCAATATACAACGAGTAGTTGAAATCTCGGATACAGACCCAATTAAGGCATTGACTGCACAAGTGGCGGCATTGACAACCCAATTAAGTGTTTTGACGAAAGGGCGAGGGCAAGCATGAGCACGGGTAGTGAAGCTCTTCTATATCCGATGGAGGAGGTCGATTATGTGAATAACCGGAATTTCAACAATTTGAATAATTCAAACCCAACACACTACCATCCGGGATTGAGAAACCATGAAAAATTTTCCTATGCCAATACAAAGAATGTGTTGCAACCACCGCCGGATTTAATGCATCAAATGGGGCGCTAATGTAGAAGGCAAATCATCGTTGGAAGATGCACTCACGCGTTCATAAATCAATCAAATGCATTCATGAGTGACACGAGGGAGTCGCCCATTTGGACAAGATTCTAGGATGGATAAGGTGGAGCTACAAATGACCCAAATGACAAGTTCGATAAAGAATCTTGAAACTCAAGTGGGCTAATTGGCTACAATTGTTGGTGGGCAACATCAAAAGGGTCAATTTCCGAGTTACACGGAAGTTAATCCTAAGGAGCAATGCAAAGCTATTCGGTTAAGGAGCGGTACGGAATATGAGGGGCCTAAAGAAAAATCAGGAAATCTGAAAAATTCGGATGAAGCATCCAAGGCGGGAGATGTTGAATCGGTAATGAAAGATGGTATCAAAGTCGATGGGGAAAAAAAGAGACAAGAGGAGGAACAAACAGGGGTTGAGAAGCTTAAATCATCGTCTAACTCTAATATATCTAAATTGCCTATCTCTCTTCCATTCCCCCAAAGATTTCAAAAGAAAAATCTTGATGATCAATTTGCAAAATTCCTTGATATATTTAAGAAATTGCACATTAACATTCCTTTTGCTGACGCACTAGAGCAAATGCCAAATTATTCAAAATTTCTTAAGGATGTTATGTCAAAAAAGAGGAAGATGACAAGCTTTGAAACGGTGAATTTAACGGAAGAATGTAGCGATAATCCAAAGGAAGCTACCGCAAAATCGAGAGATCCGGGAGTTTCACTATCCTTGTGCTATTGGTGGTAACTTCTTTAATAAAGCGTTGTGTGATTTAGGGGCAAGTATTAATATGATGCCTTTGTCCATTTTCAAGAAGCTTGGACTAGGCGAAGTGAAGCCAACCACGGTGACATTGCAACTTGCGGACCGATCACTTACATATCCAAAGGGAATTATTGAAGACGTCTTTGGTAAAAGTTGATAAATTTATATTCCCCGTGGATTTCTTGGTTCTTGATATGGAAGAAGATCGTGACGTTCCACCGATACTTGGGCGTCCATTTCTTGCTACCGGTAAAGCCTTAATAGACGTACAAAAAGGAGAGCTCACTTTACGTGTTAATGATGAGCATGTTTTATTTTCTATATATAAGGCGATGAAATTTCATGATACGGTGGAGCATTGTCATTTTTTAATATAGTTAGTTCATGCATTGAGGATTATGTTGATCATACATTTTCTACCAGATGATTTGGAATTTGGTCTAACCCACTCGTGCTCAATGTCGAGTGTTGTGCTTGATTTTGATAACCAAGATTTGTACGACTATGTTTGTGCCTTAGATCATATGCAGGAACTACCTAGGAGCGCAAGAGCCGAGAAGGCAAAGTCAGAAATAAGGGAGCAAAACCTACAGAAACGCACGACCCATGTGTCCACGCACGGGCAACCTGTGCATGATGCCAAAGCGATGGTTGAGAATCCTGAAGGGCGTATGGGCCGTGTGCTGGAGCACGGGCAACCCGTGCGTGATGCCGAAGGGAGAATTGAAGATAGGGGATCACGCACGACCCGTGCGCCTGAGTACGGGCAACCCATGCGTGACCCTAAAACAGCAACATCGACTCCGGAACTCAAGCAATTACCCGAACACCTCAAATATGCATTTCTTGGGGAGAATAATGCAAATCCGGTAATGGTTTCATCTCTTCTCACTCCTACTCAACTTGATAAATTGTTAAGGGTTTTACGAAAACATAAGTCGGCACTCGGATGGTCTATAACTGATTTAAAAGGCATAAGTCCATCCATTGTAATGCATAAAATTCGGATGGAAGAGTTTATAAACCATCAGTGCAAAACCAAAGACGACTAAATCCTATCATGCAAGAAGTGGTTAGGAAGGAAGTGTTGAAATAGTTAGATGTTGGGATTATTTATGCTATATCTGATAGTTCATGGGTAAGTCCGGTACAAGTGGTGCCGAAAAAAGGGGGGTAACAGTTGTGAAAAATGAGAATGAGGAACTGATTGCTACTAGAATAGTTACCGGGTGGCGAATATGCATTGATTATAGAAAACTTAATGATGCCACTCGAAAAGATCATTTTCCCCTCCCCTTTATAGATATGATGTTGGATCTTCTTGCAGGTTATGATTATTATTGCTTTTTAGATGGTTATTCCGGGTACAATCAAATCATGATTGCACCGAAAGACCAGGAAAAAATGACATTTACATGTCCTTATGGCACATTTGCATTTTGCCGCATGCCATTTGGCTTATGTAATGCACCTGCCACTTTCCAACGTTATATGATGGCTATATTTCACGATCTTATTGAAAAAGTTATGGAGGTGTTTATGGACGATTTCTCTGTGTTTGGTGACTCTTTTGATAATTGTCTTCACAATCTTTCCTTAGTCTTACAGCGATGTGAAGAGACCAATCTTGTACTCAATTGGGAAAAGTGCCATTTTATGGTACGTGATGGTATTGTACTTGGTCATCGAGTCTCTTCTGCAGGTTTGGAAGTAGATCGGGCAAAGATTGTAGCGATCGAGAAATTACCACCTCCTACAAACAAAAAAGCCATTTGGAGCTTCTTGGGCCATGCCGAATTCTATAGAAGGTTTATCCGTGACTTTTCTAAAATTTCTAAGCCTTTGAGCCAATTGCTAGAAAAAGATGATGCTTTCAATTTTACCAATGATTGTTTGCAGGCATTTGAAACTTTGAAGAAGGCATTGGTGACCGCACCTATTCTTGTCGCCCCAGATTGGAGTCAACCGTTTGAATTGATGTGTGATGCGAGCGATTTCGCGGTAGGGGCTGTTCTCGGTCAAAAGAGGGAAAAATTGTTTAGATCCATCTACTATGCTAGTAGAACGTTGGACAGTGCTCAACAGAATTACACCACTACCGAGATGTTGGCGATTGTCTTTGCATTTGATAAATTTTGATCATACTTGATTGGGACGAAAATGATTGTTCACACCGACCATGCGGCCATCAAATATCTTTTTGATAAGAAGGATGCAAAACCAAGGTTGATTCGGTGGATCTTATTATTGCAAGAATTTGATGTGGAAATCAAGGACCAGAAGGGATGTGAGAATGTGGTAGCAAACCACTTGTCTCGAATTGAAAATCAAGAGGGAGCGCAAAGAAGCACGAAATTGATAAAGGAGGAATTTCCTGATGAACGATTACTCATGCTCGAGGCAAAATTTCTGTGGTATGCGGACTTTGTCAACTATTTGGTTGCGGGAGTTTTTCCTCCAGATCTATCGCCCTATCAAAAGAAGAAGTTCTTACATGATGTAAAGTTCTACATGTGGGACGACCCCCTACTCTTTAAGAGGTGCACTGACAAAATCATAAGAAGATGCGTACCTCAAGAAGAATGGGAGGGAGTCTTACAACAGTGTCATTCCGCACCCTCTGGAAGATATTTTGGCCCAACTCGCACTGCGGCGAAGGTATTGCAAAGTGGGCTATATTGGCCCACTTTATTTAACGATTGCTATTTGTTTGTGCAACAATGTGACAGGTGTCAGCGAATGGGAAACATTTCCAGAAGACACGAGATGCCGATGACAAATGTAATCGAAGTTGAATTGTTCGATGTGTGGGGGATTGATTTTATGGGCCCATTTCCATCATCTTTGGGCTATCAATATATTCTACTCGCAGTGGAATATGTATCCCGTTGGGTAGAGGCGATTCCTTCCCAAACAAATGATGCTCAAGTTGTGATGTGGTTCCTCAAGAAAAATATATTTACTCGATTCGGCACTCCAAGAGCTTTAATTAGTGATGGAGGGTCGCATTTTGTAAATAAATTGATGAGCAACTTGTTGGCAAAATATGGGGTGAAACATAAAGTTGCATTGGCATACCATCCACAAGCCAATGGGCAAGCAGAAATGGCCAACCGGGAGATCAAACAAATCCTTGAAAAGACGGTGAACATCAACCGAAAGGATTGGGCGTTAAAATTAGATGATGCTCTATGGACATACCGGACTGCATATAAGACACCGTTGGGCACATCCCCATACCAACTTGTTTTTGGGAAATCATGCCACTTGCCGGTAGAGTTGGAACACAAAGCATTTTCGGCAGTCAAGAAACTAAATCTGGATTTTCAAAAGGCCGATGAAGAGAGATTGCTCCATTTAAATGAGATGGAAGAATTTCGGGATGAAGCTTACGAGAACTCCCGAATTTATAAAGAAAGAACCAAGAGATGGCACGACAAAATGATCAAGAAACGAGAGTTTTTACCAGGGGAACCAGTCCTCTTGTATAATTCACGCCTTAAATTTTTCCCTGGAAAACTCAAGCTTAGGTGGTCGGGGCCATTCGTGATAAAGAAAGTATTGAATCCTCCCGGAGTCGTGGAATTGTTAACAAAAGACGGTGTGACTTTCATGGTAAACGGCCAGAGGATTAAACATTACTTTCACCGAGGTAATCAAGAGGAAGTGACATCCATCACCTTGCGAGACCCGTGATGGAACAAACAGTGTCGAGCTAAAGACATTAAATATAGCGCTTGTTGGGAGGCAACCCAACGGTTTTTCAAAATGTGGATTTCATTTTTTTGTGTGTTTTGTTTTAATTTTGTGTAATTTGTGTGAAAAAAAAAAGAAAGTACCTGAATATGGCTGCCCAGGGACGCACGGGCAACCCGTGCCCATACACACCACCCGTGCGTACCTAGAGGGGAAACAAGTCGAGCTACGACATCACGCACGGGTACCCCGTGCACCTCACGCACAACCCGTGCGCTCCTGGATGAAGAAAAATTTTCCCTACGACATGACGCACGGGTAACTCGTGCGTCCACGCACGGCCCATGCGTCACCCCGATGAGTGTTTAAAGAGTCTAGCAGACTCTGTTTTTTTTTTTTCAAAACACTCCTCCTTCAAACGTAAAAACAATCACCCTTTTTCCCACATTGTTTCAAACTCATAATTCCCTTCAAAAATTGTTCACATAATCATATTCTTATCATCATTCATTCGCAAATTGCATCAAATTCGTGGTTGAATTGACGAATTGGGTGAAAGGCACCAAAGGTTCCAATTTTTCCCCTTTTGTGAAATTTCGAGAATTTCGGTAAGAATTTTGTTTTTTCTTGTGAATTTCTTGAGAATTACATGTTAGGGATTATATTGGGTGCTTGTGTTGGTATTTTTGCTATGTTTTGGATGAATTCTTCTTTAGGGCAAATTATCAAACACCTTGTGAGCATGTAAATTGAGACATATTTGGGGGAATTGATGATGAATTGGGCATGAGCTTTAATTTCTAGGGCTTTTAGATAATGATTCTCTATATTTGCAATATTAGTTGATTGCTTGGAGCACAATTGATTGGTTAAATTGACATATGAGAACCGTTATGCCCTATGTGACTTGTTTGCCTACATTCATCTTCCTTGTGTTTGTATTTGATTTGTTTTGGGTTGCTAATACATGTTATTCCAGGTACTCATTCACAAGTAATGGTAAATCGACAAAACCCTCAAGGACAGAGACGACGACCCCAGGAAGAACAACCACAAGAAATACAACCTGATAGCCCGGTGGCCTTTTGAGTCGTCTTGACAAATGCGGATGCTTTAGAGCGTTGGAATAAGCTCGTCGTCCGACCAATGGGTCCCTCAAGATACACCGATGATGACTGTACCCAATTTCTTGGGATACACGAGGATGTGTGGAAATTATTTGAAAGGGTCGGTTGGACAACTTTTATGAGGAGAAGATGGCCAAGTTACAAGAGATTCACGCTCGAATTTTTGAGCACAGTGAAGATGATTAAAGATATAGGTGGCGAGGTCATTGGGGTAACTTTTCAGTTGGGGAATGTGGAGCGACAATTATCCACAAAGACGATTGAACGCCATATTTGAAGTCCCCACGACGCGCCTTTCCGATATATCGATATGACCAAATCGATTTTTGGTGCCTCCTAGTCCAAACGCCAGAAACGGGGCCTATGCAATATGAAGCCCGCACTGCAAAATCTTCTTGGATCCGGAATTCGGTGTTCCGGTATATACAACGGGTTACGTCAGCCTCGGTCTTCGCGAGGGAAAATATTGGGGGAATGACGGTCAGAGAATTGTACTTAATATGGTGTATGTTGACGAGTACACCCTACAACACGGCCGCGTACTTCATTGAGCAAGTAGATCATCTAGCAAAGCGGGGAGGTGGTGCTATTTCTATAGGGGGTCTGATTACCCCTATTGCCCAATATTTCAACATCGAATTTAGAGGTCTGGATCCTATACCGGGAAGCACTCGAGTTAATTTGCAATCTCTGCACCACATGAGGTTTATCGCGAATGAAGACAATATGCTGGTTCTCCTACATAAGAAATGTGCCTCATTTCCATTTCCTAATGAACTCGGAAGCGCATAACAGAATTATGGAAGCTATAGGTGCAAGGAAGAGGCGCCGAGTTCACGGCTTCCCGGATGTGGATGATATGGTAGCGGAGAAAGAGGAGCTACATAGAAGAGAAATGGGGGTGGAACCTCATCACCCTCAACTTGGATATGAGATTCCCGAGTCCTCACACGGAGGCGATTACCCCCGATGCTCACATAGCATGGATCATCCCGGTACCTCTCATGGTGGCGAGCCCCAATGCAGCAATGACTTTCAGGATATGCTATATGCGTTTGGGGAGGACTTGTGTCGTCAAGGAGACGAGTTGAGGCAACAGGGGGAGGATTTGAGGCGGCATCGGGCTGATTTCCTCACATTCAGGGAGGACTATGATCGGAGGTCCTTGGAGCTCGAACAACGATATTTGGTCCAAGAACAGAGGTATGCGGTTCAGGAGGAAAGATATGCGGCCCAGGAGCAAAGGCAAACGGCCCAAGAACGGAGGGAGATGGAGACATGGCAAGTAATCCAACAGATACAAATGTGGCATATTTCACAAGGCCACTTTCCACCGCCACCTCCGCAGTGATTCAGGTATATCTCCACTTTTCACTATTTAAATTCTATCTTTACCCTCTCGAGAAAAAATATAATTTCATTCAAGTTTGGGGGGGAAATGTAGTATTTTAATATATGAAAAGTGTGGATAAAAAAAAATCTTGCATTTTTTGTGTGTTTTTGTGTGTTTTCATATAGTTGCATATAAAGCATTCTAGGTTGCATTGCATTAGAAGCACGTTTACGGCTTTAGCACATTTAATACTTTCATAGATGTTAGGGAGTGAGTTGACCGGGCTTGATGCAACTTGTTGTTTGTGTGATTGATTGGAAATTTGTATTGTTGAGATTGGATGTTGGGTATGAGTTGATTGAGCCTTGAATAGATAATAATGAGCATGTTGATATGGAAAACTTGGTTTGATGCTTTGAATTACATATTTACAAGCCTGTGAGCTTTTGAGCCTTTACTGCTTATATCTTTTGCAGTCTTGTTGTGATTTGAGTGTATCATTCATGTTGTTAGAATTCTAGAACTTGCTCGGGTATCTCTGTCAAGGCAACATGTGTATGCGAATTGTCAATGTGATTAAAGGCCATCTTTGCTAGCCTTTCAAGCCTTTTGCTTACCTAAAAATGTTGAAATTCCTAGTTAGCCAAGTTGAGCCTATTGCCTATTTCTTTGATAACCACAAAATTTAAGCCTTGAACTTGATATATCCGTCACCCTAAACTCGAGTGTATAGCGTTGAGTAAAGGGAATGAATGAGGTTGAATGGTGGAAATTGAAAAAAATGGGATAATTGGGCATATTTGGTTAATTGGAACAAAAAGAGGAAGAAAAGGAGTGTTGAAAATTCACAAAAGAATAAAAAAAATGGTGTTATAATGTGAATTTTCATCTAAACGAACTTGGGGGGCGAAGGATTGTAATTTGAGGCGATTCTCAAAAGAAAGAAAGGAGATTGAGATAAGTAAAGTTGATAAAAATAAGGGGTGATTGGAGTAGCATATGGGATTATAATTTAGATGATTGATATGCTCACCGGTCTATATGCTCGAGTTTGAGTCACTTTATCCAAAATTTCCTACCCTAACCAAAGAGCCTTCATTACAGCCAATTGAGATAGTCCTTTTTTATTCACAAAATTGCATACATTCTAGTGGCGGAGATAAGAGACGAATTGCAAGCCTATGGTAATTTTGCGACATTGAAGTGATTTGAGTATACACTTAACTTTGAGAGTTGTAATTCAGAGCATTTCACCATGTTTTGTTTGATGTGTGCCCTTTGAATAGATATTTGAGGTTTGATTGGTTTGTTGCTTGACATTCATGATGAACAATATGAATTTCTTTTTGGTCTCTTTGTGTGCGTTATCATTCTTATCTCCATATTGTGTTTTATCTTGTTCTAAAAAAAATTGTTGATCGGGACGGTCAACAGTTTAAGTTTGGGGGATTTTGATAGGTGTGAGTTTTGCATGTATTTTGGGGCGTATTTATGGCTAAAATGACGATTAAACGTGCATAAACTCATATGAATTAGTTCATATTCGTTCTTTGTGGGAAATATATTATGCTTTGCTCGTTTTGTAGGAATTTAACGATAATTTAAGTAATTTGGAGACAAATACGAGCATTACGAAGAAGAAATACCACAAACGAGGCAAAATAGAAGACGCACGGGTAGGGTGCCTGCCTGAGCACCACCCGTGCGCCTCTGGGAAAGGAATTTTGAGGGTTTGGCAATGCGCACGGGTATCTCGTGCATACACGCACCACCCGTGCGCCACTGAAAAATTGGAAGTCTCCTATGGCAATGCGCACGAGTTACCCGTGCATCGATGCATGGCCCGTGCGCTGGTTGGTGAAAAGGAGAGTTTGCCTACGGTATGACGCACGGGTAACCCGTGCGTCCACGCACGGCCCGTGCGTCCCCTCTTTATCTTCGATATTTTGACAAATGCCCTAGACTTTTGAGGAGGTATATAAGCACTTTTTGGGGCGCACACCAGGGATATTCTGACATTTTTGGGATCTACCACACAAGACAAAGGTCTATTCTTGGAAGAAGACATCAAGGTGACAATCGGGTTGCATTGGAGCTTGAGGAACGGAGATATATCGAGAGATTATCGACTTTCCTAAGTTTTTCTTGCTTCTCTTGTAGTTTTCATCTTTCATTTTTAGTTGTCATGGCTATGAACAATTTGTCTATGAGTTGTTTAGAAATCATGTGTAGCTAAACTCTTGAGATTTCCGGGTTTTGGTAGTAGATTAATGAACTCTTGTTGAATGTTTTAATCTTAGTTGAAGTTATTGTCTTGAAGCCTATTTGAGTACTTTGAGCTTATTCTTGTTTTATCACTTGATCAATGATTTAACTTGTTTGATATATTGATTCATAATTCGAGAGATGAGTTTCAATATAGATCTTGAGTACTTGACACAAATATTTGCATGAATCGAGAGGTTTGTAAATAGTTGTGAGGATATTTGATCTTTTGAACTTTTGGGAGTTGAATACCTCATGTTGAGTAGAGATGCTAGCATAGGTATTTCAATCTACATTTTATATGCATCCCGAGAGGGAGGATAAAATACTTTTGTGATCGTCTTATAGGAATTTTGATAATAACTTGGCTTTGATTAAATCGAACAACAAGAGGAATATTAATCGAAACCTTAACTCGGGAATCCATTTTATTGCCTTGATACTTTTATTATTCTCATTGTCTTGATCTTGTGATTTAGTAGTCTTAATTGTCTTAATCTCATAACAACAATCATCAAATCACGATCGTATAAATAAAAATAAGACTATCTTAGTTCAATACTTAGCGCACAAATTTATTAGTCTCCGTGGATACGACCTTGCTACCCTTTTCTATAATGTACACCGTACACTTGCGGTGAGCTAAAAAAAAATAAAGGCGAACAAGTTTTTGGCGCCGTTGCCGGGGACTAATACAATTTTTGGTGCTAATATTGCGATAGATAGAATTATTCTTAATTTAGACATTTTTTTTATTTTCTCAATATTTTTGGTTAACTTAAATCCTTCATTATTTGACTTGTTTCTTTTAGTTTGGTCCAGGTAGTGCATGAACACACGCTCTAGGCGAGGAGATTTAATACCGCTCATACCGGAGGTTGAGGCTTTCGCAAGGAGAATTAGTGCAACTACTAGACGGGCTGAATGACAACAAAATTAGAATATGGGGGACGTGAACGAAGAAAATAGAGGTAACAATGGGATCAACGATTTACCAATACCAATTCCACAACAAGCTATCCATGATTACTTTCTACCTCAAACGAATCGTAATTACGGTGGTATTGCTCATATACCGATAAATGCCAACAACTTTGAGCTTAAACCGGCACTGATCAACATGGTACAACAGAACCAGTTTGGGGGTTTCGCAACTGAAGATCCTAATTCTCACCTTGCACGTTTCATCCAAATATGCAATACAATAAAAATGAATGGAGTTTCGGATGATGCCATAAGATTGCGCCTATCCCTCTTCCTCCTCCGGCAGTGTCTACTCTTCCTCCTCCTTCTCCGGCCATGTCGACTCCTCCTCCTCCTCCGGCATTGTCGACTTCTCTTCCGCCATTGTCGACTCCTGTTATGCCTGTGTTAGCACATTCTCCGCGACCACGAGTGTTAGTCACGATTCCGAGGCCATTGTTGTCTCCTCTTCGAGCGCCCTCTCCACCTACTCCCTTCATCCAGGTTCAGGATAGGCAGTCGTCGCGGCATATTCGCAGCCCATTCAGGGATCCTAGGTCTCGCAAGCCACACCCGAGCGATAGGGAGTATGCCCGCTTCTTAGAGTCTAAAGAAGAGTAAGTATTAAATATTTTTGCATTTGTCTTGTCGTCTTAGTATTAACATCTTATATTAGTGCAATGTCTTAATATTTGAGGGTCCAATTGCAGGAGGAACGTGGGGCTAATGTACTCTGTTGGGCCTGATTTTTTTAAGGAAATGGCGGATCCAAAGGTTGAGTTGGAGAATGATGTAAGTTTCTTAAATTTTTGTATTATTTAGTTGATGAATATTTTATTTATTTCATATTGATTAATATCGATTTCTTTCATTTACAGACAAAGATATAAATGCATACATGTCCATACTACAGTCCGATCCCCAGTTTCTTGGGGTTGAGCCTCATGAGTCGCAAATGGGAGCTTATAGGATTGTATCTACGACATTTTCGGTTAGTTTATTTATTATGTGTCTCGCATTTTACTTTAAACTTAATAAATGATACTTGTTAAATTATAAATATTTTTTAATGTGTAGGATTCCATACGGATTATATGGGATCGTATGCATGCTAAGGATCCTGCTGACACAGTATATGACCCGGCTACCATGGAGGTGATTCATCCCGGACAGGAGCTGGATGTGTTGGTTAGGGTTGTCCAGCACGGATCTCCAGGATGGGGTAATCCTGGTCCGTGGAGTGCCGTACCGCAAGTACACTTGCATTTATTTATTTTTTTGGCTAGTTTATTCATTTTTTTCATTCAAATTTTTTGATTAATTAATGATTTTTGAATTTATCAGGTACACATGATCGTGAATTTAGCGGGCCATTTTCTCGTGTGCAGACTGGATCTCCTAAGAGCCAGAGTAATCATGTACGACTCTGTATGTGCCCGATACACAGATGATACTTTTGCCAATCGGGAAGCCGACACACGTCTGTTTGATACATGTTTTTATCTTAATTTTGATGATTTTATTTTTACACCAAAACAATGTTTTTAATTGTTGTCCAAATACTCCTAAATGATTTGAAATGTTTTTACTATTTATTCGGAGTATTTCTTCAAGTTTTATTTTAGATAAAATTGGACAACACTTTTAATGACTTTATGTTAATAAGTTTTTACATCAAAACAAGGTTCCTAAATGTTGTCTAAATACTCCCGATCGGTTTAAAATATTTTTACTAAATTTTTGGAGTATTTCTTGAGGTTTATTTTCGACAAAAATTGGACAATATTTCTGTCTCAAGGTCTACCGGTCGCCCTATAGGGCAACCCGTACCTGAAGATGAATTTTGGAAACAGAAAATGAGACGGAGGATACATTGAGCAGGTCGACCGGTCGCCCAGGGTGCGATCGGTGCCTGGGAGCTATGTTTTGAAACAAACTTTGATTTCTTAAAATGGAAGAGAGGGGGACCGGTCGAAGACCCCTTGGACCGGTCGCCCTATGTAAATTTTGCAGTGTTTCTTTTTAATCTCTATCAGTGCGCGACCGGTCGCCCTCAAGTTTGACAGCAAATTTCTAATTGTTGTGCAGCAGACAAACTTTCCTTAAATTGTGGGATTGATTTCTAACAGCTATATTCTTGATTTTAATTGTATTTTTCTGTAGATTTTCAATCCCCAAGAGGAGCCTATGCTTGATCAATCATCTCCTAAAAATAGAGGAAGTTTTGGAGCAACCAAGACAACACTTGAGATACAACACAACAAGATACATTCAAGCAAAATCTTTAGCTCTTCATTGTTATCATTCTTGTTGTAATTTGCCTAGCTTATCACTTTCACATCTTGAGGTCTAGGCTTTCATTTCTTGATTACACTTGCACTCAAATTGTATTATTCATTATTGAGTTGTAATCTTGATTTTGGTCATCATTCAACACAAGACATCCTTGTGAGTATTCTTGTGGAAAGAATACACTTGGGTGATCTAGGTGATAGGTGTTTCAAGAGTGTGGTGCTCTTAAGGTATTTAAAGAATTTGGTATTCTTCCAGACTGAAGATTGTGGTGATCTTCAAAGGTGCCGTTGAAGTAAGATTGTGGTAATCTTCAAAGGGAGATTGTGGTAATCTCCAAAGGTGGTGTTGAAGAAGAGTGTGGTGCTCTTCAAGGTGTTGTAAGTTGAATTTGTATTAATTGTGGTAAAATTCTTTTTCTTTTTCAAAACCCATCCCGGATATACTAGGGTGGTAGTAGATTAGGCCCTAGGTGGGTTGAACTACTATAAATCGACGCGTGTTATTTACATTCCCGCACCTTTATTATTGTCTTGGCTTGTTTTGTTCGAAAAAGAGGGCGAAATCGAAAAGATGGAGATAATCTTTTCTCCCCCACTCTAGATTATCGTAGCCGCTTGGACTTACAAGTGGTATCAGAGCCAAACTCTTTGGCAAGCTCATTTCACATCGCGAGTGAAGAGGAACGATCATCGGCTACGAATGAAGCTCACCTTTCCGGCACCTCCACCACCAAGCCACCTCGATTTGATTCCAAAAATTTTACATTTTGGAAAGAAAGAATGGAATGTTATTTACAAGGTTGCGGGTTCGATATTTGGAACATTGTCATCAATGGAGAATCCATTCCGATGAAAGACACACCATACACCTACAAAGCTCTCAAGGAGCTCAATGATGAAGAAAAGAAAATCATCTCCTTAAATGGTAAAGCTCTCAATATTTTATATTGTTCACTTACCAATTTGGAATTTGATCATATCGTAGGAATTCGATCGGCTCATGGAGTATGGCAAAAATTAGAAGTCATTCATGAAGTATATGCAAATGATGGGAGCAACTCAAAAACATCTACTTCTCAAAGGGATACAAGGTCAAATCTAAGGAACAAGCCTTTTACAACTTCCAACTATGAAGTAGTCGAACAATGTTTTATGGGCATCGAAAAAGAAAACGAGGTATGTCTTAAACCCTCTACTTCCTATGATATTGTTACACAAAATGATTATAGTGATTTGCAAAATGATCTTGATGACCTTCAAAATGAATTCCAAAGTTTACTTGTTAAATACAAAAATTTGAAAAAGGAATTCAATATTTTGAAAAATGATAAGGATAGTTTATTTACTTCCTATGAATCACTATCATGTGCTCACACCACCACACTTGATAAGGTTAGAAACCTTGAAAAAGAAAATAGTACTCTTATTGAGAATTTTAATTGCATGAAAAAGGATTTATCTAAATCCAACTTGAGTACCGTTAAAATGACCGATATTGTTGATATTCATAGTTGTGATAAATTGAAACAAGGACTTGATCATAAACCTAGTGTTGTTAATTATGTGAAAAGAAATCAAGTCCCTATGCATGTTGGTCATTATGCTCCAAAAATTATTACTTGCTTCTATTGTGGTAAAAAGGGTCATACGGTAAATACTTGTCGGGCTAGAAATAGCTCTAATTATTGTTGGAGACCTAAAAGTCTCAAAGCTAATTCCAAAGGACCCAAACACTTGAGGGTACCACAAAACGATATCATATTAGGTACCCGGCGGAATAAAAATCAAGGAAAATTCATACCGCCTAGAAGACATCAAATGACCATCTCATTTGATCAAATGAGAAGACATCACCACAATGAATTTCCAAGAGAAAGACATTATCAACAATGGGAAGGACATAATCCTTGGAAATGGAGAAATTGGAAAAGATATCATCAACAAGACGATTTTCAAAATGGAAGATATCATCAACAATGGGAACGACACAACCCACGGAAATGGCGTAATTGGTAAACCGTATCTCCCCAATTATATATGTATTTTATTTTAGTATGCATGTTTTTATTTGTGCCTTAATTACAAAATGAGTTTTCAAATTTTTTTAAGGTCTTCTATATATATTTGTGTCTTTAAAATCCTTTGAAAATGAGACTTTACATGTTATGGACTTATCTAGACTTTTGTGTTTTTATGGATTTCTAGCATTAGCATTTGTGTGATATCTCTTATTGCTTGGCCTACACTTGTACTATTATGACTTGTGCAAAGATTTGTTTAAAAGATTTGTGTAGGATATATATCTCTCATTGGCTATTACTTCATCAAGAGTTTTTTTAAACCATCGAGGTATGTTCACTCGTATTATTTTTAGAACTCGATATTTTGTTCATGTCATTTATTTCATCCCTTTAAGTGCCACTAAATGATTTTGTAAATTTTCTCTCAAAAGGGCACTACTCGTAAAATCTCGTTTTTCTCAAGTGTATGTTTTCTCGAAACTCGTATTTGTTGGATTTAGTCCATGAGTATCTTTTTGCAAAGTTTTAAAACTTTTGGGGTGAAAAATCGAATTTTTAAAAATTCTAAAAATGAAAAATTGCATTGGGACGGTCAAGGCAGGGCCGACCGGTCGCCGTGCACGTCGACCGGTCGCACCCTACCTCGACCGGTCGCCCTGACCAATTTTTTTGGTTAAATTCAATCTGTTCTTCATTTTCAAACAGAACACAAAAACTTCCCAAACCCTCGCTGCAGCGTCTCACCCCCTTTCTCATATATCTTCATTTCTTCATCAAATCTTGTGATTCTTGTTGCTAATCCACTCCATTTTGCAAGAATCTTACAAATATGGCACCTCCAAGAAATTCCACCGGTCAAAATCCTACTTCCAAGCGAAGAAAGGGCGGAGAGGGTTCGTCGAGAAATCGGCAAGAGGAAGCCGAACAAAGGGATATTCGAGATACCCAAAGGAATGTAGCTCAAGAACGTGATGATATTCAAAACCCTATACTCTCCAATCCTCAAGTTGCCGAACTCCGCGGGATGATTTCATTCAAAAATTGCCGTTGGGCAAAAAGTAAGAAATCTCTTATACCTCTAGCTCCTCGCTCTACTAATGTTTTAGATTTTATCAACAAATATGCGGAGTGGTACTATGAGAATTTGAACATGGGTGCGAAATCGATAGCTCGTACGAAAATTTATCGATTTAATTGATTTTCAAATGAGTATCCTACTATTAGAGGATTTTTTGAAGAGCAAGGGTGGATGTACTTGTGGGAGCACCCTTATGTTTTATATGATGATGATGTGATTCTACATTTTTATGCCAATATGTGGGTCGAATATGATGCTCAAAGGAAGCCTCTTGCGTTGAATTCGTTTGTAAGGGGTCGTCATTTTAGATGGACTCCTAATGACATTTGTCGGCTTTTACATGTGCGAGAAGGTGGTTGGGATTATTTTGCTTGTTCAATTTGGAATGATGATATGTTGGGTGTTTCTATGGAAGAGGTTAAGACCTATTTGGGCATTTGGCCAAAATATTCGTTATTGGCCATGACTCTTGAGCACAGGATTATTTCGGTTATTGTCGCCTACTGTATCTGTGGTAAAGCGGGTAAAATGCCTAGCAATATGGATTACTTTTTAACTTATAAAATTGCTAGAAGGGAACCGCTTAATTTTGGCGCAATATTTATTCAATGCTTAATTGAGTCTATCACACAAGGAAACAAGAAGTTTGTCATGGGTAATTGGATTTGCAAGCTTCTTATACAATCGGGGCTACCTTCTTCGGAATGTAATTCGAGGTGTTTCAAAATGATTTTGACATTGACAACATTTCACAAATGGTCCACATGCGCAATAATATGGATATCCGCCCGACTAAAAGGGCTAAAGGAAGAGGGCAAGGTTCTACATCCGAAAATCCAAACGATTTATTTAATGATGCCGAGGCTGATAGATTGGCAGCGGGTGATGGAGCAAGCAATCCGGAGGGTAATACCGGTGCTCAACCGTCTAGGAGTTACACTCAAGCCGAATATGATGAACTAAGGGCATATCATGAAGCTCGATATGAGGCTTTGGATCAAAAGACCTCCAAGATGCAAAAATCAATTGGCAAATTGAAGAAGTTCATTAAAGAACTCATCCCTAACACATGTTTTTCTTCCGATGAAGAATGATGATCCTATCACTTCTCTTGCTTTTCTTCTTATGTCATTTAATTTTCTTGTAATGAACTTGATTTGTATAACTCTCTTATTCTAATGACATTTGCTTGTTGTGTGTTGAAGGGTTAAAATAGCAAGTATGAAAGTGGCTTTTAATTGATCTTGATCATGGTATTATTGGAGTATTTGAGGGTAAAAATACTCTATTTGGCATTGTTTGATAATTGGTATGAAGTACTTGATGGTAAAAGTGCTTCTTTTAACTTTTGCTTAAATGCATTTGTGATGCCTTGATCATTTTGTCTAGATGGATAATTTGGGACATTTGTAATGTCTTATTTGCCTTGATATGAACTACTTGATGGTTCTTAAAATTTTTGCTTAATGGCATTCGTAATGCCTTGATCTTTTCGGCTAAAATTATCTCAATTGGGTCGAACCCTTGAGAATTTACCTTGTTGGGCCTCTTATTTGTTGGATATATGGTGAAAATTTGCTTTTGGTGATGGTATGAAAAACTTGGCTTAATATCTTTTACAAGGGCAATATATATTTTCTTCAAATTTCTTGACGCCCGCCAAGTGTTCGATAAAATGTTTCAATGAAAGATTCATCACCTACATTATTCTCTCATTCTCAAATGTCTTAAATACTTATTGAGATCATGTCTTGGCAAACAAAGCGAGCTTATGGATTTTTTTATGATACATCTCTCCCATTTTCTTCGGATTCTAAGCCTAATTTTTTCAATGGTTGATAAATCGTATCTTTGGCGTACTTTGATATACTTGTATGGTGTTTTATCATCCTAACATTCTTTTTGATGATTCTAAAGGGAGAGAAACAGGGAATTGGCTCGTTAGCTTAAAGAAGCTAATAAAAGCTCGACATAAAAGCTATAAGCTATGGCTTCTTAAAGCCACAAGTTGTGGACTATACTTAGTCAAATTATTGCATGATGGACTCATATACTTGGCTTATGATGTTTTGTTGACAGGGGGAGCTTATAAGCTCTTGTACTTAAGATCAATATGTAAAAGCTAAGCTTTTAACTTGTGGTTGATTGTTTTTACATCACTCTTGATGTGCTTATTGATAGGGGAGCTTGTGCTATACTTGGATAATATTTACTCCCTTTTGGTTGCTTATGTTATTTTGGAAATTTTGGTCGCTTCTAAACGGTTAGATGTTTTTACTGGAAAATCGTTTTAAAATTTATCCTCCTAATATTTCTAAAAAAAAAATTGTTTTGGTTTGTAATCATCAAAAAGGGGGAGATTGTTTGATACATGTTTTTATCTTAATTTTGATGATTTTATTTTTACACCAAAACAATGTTGTTAATTGTTGTCCAAATACTCCTAAATGATTTGAAATGTTTTACTATTTATTCGGAGTATTTCTTCAAGTTTTATTTTAGATAAAATTGGACAACACTTTTAGTGACTTTATGTTAATAAGTTTTTACATCAGAACAAGGTTCCTAAATGTTGTCTAAATACTCCCGATCGGTTTAAAATATTTGTACTAAATTTTCGGAGTATTTCTTGAGGTTTATTTTCGACAAATATTGGACAACATTTCTATCTCGAGGTCGACCGGTCGCCCTATAGGGCAACCCGTACCTGAAGATGAATTTTGGAAACAGAAAATGAGACGGAGGATACATTGAGCAGGTCGACCGATTGCCCTGGGCGTCGACCGGTCAGGTCGACCGGTCGCCCAGGGTGCGACCGGTGCCTGGGAGCTATATTTTGAAACAGACTTTGATTTCTTAAAATGGAAGAGAGGGGGACCGGTCCTACTAGGGGTCGACCGGTCGAAGAGCCCTTGGACCGGTCGCCCTATGTAAATTTTGCAGTGTTTCTTTTTAATCTCTATCGGTCTTGCGACCGGTGCGCCTCTCAAGTTTGATGAAAGAAATTTCTAACCGTTGTGCGTGAGACAAAAACTTTCCTTAAATTGTGGGATTGATTTCTAACAGCTATATTCTTGATTTTAATTGTATTTTTCTGTAGATTTTCAATCCCCAAGAGGAGCCTATGCTTGATCAATCATCTCCTATAAATAGAGGAAGTTTTGGAGCAACCAAGACAACACTTGAGATACAAACACAACAAGATACATTCAAGCAAAATCTTTAGCTCTTCATTGTTATCATTCTTGTTGTAATTTGCCTAGCTTATCACTTTCACATCTTGAGGTCTAGGCTTTCATTTCTTGATTACACTTGCACTCAAATTGTATTATTCATTATTGAGTTGTAATCTTGATTTTGGTCATCATTCAACACAAGACATCCTTGTGAGTATTCTTGTGGAAAGAATACACTTGGGTGATCTAGGTGATAGGTGTTTCAAAAGTGTTGTGCTCTTGAGGTATTTGAAGAATTTGGTATTTTTCAAGATTGAAGATTGTGGTGATCTTCAAAGGTGCCGTTGAAGTAAGATTGTGGTAATCTTCAAAGGGAGATTGTGGTAATCTCCAAAGGTGGTGTTGAAGAAGAGTGTGGTGCTCTTCAAGGTGTTGTAAGTTGAATTTGTATTAATTGTGGTAATTAATAAAATTCTTTTTCTTTTTCAAAACCCATCCCGGATATACTGGGGTGGTAGTAGATTAGGCCCTAGGTGGGTTGAACTACTATAAATCGACGCGTGTTATTTACATTCCCGCACCTTTATTATTGTCTCGGCTTGTTTTGTTCGAAAAAGAGGGCAAAATCAAAAAGATGGAGATAATCTATTCACCCCCCTCTAGATTATCGTAGTTGCTTGGACTTACAACGTCCACTCCGTCGCATGCTCCCATGTGTGCTCATTAGCGCTGGCTACTATGATGCCATACGTAAGGAGCCCGTCAGCCGCGAGTGGGACCTTATCACTGTGCCGCTGAAAGATTGTTATGTGCAGAAGGACACCACCAGTTGCGGTGTATTTTCCATACATACCGTCATTAATTGTATCACGAAGAAAAATGAATAGGAAGTATGTGTAGGAGTCGATTCCCGAGATAAGGGAGAAGATGGGCCATTCTCTTATATTGGGGCACGATATCGTGCCTAATTATATTGGGGGCACGATATCGTGCCTAATTATATTGGGGGCACGATATATCGTGCCCCAATATATTTGGGCCACAAATGACTACTGACTACTGAGTTTCTGCTCTTATTGTGTTTTTCTAACATAGTATTACATTTGAAATAATTTTTGCCTAATTTTCATCATCCGGACGTCTCGGGCATTTTCTACGGGTATGATCATCTGCTCGGCATATTCCACATTTCTTCTTACTATGCACTTGTCTTGAAGGACCCGATCAGTATCACCGATGCACTTTCGCTCATCAAGCGCCAATGACATAGTGCATTTGACGCCTGATTGTGGCCACACCCCCACACCTTGAACAAATTTGACTCTTACGTGAACGATTACTTGATGATTCAACAACAGAGTGAACTCTACTTTGTCTAGGACGACCTGCTTGTCTCGGGTTATTTGGAGGGTTGCATACTAATTCTCGCACCTCTTGTGGTAGAACCCACTCACTCGGATCAGGAACTGGTAAAACATCATCTGCCCACATTTGTTGAACATTTTCATTTTTATAATAATGGGCAACAAATGAATAGATATTGAGGTTCGCCTTTCTGCACAAATAAAAAAATAATTATGTGAAAATATTAAACGAATTATCGAAAATATTGATATAAATTTTAAATTTATTTATACCTAATTGCTGCAGATGCATGGGCGCAAGGCATCAATTCATATTCAAATTCTCGACAGATGCACGTTCTTTGGGATAAGTCAATCAAATAGGTCTTTTTTCCATCTTTCACCTTGTACTTCACATTACTAAGACATTGTACATCCATTCTACGACCTATCTCAACTCGCATCACTTAATCTTTTGGTTGCTTTAAGTGTTAGCTCTTGATCTCTTTCATTAGCAAAGGCGGTCGTCGTTCATAAAACCACTTTTCAATAATAGTCCGAGCACACTCAAGCCACGTAACAAACAGTAACTTTCTTTCGCCCATAATAACCGACTATTGAAGCCCTCACCGAGTTTGAGGCCTTGAACCCATAACGCCGGACATGACACTTAACTCGAGACCATCTGTTTTCCCCTACACGTTCTAACTTCTTAAACGCACCCGTCTCACTAGAACCTTTTATGTTTTCAAAATACTTATCATAATCTTCACAACGGTATGAATATCTTTGCATTCCCCGAACATTGCTACTATATGTTGACCGTATTGAGCCAAATTACTCGCAAATGATAAGTGCAAAGCCCATGTGATGCTTCCGGATATCTTTGCTTTTATGACATTATCGATACTCTTGTCTTTGATCAAAAACAATCGATGAGATCACGAGGGCAATTATAAGCATCTCTCAACCGTCTCAAAACCATGTCCAGGATTCATCGTTTTCAACATCCCCAATTCCAACTGCAAGTTGGAAAATATGTTCATTACCATCTTTTGTTACGGCCACAAACAATATTCCCCGGTACTTGCCTTTAAGGTGTGTTCCATCAATCACAAATACTGGCCGGACATTGTTCTGGAATCCAGTGATTGATGCATGCAAAGCAAAAACATGTACATGAATCTATTAAAATTATCCGACTTCCATCTAGTTACTGATCCGGGATTCGTTGAATTCAAATTAGATTGAATGACTTGTTGCTATCTCCATATATCAACCCAAAGGCATGATGCTTAGCACTCAACACAACATTATAACTCATTTTAAGCCCATATCGCGATTCCAACTCCACTATCATATCTGTTGGCACGAGCACAGAATGTTCCACTAGTAATCTAGATGCAAAATACACACCTACTACTTTAGAATGCACCTGCCAAGATGCATTGTCATTCAAATTTAACCCACATCCATGGTGCTTGTCAAACTTCCCTACTCTCCAAATACCATCATTTCCATATGCACGCATTCGAAAAGGGCATCGTTCATACTTGCATATTGCATGAAAACGAGTCTTATCCGAGCGTTCAGCTCGACACTCGACTTGATTTTCAAGGTGATACATGCCTAGTGCGATCTCCAATTCAGTTTTGCTCATGTATGTTGCTCCTTGGCGCAATGTCCCACCAGATGCATCCAATCTAGCAGGTTCTTCGGGAGGAACTGAAACATGCGAGAGTGCACCAAGAATCACCCAACTTCGTCTGTGGGCACTATTGTTTCATCCATATTGTCCCTATGGATATCCGGATGTATGTTAGCACCTCGTCTTCTCTGCTGCACCTTGGTTTTGGTATTTCTCGAAATACTTCTCTCCGCTTCGTCTCCACTCACAAAATTCCTCAAATTCAAAGACGCGTTCTTTGGTCATTTTCAAATTGATTAATAGCTTCAACATCGCACCAACATCACCAAAGAGTGTAGTTCTCACCAAAATCATCCGGGTTGTCATTACAATCAAAGATCACCAAAAGACTTTAGTTTTTCACCATAATCAACTTCATTATTATCACAACCAATATCAAAGATCGAGATTATCACGATTAACATCAAGATTATCACAACCTATATCGGGATAATAGTCATCTTCATTGCTTGGTCTTATACTAGTCCCGGAGAATTGATATTTGGAACATTAATCGTAGGTGATAGTGGACGCGGATGATCAATAATTGGCACATTGTTCATATGCATAAAAGGTGCTCCACTAGGCACTTACTTTGCGCATGACTATATAGATTGATGTGCGGTACAATCGTATTGTTGAAAACCAATATGGTGCATGTAGTTGTAACTAGGCCCAATGATCGTTGAAAAATCATTCGACTAGCCATTAGTTGCATAAAACTTCCACCAACACCTTGTTGACCTTCAACGTTCTCAACTCGATTATGCCCAGACCGACTTCCCAATACATTATGCGAACTAGTCTCGCCCATTCTTTTTCTTTCCAGTGTTACAAAAACAACTAGTAAGTCGGTGTTCTCAAACGCACTTTCAATGTCATCGTCGTTTTTCAACTTTAACTTCCCAAGTTTGTTTCCAGAAATATCTACAATATCATGCATTACACAATCGTATACGCCCCTATCAACTTCAACAACACCATAAAACCTCCTCCAATATTTCACTATAATTCATTTTGCCCGGTTTAATACATACAACTTCTTCTTCACCATTTTTATATTCTAAACCTTCCCAATGACCACCAAATCGAACAACAACATAGCCAGAGTTCATATACATACAAGAGATATAGAGAAAAAATATTAAAGATATGCAACAATACATAAAAATGGCATGTTTTGTATTGTGGCATGATATATCGTGCCCAATTTTAAAATAGGCACGATATCGTGCACATTTTGTACTGAGGCACGATATCGTGCCTGATATAGGGCACGATATATCGTGCATCAAGATACCAAACGTGCACGATATCGTGCCTATATTTAAAGCGCGATATATCGCGGCACATTTTGTAATGAGGCACGATATCGCGTGCCCTATATCGCATATGATATCGTGCCAAGATAAACATGTGCACGATATATCGTGCATTGTACTTCATAGATGCAGAAAATTTTCCATTTCACAATACATTTCACATATTTTGCAAATATATTGCTCTTGAACAATTTAAACAAGGTTAAGTAATTAGGAGGAGAAGAACATTACCTTGTTATACGATTTTTTGGTGCGATTTTGGTGATGAAAGACCACAAAAATAACTTCTTGATATTTTGTGAAGAAAAAGAAGAAGAAGAGAGAGAGAGAAAAAAAAAATGAAGAGCAGAATAGAATGGGAGGGTTCACATATGTATTGGGAGTATTTAATTACAAGAGAGAGAAATACACATATACCTACTTTAAAGGCTTCCATTTAAAGCCTCAAGGGTATTGTGGTAAAAGAACCCCAAAAGTGGGTAGAAAACTATGGCCTTGTATGGTTATGTTTCCATGGACAATTTCTAGTTTCTAGTGTTGGAAAATGAATTTTGAGAATTTATTGGTTTTTGTGTGAAAATTAGAAATATGTTTGGATGAATGAATGAAAATGAGTTTTATATAGGTTTAGAAATGAGATTATGTTTGGTTGAGTAGTTTTGCAGTAATATTTTATGTATATAATAATTTAAAAAGTTGATGGAGATTGAATATTTTAATTGAATATGTAATATTATATTTGTAAGATTGTAGGCTGGTGGGTCCCATTAGGTATATATGTAATATATTAAGTAGATAAAATTGATAATGAAGGTTCCCACATATATATTTGGATAAAAAAATGATAATAGTGATTGGAGAGTGATGTGGGGTAGTATATAAGGTTTAGAATTGAAATTATAGGTTTGATATGTTTTATATGAAAAATGAAAAGTGAAAAAAATGATTTATATTGGAAAATTTATAAACAAAAATGATTCAATTTCCATGAATAGTTGGAAATTGGAAATGGGGTCTTGGAAACACAAACAAACAAGGCCTATGTTTTTATCTTACATATCAAAAAACCCTGTCACCTATCCCAACTGGATAATTTGCCCTATTAACTCTAAAATTTAACTAACTGAATTTAATATCGCAGTTAAGTGCCACAATCTTAATAGTACGTTTGAGATAATTTGCTACTTCCCCAAACCCAACGGAAGCTGTGTGTATTTTGATTAGGGAATCAAAACAAAAACGAATATTTGATGATAGTTACACGGCAATTAATGTGCCGAAAGTACAACCGAAATATTCACAAAATAATATTATATATGTCCTATCGATCTGCATTCAGTTTCCCGTCTTTTTCATTGATGAAAAATGATAAATCAATTCACATCCTCCTATTGGTTTACCTACCAATAGAAATTTAAATCGAACCGAACCGAAATTGAGAACTTTTGAGTATTTGAGTTTGGGCTTGCGTTTATTATCGAGTCGAACTCGAGCTTTCAATTTATCGAACATATTGATGGCTCATGCGAACTTTTTCGAGCTTAATCGAACCTAAACGAGCTTAGTAAATATTAATTATAAATTAAATTATTCTTCAATTTATTACAAAAATAAAATTATATATATATCTAAAACGCATAATCTATTTACTAAAACTTATAATTTTATTCAAACAAATAAGTTTATTGATATATTTTTATATTATCATAAGTAAAAATACGAAAAATTAAAATTAAAGTCAAATTATTAGTTTAATTTATACGAGCTTACTATCGAGCCTATTCACGAGCTTACTAACGAGCTTGTTCACGAGCTAACGAACCTAATATCTCTAAGTTTGAGTTTGGTTCGTTTATTTTAACGAGCCTCATTAAACGAACTCGAACGAGCTTTTATCGAATCGAGCTACGAATAACTCACGAGCGGCTTGGTTCATTTGCAGCACTACCCACCAGTCAGCTTAAATGCGAGTCGCGTAGAAATTTTTATCTTATTTAAATTCGTGTTAAAGAAATAGAGCCGTAGTTTATGAAAATAGAGTGTAGAATTTTAAAAATTATAATAATATGGCGTATTCTTTGAAATATCCACCACAAGAAAAAACAAATTTAAAGAAAAATTTGTAGGTAGATATATATTAAGATAACAGTAAACTGTAGGAAAAATCGTTGTAGATAAATATTTACAAATAAAATTTAAAATTATTGGTAAATACCCAAAAATTTTCTGTTGGTAAATTTAAAAATTATTGCTGATTTGTCGGTAATTGTTGGATATAGCTGTGGGAAAAATTATTTTTTTATTATGTCAGTATTCTGTAGATAATAACTATAAATTTAGTGAAAAAAATTATTGCCGCTGGTATATTTTGTTGGTAAACTGAATTTTTTTTAGTGATTAAACATATCTATATTCTCATTTATTTGCAATTAGCTATTATGACATCGATAGTACCCTAGAAAGATTGGTGGCCACATTTGTAATCACTACTCATCTACCTAAAAAAAGGAAAAAAAAAATATATACCTACGCGGGTTTGCACTAATATCAATTACTTTTTTCTTACGGAAATATTAATTGGTACTGAGAAATTAAGAAGAACCAGGAGGTAACTTAATGCGTAGTTGCGTTCCCAAAGTATAAGATATTATTTGCTCAAAAAAAAAAAAAAAGTATAAGATATTGAAATGGATAATGGATAATAGTTTAGTGACAACTAGTGACCACTAAATTCTTAAACAATTTTGCTTGAACAGTTGCACCAAAATCAGAAAAATGTTGAACTAATTATTAAGTTGGATTGGCCTCTTCTTCCCTGTCTTCCCACTATGGAGGATGGGGGAGCAATAATGTTTTTCTTGTTTTAATTTCCATTTAATTGTTTGTCTATCTTTTTCTATCGTAGTTATCGAGTTTCCTCTGATATTCTATGTTACTTAATAAGTGGAGTTTGTTCCTATTAATAAGTGGTGTTATATTCCACGTAGTGGTATTTTGTTTTGAAGATTTTGTTGTTATAGAGTTTCTCAGTTGCGTACTATGGGCGTTTTGTGCAGAAGATTCATATGACCAATTACCAAAAGATTCGTGACAGGCGCGGATTCATGATTTGTCGAGCGCTTCTCAAATTCATGACCAATTAAAGTATTTCAAAATTTTAAATTTGTATAGGTTTATGATTTTGTAGATCATACAATTTTTTATTTTGAAACATGAAGTTGGATGGGCTATATATGACGAATATATATAGGGTGAACAGGGCCTAAGTAACTACAAGTAGTCGTCCAATTATTTCCCCATTCAACCAGCATAATTAATTAACACACACTTTTAATTACCCCAACCGATGAAACGGCTAATATTTTATATATAGACCCTAAAAATAAAAAAATGCATGAATGGATATATAAATAGGTGATCAAATCTTCCAAGATTTTCAGCCTAGCCTTGTGTTTAAATCCTGCACTAATCTCAGCAAGCTTGCCTAGAATTTCAGAAAAGGTAAACATTGACTAGAGTACATTATTTGCTCAATTTGATTTTAGTAATTAAAAGGAAGAACTTGTTTATTACGTACATGCAAAAAAATATATATATATATTTAGAGAGCCTTTGGAATTAATATAATAAAAAGAAAGTTTTGGTTTAATGCAGTACTTTAATTGTTATTCAACACCAATCGTCGATCGAAGATGAAGGTGGCGGTGGTAGGAGGCGGCGTAAGTGGGATGGTGGCTGCATATGTATTGGCGGCAGAAGGGGTGGAGGTGGTGGTGTATGAGAAGGAGGATACTTTAGGTGGTGCTGCTAAGACTCATGTTACCATTGATGGCGCTGTTCTAGACCTTGGTTTTAGAGTCTTTAGTCGGGTAAGTAGTCACATTTGTTTTCCTTTTAATTCCGTATTGATATTTTGAAAGTTTTATGTGATTATATATTAAGAAATGCATGCGTAGGACGTGATTAATATAAATTGTATTGTATTGTTCAGTAATTGAAATTGTCCCTTTTTATAATTTTTAAAGTGTGAGATATAAAAAGGCATGATTTCTGCAAAACTTACATGTAACGAAAGATTGTGTAAATGTTGCCTCAGAAAGTATTCGCTTAATATTGGACAGGTTACGTATCCGGATATTATCGAATTACTTGAAAATATTGTTGGAGTTGAAATGGAGCTGTCCGACACGTCATTCTCTGTGAGCTTGAATGAAGGCAATGGGTGTGAATGGGGTACCCGGAACGGATTATCAAGCTTGTTTGCACAAAAGAAGAATGTAATAAATCCATGCTTTTGGAAAATAATTACAGAAATCATTAAGTTCAAGGACGATGCAGCTATGTAAGTATTCTATCACATCATGTGAAGACATATTTTTAGGGACAAATGATAATTTAGAAAAACTCGGACAAGTTTAGATTTGATTTCCCCGTATATACACTTTTTTCATATTTGACTTTACAGAATTTGTCGATATTATCGAATATTTTACAATTACATCCTTCATTTTTTCTAAATATAACAATTAGCCCCAATTTTTCGTCTAGCTATTTGTAATATTTTGTAAAGTTGATGTAATTGTAAAATATAAGACAAAAAGTTTGTCTGTTTTTTTTTTTTTTTTTTGTAATTATCCCAAATCTTAGAAGGTTTATTGTAATTATTCTATTATTTTTTATAAATTAGGACTTTTAACATTTTTACTTTGTGTGTTTGATGATTACTGATATAGTTTTTGTCCAAAAACTGCAGTTATATTGAAGAACTTGAAAACAACACAGACATTGACCGGAATGAAACACTAGGAAACTTCGTTCAATCACGTGGTTACTCTGAGTTATTCCAGAAAGCTTTTCTTGTATGACGGTTGAAACATTGTATCCTCTTAGTTCTTATATACTACTAAGGATAATTACAAAAAAAAAAAAAAGAAAAAAAACCTGAGGTTCGAGCTATACAAAAAATCCTTGAGGATTGATTCCATTTTACAGTTTCCTCCTTTAAAAGCAAAAAATTTCAAAACCCTCCCGATTTTGTAGAAATATTACGCTTATCCCTTAAATTTAATACATAATCAAACCTAATAGATTTTTTTTTTTTGCAATTTTGAAATATCTTTGATTTTTTTTTTTTTATAATTAGCCCAAATCTCAGGTTTTTTTGTAATTATCTCCGTACTTATATGTCCAGCTTATGTATCATATGCAGTAGAGATATATATCTTATTAATTTAAATCTTTTACAGATTCCAACTTGTGCTTCTATCTGGTCATGCGCTTCAGGAGTAATTAGCTTCTCTGCTTATTCTACACTTTCATTTTTGCGCAATTATCACACGTTGGAGGTAATTTTTCGTATTCTTCTTTTTCTTTGAGATAATTACAAAAACTACACGTGAGATTAGTCTAATTACAAAATTAACACGGGATGAATAAGTAAAAGACAAAATAATCTTGGAAACAAAGAAATTTTTTATTGATAATATGACTTATGAATAAATAATTGGAAATTAAAGGCTTAGATGGTATTTATAGCCAAAACTATAAACAAATACTAATCCAATCAAAAAATAAAATACTAAAAACTGAAGCCACTTAATGGGCCAGAAACAGGCTAAAGGAAGGAATTTCGTTGTTACCTTCGGAAAACATAGTTTTAATATGAAATCGGACTGGATACCGTCTCCAAAAATTACGAATTTACTATTTCGCACAACTTATTTCGATCCACTGAATCAAAACTCATCTTCGATTTGTTCCATGTCAAAAATATTACACTTATCTTTCAAAATTACAAATACACGATTAAACGTAACGTCAAAAATATACTCTACTTATCTTTCAAAATTACAAATGCACACTTAATGTGTTACAAATACCCTTTTTAATGGTGCAATTTGT
This sequence comes from Rehmannia glutinosa, assembly GCA_016081115.2. NCBI lineage: Eukaryota > Viridiplantae > Streptophyta > Magnoliopsida > Lamiales > Orobanchaceae > Rehmannia > Rehmannia glutinosa. The sequence goes on along the minus strand of JABTTQ020000654.1, from coordinate 34,302 downwards.
AAAATAGAAACAAATATGAATGGATATTTGTGATTTTGATAGATAATTGGTTCATTTTGTAATTAGGCTAAACATATGGGTAGTTTTTGTAATTAACCATTTTTCTTTTCTTTTCTTTTCTTTTTTTTTTTTTTTTTGGTGAGAAGGGGATGGGGAGGTTGAGTAAAATTTTACTTTTATAATGATTTTTTTTGGCAGCTCATGGGTCAGCCTCAAAGACTTGCACCAAGATATCATTCACAAAGTTATGTTGATAGGGTAAGTTCACGTTTTCTAAGATTCCTTGATTTAGCAATTGCAATTTCAGAAACATAGTAATTCCAAAACTTTAAGTTTCCATTTAATTTGGATTTATTGATTTGGATTTGAGAGATGATTTGTGGAAAATATTTCAAATGACTCTAAATTAGATGAATTTGAAATTCACCACAATAACTCAAAAATAATTCAAAATGGGAGCAGGATTGAAATCCATCGTAAATTGATGCCATCCAAACAACCTCAATGATTTGTTATTATGGATTTGAAATCTACAAATTTGAATCCATCAATCCATTTGCTCTTTATTCCAAAATCGTGTTTCATCTCCTATTCCAAATGATTGACACGATTACACTTATCATGTTAATTTTCAAGCATAAATCAAACAAATTATAGGGTTCTAACATGTTAATAGGAGATTTTTGGAATAGAAGATCCCATCCGCATTTGGAGTGTAAATGTTAATATTTTATGAAGTCATTTTAAAGTAGATTCTAATTAAACCTCAATGCATTAATTTCAAATCCAGTTTAAGAAAGAGCTGGAAAGTAGAGGCTGCCAAATAAGAACCAATTCCGAAATATGTTCAGTTTTGACAAATGATGAGGGTGAGTGTACGTATATTAAGGCAATATAGTATTCATTTACCTATATTACTTTGTTTGTTTTTTGGTGAATAAATTGAAAAAAATTAATTTTGCAGGATGTGCTATAACTTGTAAGGATGGGTTGGAAGAAGTATACGACAGGTGCATAATTGCAACACATGCTCCAGATGCTTTGAAGATTTTAGGAAAGGAGGCGACATATGATGAATCGAGGATACTTGGTGCATTTCAATATGCCTACAGGTGCTTTTATTTGGTTCATTTCAATATCCATTTTTTAACTTTGAAACCGACGATTTTAATTAGGGGTTACAACCGTGGTTCATACCGGTTGTTAAAACCATTAGTTCCACAAATTTTGACATTTAAAAACAGAAACCGAACTGGCCTAAACATAAGTTCCAATTACGGTGTTGGAACCCATTTCAATATAGCGTGATTTTATCAAATGAAATTTAAAAATACCAATTTGTCACATCCCTATAGTTAAGCCACTAAAATTGCATTTTACCCACATTATTTTAGTCAGTTTATCCACATTTTCGCCTTTAGAAATAACACAAAATCCACCTTTTGCTCTATGAATTATTTAAGAATTCTAGTTGATCATGTTTAGGATAGGTCGTGGATTGACAGTACATTCTTCTGTCTTCTGTGCACCGCATTACTTGCATTTCTCCAGCTCAAAATTATGCAATCAGCTTTTCTTCTTGATCACGAATGCATTTTATTCTCTCTTATGGCAGTGATAATTTCCTTCATCGTGACAAAAATTTCATGCCCAAAAACATAGCAGCATGGAGCTCAAGGAATTTTCTTGAAACCATCAATGGCGAAACTTATATAACATATTGGCTCAACAGTGTCCAGGTTTGTAAATCAGTTTCTGCATTTATTAACACACATTTCTGTTTAAAAACATCCGTTTTTATTCTATAGAGGAGATATATATTTGCTAGAACTTTGCCATTGACATATTAGCGGAAATTTCTAGTGTCTATCTAGTGTTTGATCATATGCGTATTATACATCTCTACGTAAACCTTATGACTATATTTTAGTTGATTAAATCCTTGTTGTTCTATGACTGATTTTATTCAGAATATTAGTGGGACTGGGTTTCCATTTCTCGTGAGTCTAAATACACCTCGCACACCAGAAAATACCTTGTATAAGTGGTCAACTGGCCACCCAATCCCATCAGTTGCTGCATCCAAAGCAACATCTGAGCTCAAACTCATTCAAGGAAAGAGGAGACTATGGTTTTGTGGAGCATATCAAGGTGCATTGGAAATTATTACAAGCATTTTCAGTAGTCCATATGTGGAACACCTCATTGTGCATGCTGACTTAATGGTTTTCCTGGTATACATGTTTCTTTTCAGGCTATGGCTTCCCTGAGGACGCAGTGAAGGTATTTTTTCGACATGTGCAGGGAAATTCTATGAACGAATTTTTATTCAATTCTATACCTTTTTTTTTTTTTTGGCAGAAATAAGGCTTTCCTCGACAAGGTTTTATGGAATCCTAGTTTTTATCAATCAACACAATTTGACAAAAAGCTGCAAGTTTTGGGGTAAGTAGATGCTAAAGTGGGTAATGCCCAACTTCCGCAGTTTTTAATTTTTTTTTTTTTTTGAAACAAAATACATGCATATGTCATAGTGGGACACTTGGCAAAATCAAAGGGACATGGGCACAACTCACTTGGGTAGCATCAAACCCCCGTAGATTTGTTAGTTCCACTTAGTGCATTCAGTGCATTAAATGAGCATAATGACAAATACGAAATATATGGAAGTGATATAATCTACTTTTTTTTTCTTTTTCTTGGATGTTTAGTTGCTAACTAAAATTAAACAAAACAGTTTTTGTAAGTTTCCACCAAAATCCGAACCAGAGTTTGCCAAGTGTTACCTATGTTCGAGTGATACTTCATTTAGTGCATTGCTTACTTGTAAGATGCACAAAAAGAACACAGGGTCTTATTTGATCAATATTTGTCAAAGGCATGGACTGTAATAATCAGTATTTTGATCATGACAGGCAGGTATACTTGCTGCCAATGGCTTGCTTAGAAAAAGTTATACTGTTTGGAACAACCCCAAAAATATGGCTTCATCCTGGCTTGAAACTGGAGCCCGCCTTCTTGTTACAAGGTTTTTGGAACGATTCATTACCACTGGCTGTGTAACGTGAGCTTCTTACTCAAATATTGATTCACTGTCTTCTTGGTTTCTGCATATTATATACTATATAATAGAGATATTGAGAATGGTGAACGTAATCTCTGCCACTGGTTTTTATGTGATCAAAGAACTACATTTGATCTTTTGCTGTTTGTTTCCGAATTTTTCCAGTCCCAATCCAAATATGTGCAGCATTTTTAAAATGTTGACTAAAGAAGCTAATGGATTATAACCAATGAACCTATGATGAAACAGTTTAGTGGAAGAAGGAGGTGCAATTTTTCGCTTTGAAGGTACTAGGAAAAAGAGCAATTTAAAAGTCACTCTGAGAGTTCATTCGCCCCAGTTTTATTGGAAGGTATTATTAAATTATTACACATTAAAATAATTTATAAGCAAATATATATGAAAAAGATGTTTAAGAGAAAAATACTACGTCAGGCTCAAACTGGATTTTGTTGTCACAGGTCGCAACAGAGGCTGATCTAGGCTTTGCCGATGCCTATATACATGGGGACTTTTCTTTCGTTGATAAGAATGAAGGTCTTCTAAACTTCTTTCTGGTAAGGCAATGGATCTAATTCAGCTTCACAAGTTTACGTCCTAATGTTGCATCTCAAGTATCTTTTACAGATTTTATTTCTTAAAGATCACAACCGGATATATTAATAATCTGCCCTTGAATATATATTTAGAGTTAAAGATATTTGTGCCCTTCCTGGATTTGTATTTTGCAGATATCTATAACAAATACAGAGTTAAATACTTATACCTCAAAGTCAAACAAGAAAAGGTACTAACTACAAGGAATTTCCATGTCATTTAGTTATTTGCTAAAAACATTTATTGAGTTAATAATGTACCTTGTATATCAGTAGGGGATGGTGGACACCATTGCTTTACACTTCTATAATAGCTTCTGCAAAATATTTCTTTAAGCATGTTTCAAGGAAGAATACACCAACTCGGGTGCGCCAAAACATCTCCGAGCATTATGACCTGGTAAGTGATAACAACCACACACCCACACATTTATTTAGCAATAAAAACGAAAACCTGCCACAAAGTTTGTTTTACTACAGGTAAACTTTCTCGGATTTCTAATATTATATCCACTTTTCTGAACTGACAGCTGTTAGAAATTCCTAATGTTAATTATGAAATGACTTTTGAACCGTAAAAGTTATAAAAATCTACTTGAGGTTTGTCTAAATCCAAGGTCTCTTCACTCCTTCTATCTGTATTATGCTTGATGTCAACCTAAACGATTCAAAATAACTTCTACAAGTAGGATTCATGGATATAAGATTGTTCATATATGGTAGTAACAACACTAAAGTGCTCCATGATAATAGAAGATGGAGATAAGGTGATGGAAAAATAAAATGTAAGAAATATGTGAAATTAATTTTCAAATTCAATACATTAATTTAGGATGCACTCATCAGTATTACCTATCGTAATTTATAATTTTATCATATTTCAAAAATGCTAAATTTCAAGAGAAGTTAGTTTGAATTGGATAAATGTAAGAGGAAGTTGTGTAATATGGGCATACTTCATGAGATGTTTTTGCAAACTTGGACAAACATCAAAGGTGTTAGACTTCTCATTTTCAAAAAATAATATTGCTGATAGTTTAATCGGAGAGGTTATATGTAATATCAAATATGACAACAAATGTTGTTGATCCATACTGGATCATGATGTCAATTTACTCCAATATATGGATAGACAAATCTGAAATTTGTTTCTATTCGTTCTTTGCAGAGCAATGAACTATTTTCTCTATTTCTGGATGAAACTATGACATACTCTTGCGCAATATTTAAGGTTAGAATTTGTATTTCAGTTAAACCTATTTAGCAATATCCAATTGTTGAATAGATCATGTACCTAATTTCCATGAGGAACTGATACTATTTTATGTTCTATTGGAAGACTCGTGGTGAAGACTTGAAGACTGCACAGCTCAGGAAAACCCATCTTTTGATTGAAAAGGTAAAACTTTTGTATGATACATCTGTTGCATCTCAAAACGATTTAATATGGAAAAGCTAAATTCTCTTCTACTACAGGCAAGAATAAGTAAGGAGCATCACATTCTAGAGATTGGATGCGGTTGGGGAACTTTGGCCCTTGAAGTTGTTAAACAAACTGGATGCAAATATACTGGCATTACCCTGTCTGAAAAACAACTGCAATATGTAGAATTGAAAGTGAAGGAAGCTGGTCTGCAGGTACTCAATTTGCTTCAGTTATTTCCTCAAAAGCAGCTTTGTATGGATCAAAGGATATTTTCATTTATATATAGTTCTTATTTTTAAAAATAAATTATTGAGGTGTTCGGATAAAATGAGACGATCGAAGTTTTAAATATGTTTTTAATTAAAATAGCCACAATTGAAGGTTTAAAATAAAATAATTTCTTGAAAAAAAATTTGTATCTCCGTACTTTAAAAAATGAAAAGCTTCTAAGCTCTTAAACAGCTTTTTTAGGAGCTTATATTACCAAACAAATTTTATGAGCTTATAAGCTCCTAAACAACTTATAAGTTGTCTTGAAGTTCTTATAAGCTCTGCCAAACACCCTCCAGTTGAAAATGCCATGCATATCTGATAAAGTAGGCAAAATGATAAAAAAGATAAAACAGATATCTCATGATTGCTTGTTCAACCAAGAAATGCTCGTGTTCTTACACTATCCAGAACATGGTTGTTATGAGGTTTGTCATTTATCAACTTAATTGCGATTTCAGGATCAAATTGAACTTATTTTATGTGACTACCGTGAATTGCCTAAGGGCTGCAAATATGACCGAATAATATCATGGTGAGCCTTGTTGTAAAATATGTCCAATCGACTTAATTTCTTACTCAAAAGATCACCAACCATGTCTAGTTGTTGCAATCTAAATACTATCCAAATGCTGAATTTTTCAGTGGGATGATAGAATCCGTGGGGCATGAATATATGGATGAATTTTTTAGGTGTTGTGAATCTGCATTAGCCGAAAAAGGTCTTCTTGTTCTTCAGGTAATTAGCGCTTAATTTTAATTTTACTTTTCATTTCTTTATTCTGTACGTCTTCTTGATGAATATTGGCAACAGTCACAAACAACCTAAAGGGCATGTGGTGGCTTTGGTCTTCCAACATTCAGTGTCTTTTTTTTTCCTCCTCTGTTCTTTTTTTCTTTTCCTATTCTTTTTATTGCATTTCAGATTCATCCATTTACCCATGAAACAAGTACAGCTTTGCCTTTGATTACTCTGCCTCCGCTTGTCAACATATGGATTCTAACATGGTTAAAAATTTCTTTAGTTCATATCAATGGCTGAAGAGAAGTATGACGACTCCAGGCTCAGCCCAGGCTTCATTAAAGAATATATATTCCCTGGTGGATGTGTTCCTTCGCTTAACCGAGTAATATCTGCCATGGCTGCTGGATCAAGACTTAGGTAAGATTAAAGTTCATTATATCTGTCTATCTAAAATCTATATATTCCAAAATAACTAAATAGAAACTCATCGAAATGTTTTTTATGCAGTGTGGTACACCTTGAAGAAATAGGAAGTCATTACTTTGACACACTTAGACATTGGCGTGCAAACTTTCTCCAAAACCAGAGGTGAGAATTCTGATTTGAAAGAAACATGCTATTAATAAGTAAATACCTCTTCAAATATGATTCTGCACTCCTGTTGTTATACTCATTGTTTCGAGTATATTATAATTTGAAATTAATATACACTTTGTCTTCTAGCAAAATTCTGGCTCTGGGATTCGATGAGAAGTTCATCCGGACGTGGGAATATTATTTTGACTATTGTGCTGCTGGATTTAAACTTTGTATTCTTGGAGATTATCAGGTATGTCTTAATTAGCTTGTCTTGCCTCTTATTTCTCTATGTAGTGGAAAAAACTCTCCAACTTAATGCCTAGATTATTTTGTCTTTGATTAGCGAACAATTCCACTAAAATAGGAATAACATGAAATTTACAGTGTTTAAACTTTAAAACAAAAAAAAAGCCCTTCTAATGTGGTATCAATCTAAGTAATTGAACTCTCGCGAACCAAATTGTTCACTGGGTGGCCTACATACGTTCAAGTTAGTTCCAAGAGAAAATTTAGAAAATTTGAGAACTAGTAAATGCTGAAAAAAAATCGTACCTTTTCAATAATGAGAATAATTTGTATTCTTATAAACAAGTAGGTGGGTCTTAATTTAGGTATTATAGCGCAAATTAGTTAAATAATAATTAATCCTTATAGAAATCTTAATTTAGGTTTTATAAACCAAATTAATTAGATAATAATTAACACTTATAGAATTAATTGTCTTCTTGGCCACGTTTTGGACAACTCACATGAAGACTCTTCATAATTTAATGGGATAATTACAAAAAGCCTCCGTAAGGTTTGGGCTAATTACAAAAAAATCAGGAGGTTTTTGAAAATTACAAAAAAAAAAACCCTTGAGGTTTGATTGTATCTTAAATTTAAGGGGGTAATTTTGATAAACGTAAGGGAGCATTTGAAATATTTTTTGCATATGAAGGGGGAATATGTAAGACGAATCAAATTTAAAGGTTTTTTTTTTTTGTAATTTCCAGATTTTTTTGTAATTAGCCCGAATCTCGGGGAGTCTTTTGTAATTATCCCTGATTTAATAAAGTCCCCCACCCCAAGAAATTAGTCTCACAAAATTTCCCTCAAGTGATCTCTTCACACACTTCACAAATTTTGTCCCTTAATCTCTCAAGATCCGGAAAGGGATCCACGTATTTGAAGGTTAATTCTCAAACTTTCAAAAATCCAAACACGACGAAGACACTTCACATCGACAAAATTTATCGGCACAATAATTTTGTCAACAAATTTTACCACATCAAAAATACTAACTAAAAAAATATTGTTCCCCCCAAACTATACAAACTATTGTCAATCGTGTTGTCATCCGTGTTCACGTCATGTTATGACACGAATATTACACGTTTTACATGAACCCGAACACGACATGTTTAATTATTCGTGTCAAGATACACGACACGAACAACATGACCTATTTATGACATGGGTAACCCGACACGACATGAAATATCTATATAATTTAAAGTTTAACACGAAAAATTCAAAAAAAAAAAAAAAAAAGAAGAGAAAAGGCTAAAATTACAAATAAAATACATTAAATTAATTAGAAAATGCATTCAATAATTTGTCCAAAGATCATAGAACCAACTAGAACATTACAAATTATGAAAATAACATGTCCTTCGTATAACTAAATGGGTTAAATAGATTAATCGTGTTGACACATCGTGGGTCGACCTAACCTCGACTTTTTTTTTTCTCGTGTTAATCCCGTCCGAATTTAACTTAACCCGAACCCGCGAAGGGTTGTATCTATACCAACTAAATTCGTGGTAGGCTCGTGGCGGGTTATCGTGTCATGACATAAATTGACGTCCCTACATATCGATTCTGCCAAAATCATCAATAATTTTTAAATTTTTCGACAAAAATATTGTAGGTATTACCAACAGCTTTTAGATTTTGTTAGTAGATTTTTTCCTACAAAGATTTTACCTACACTTTACAATTATCTTACTCTTACATACAAATATTTTTGTAGGTAAATTACAATTATCTTAATCCTTACGTGCATTTTTCTCGTAGGTAAATTGTCTTTTTCTTGGAGTGGAATACCATTATAATCTTAAAACTTTGTATTGTTCTTTTACACTCGTTGACAGATTGTTTTCACTCGTCCCGGAGATGTTGCAAAGATTTGGGAGTGATCCATACAACGCTGTGCCTTCTCGCTAATTGACAATGTTTTTTGAAAGGAATAAATGGCTTCTCATTAACACAAATTTGTGATCTTATGTGTCTTCTTTATGTTGTTTGAATCAAATAAATGGTTGGTCATTAGTATAATAATACATTGTCTTTTATCTTTTTTTTTCAGTAAAGTGAAGATACTTCACATATAGTGCATTAATTTCTTGCCATGAATTTTATTTTTAACATATCTACTCTCTTGAATATGGGGTCATTTTATTGAGTTTTTCCAAGAAATTGTAATATCCGAGTCTCTCACTACTCACTAGGCCAATATAGTTGTATCATATACTATTTATTTGATGTTTGCATGGTTTGGTGTTTTCATAATTTATATCATTTTATACCTCATGTTCAATTTCATAATTTTAGAACTCTCATATAGTATGAGTTGACGAATCTCCACTACAAGAAAACTGCTGATAGACACCACAAAAAGACACCGGTTTTAAGACTTTACTGGTTTGTTTCCCATATAACACCGGTTTTGTAAGAAACCGGTGTCTAATTAGTGATGTTGTTTGATAAACAACAGCGGTTTCCTAGAACCGGTGTCTATTGTAAACAAATTTCCCAAATAGACACCGATTTTGGCATCGGATTTCGAAACCAGTGTCTATTTGTATAAATTATTTTAGATTAGACACCAGATTTTTTGACACCAGTTATAGAACCGGTATCTTTATTTTTAACACCAGATCTTTAGACACCGATTCTATAACCTATGTTGTCGTTAGCCTCTAATTAATTAGGTCACAGTGAAATTAAAGTTCATCCTTTCTCCCATGCTCAAACCAATCGCCCGCTTCTCACCTCTCTTGTTTCTCCATCTCCCCCAAAACACCACCACCACAGAACTCGACTTCGCCACCCACCACTCATCCGCCCCGGACGGCAGCAGCACCACCACCGCCGTCAAAACATACCCCCTTGCAGCATTAAATACATCGAGTACACCCCGTGCGAGGACAAAAAAACATTCTAAAGAAAAAAATCGGGCATTTGGCAGACGACAGGTCTCCATTCTCACTACGCCGACGGGGTCTCCTTCTCGGACAGACGGACAACAGCGACCACCAAGGCTTAAAGGCTTCCATGGTAGGTTAGTCCTAAACTCCTAATTTCTTATTTCGTCTTTCAGTCAAACCCTAGCCCCCAAATCAACGCCTTAGTCTTTTTGCTTTTAGATTGATTTTATGTTTGTTTATGTACTTATTTGCTGGATAGTAGGAGGATTACTGGTAGTCTGATTTTCTTGCTTTTGGGTTAAAATTGGTTAAAATCTGATTTTCTATCATTTTGTACCAATTTACTTTTGCAGGAAAGAGTTGGCTCGAAATTGCACACAATGATAAATAATAGTGGCTGTGAACTTAGAGAATGGTAGAAGGTTCATCGCGTGGCAACCTGAAGCGCTCCTTCGTCGAGGACGATGAATCAAACAAACCCCTCTGTAATTCTCATTTTCCCTCTTTCTATGCGTACAATCTTATATATGTATGTTAATGCATCGAGTAGTTATTTTTAGTTTTTTTTGCTGAAATATGGGATAATGAATAGAAAAGATGGACATCACTGAGAAATATGGAAGAGTTGAATGCCAAAAGTTATCTCACTTGATAGCATGTTCTTCACATGGTGGGAGAGGATTTGATTTAATTTCTGAACAAAATTTTGATTTTGAAAGTGACTCATCTTTGCCTTGAATTTCGCATTTGAAGACACAAAATTGTATGGACATTAGATATATTTTCTTCAATGTACTGATCATGGGATTTGGATTTCCTGTCTTTTCAAGATTGAGACTGGCGCTGATGAAGATGATTTGGAGGATTCAGATTCTGAGAGTGATGGTACATTAAACTTATCGAAGATAACCGAGATGAGACTTGTGACATCAGATCCTAATCAATGTATTTGTTAAGCTTCTTCTTTTTATGTTCCTTTTAAAGCTCTTCTCTTAATCTGTATGTCATCTTTATCGATATTTCGTTTCAATTTTTTACTGGTAGAAGTTTTCTCATCAACTTATTACAGTGGATACGCTGTTTGCAATATTTTGTGAATGTGCTGATCCCACAGAAGGTGATGCTGATTCCTGTATAAAGATACAAAATCATTTTCCTCAAATTTTTTCAGAGACTGACTACCTTGTTTGTTGTAGTTTGATTTTTAGTTACTCTCACTTTCTGTATTTCCCTGTTCCTGATAGGCTTGATTATTTCATCATCTGTTTTTGGCGTACGACACAGCTTATTTGAAGGTTAGGTTGGGTTTATTTCAATATGTATACTGAAGCTCTGAAAATAATATACATCTACTGTTTCTAGTAGCAAGCTTAATTGCAGCCATTTATATGAGATGTTACTAATATACTTTTCTACATGAGCCATATCAATATATTTTTATTATATGGGGTATGTTGGGATATATAGCCAGGAGTGGGTGGGGTGAAGATGATAACGGAAACCTGCATGAAATCAAATACTATGAAAAAACTGATATGTCTTTGATTGTATTTTAATTGTTCTTCTTTTAACATGTTGAAGGGTGGTTGTTTAGGTTAATTTTGCAGGGAGGCATTGAGGGACTTCTACAATAGTTCTGGGGGCAGGAAACCTGATCATATAATTATTTTTAGGTATACTATTTGATACTAAATTACTAATCAGCATCTATCTCCCTATTTTCGTTTTATGTCCTTGTTTGAATTTTAATTAATCTCGGTCCTTATTATATTCTGCTGAAATTCTGGCATTTGTACTTTTTTATACGGATGGGGTGAGCGAGCATCTTCTAATTAATGCCGAAATTTTCCAAGCAAACTCCCCCGATAATGTTCCACCAGGTTTATCTCTCACCATCTTCTAATTAATGCCTCGAGACTAATTTTGACTTAACTAACCATCTCTTGACTGTTTAATATTTAGGGACTGTGATTGACAATGGAATTTGCCATCAAGAACTAAGGATTTCTACATGTGTGCTCATGCGGGCATGATTGTGAGTTTTTCTGGATCCTTTTCTTGTATTGTTGTACAAACATGGTTGAGCGTTTCCAATACCAACTTATAATTGAATCTGGTATGAATGGCGTAAACAGGGAACAACACGACCAACGCACTATCATGTTCTGTTTGATGAGATCGGCTTCTCTGCTGATGAATTGCAAGAACTTGTGCACTCTTTATCTTATGTGTAAGAACATAGTTAGCTTCATATTATTCTAAGTTGCACGTCGACCTTATAGCTCACTCATGTTACAGTTTCATTTTTGTTGAACTTCAATCTGCCACTTAGTAACTGAAGAAGATTCCTTGGTGTTTTTACAGGTATCAGAGAAGTATTACAGCCATCTCCATAGGTAACGAATATATATACGATCACCCTTTATTCTACTTTTTAATCTTTTGGCTATCGTTCCTCCACAAATTGTTGGTATAAAAAGCATAAGCACCTTTTAATTGACTTTTATTCTTGATTCTTGAAGATGCTCTTCCTTTGCACACAAATATCTGAGCATTTGCATTTTAAGCATTTTGATTTCATCCCTTAACATTTTTTTTTGTATAAACCCCCTCAGGGTTGTCCATTAATATTATAATTGACCTGGAAAATGAGCAGTAGACTTAAATTAAGTCACCAATGACCAACCAGCATGCCTTATTGTATTATATGTGAAAGGATAACATTAGCAGAAAGCTAAAAATCTTGTTAGTTCTTTGCTATGTTTTAATTAGTTTGGGCACTTCAATTGATGTGAATTGTTTTGGTTTCTTCCTTTCATTAACAAAGACATGGGATTAAATAGGGAATTGTTTTGGTTTCTTCCTTTCATTAACAAAGATATGGGATTAATCTGGTTCCTGTATTAACCTGCTCTTTTACTTCTTAATTTTGCATCGTCAATGGTGGTGATTGAAATATCTATTAGTTCTTTGCTTGAAACTTTTGAGGTTTTGCAAGATTTTAGTTGACCTGATCAGATTTTTTAATGTCAAAATGGATTCTAGACTTCATAACATAATTTTGCTTTTTCTTCTGCTTGATGTGATTAATTGAAATGGTTCCTTTTTTGTCTGTTGACAGGAAAAGTTCGAGCGTGGTAAATACCTTCCAAGTACAACAGTTCATTGGTTTGATGCAAGTGTAAGCTTCATGCATCTGTAAGCTTCATGCCTCTTTTTAATCTCGTTCTTTAAATTTAGTTGATTTTGTTGTTATATCTTATGATATATATCTCCTATTTCATGAACCTTAATGTTGCTACTGAGGTATTCTATCATAAAATTGTGAGTTAATTACAATGGTTTAGCTTAATTACAAAAAAACTCGAGTTATCTTTCAAAATTACAAATAGCCTCTTCAAGTTTGTAAATATTTAACAAATACACCCTTCCTTCTTGTGGGGTGATTTGCAAGAGAAACAAATGTCAAGGCAACATTTGTAATGTTCAAAGATAATTGAGTTTTCTTGTAATTAAGCTAAACCCCAGGGGTTCTTTTGTAATTATTTCTAAAATTATTAATCAGCTTCGAACCAAATATTTAGAAGTTTTCATATATTTGCATGATAGCTAATACATGTTATGTGCTTAAATTCATGTATTTCAAGAATTATGTATCTAATTTTTATAAATATCAGGGTTTTTTTTTATAAATATTTTGCTTATAAAGAGGAAAATGCAAATCTCAGGGGATTTATTTTGTAATTTTCAAAAATCTCTAAGTTTTTTTGTAACTAGCCCACCTTAGGGGTGTTTTTATAATTATACCTTAAATTTATGACACAACTTAAGGGGTTTTTTGTAATTTTCAGAAATCTCTTGTTTTTTTTGTAAATTAGCCCAAACCTGAGTGGGCTTTTTATAATTAAAGGGATAATTACAAAATAAAAATAAAATAAGGTTTGGACTAATTAAAAAAAAACTCGAACTTGCAAAAAGGCTACATCATAAGCAAACCTGAGGGGTTTCTTTTGCAATATTGAAACATCTCAGGGCCTTTTTGTAATTAGCCTAAACTTCAGGGATGTTCTTGTAATTATCCCTAATTAAAACAAGAAATAATTTAGCATACATATCATATTTTACCTTGGAGTCATCAGAAACTCCATTAGCCTTTGCATCAAATGACAAAATGCTGAATCCAGGGGACTCAGTTGGAAATGCCACATCTGGAGAATTATTTTCATCCTTATGTTTCTTATTCTTATGCATTTTGGTTTTCTTGCCATGGTATTTTCTTGCCTCAACTGAGACAGTGGAAAATATGAAAAGCCAAAGAACAAAGAAGAATAAGGTGGTGGTATTTTTCATGTTTGGTTTTTTTTTTTCTACAATGGATGTTTTGCAATAGAAATTGTTGTCAGTGTATTGAGTTTTCAGGTGGAGCTCTGTTTTGTAATGATTGTTGTTGGCACTAGAACAAGTAGGTACAAGAAGAAACAACATTCGTGCAGCTTCGTCATTTTTGGCTTATGATTAGGAACCTCCTTTCAGCATTTTTTGCTTTGCTATATATCTTTTTCCTGCAGCCATTGAAGATGACTTGTAATCAATGCTACAATTAACATGGAAACAGCATGATCTTCTCGAATATAAGATATCTAGACTTGGTACACCCTAAAGTTGCTTGCACAAAATTGGTTAAAAGATAATGGCAGAGATGATTAATTAACAGCCAAATATATATTCTGTTAAACAAGAACCCAAATATTAAACAGCCATAATTCTTGTTAAAGGCAAATAAAAGTATGATTCTAATTTATACTTGCATGAATATCTAATTTCTGAAGATATATGTATCTTTGCACATTTTGCTTACTCAAAAGTGTGTATGTTTGTAGGCTGAGAAGAATGAGCTTCGTGACGAGAAACAAAGGTTAAAGGTTGAGTAGGAGAAGCTTGAGCATTTTTGAAAGCTTGAATGACATGAGCTATGTTGATCATATGGTTTTTGTTGTCTTTAGTTGAATTATATAGTCTTTTTGTTGGTTGATGGAATTGGATTATGAATTTATAGTTGTTTTATCGAAAGGAAACTTGGCTATTAGTATTTTTTGTTGGATTTTGGCTATTGGATGTGACTTTAGTATTAATGGATTTCATGTTTAATTCGTAGTGAACTTATGATGGTTGCTAGAATTGGAGTTCATAATGAATTGTTTATTTATATGGTTTTTTTTTGCAGCTTTTGGCCGGTGTCTTTGCGTAAATAAACAACCCTTTTAAAACCGCTTCTAAAAACATTAAGACACCAGTTTTGATGCGGTGTCTATTCATCAAAAGACACCGGTTTAAAACCGGTGTCAAATACATAAACTTTTAACATCAGGGCCATAGAAAGCGGATATTTTTTCTCTATGACACCGGTTTAAAACCGGTGTCTTTCAAGAAACCGGTGTAAAAAATTTAAGACTTTTAACACTAGTGGCTCTAACACCGGTTGGTCAAGAAACCGGTGTAAAAAATTTAAGACTTTTAACACCAGGCTCTAACACTAGAGCACTAGTTGGTTTACTAATAGACACCGGTTTAAAACCAGTGTCTATCAGCTTTTTTGTAGTAGTGCTCTAATATAAGTACTTGATCGTACATCAAATAAGAAAATTTGAACAAATTATTAGATTTTATTAGTTACATGTGGTAACGTTAGAGGCATAAGAGTTGCAAGGTTACACGTGGTAAACTTAGAAACAAAAGGTAGTATCGAGGTGTTTATTAGACGACATTATAATTACCTTTTGATATATTACTAAAAGATTAATATTGATATAATACATAAAAGAGGGCGATTAAGATGGTATATATAAAGTGATAGTTATATATAATTATTTATTTGAGAATATTTTTTTCGTTAAATAATAATAATAATAATAATAATAATAATAATAATAATAATAATAATAATAATAATAATAATAATAATAATAATAATAATAATGGATAATGGATGGAGGCAGTAATTCATAATTAGAAAATAAATTAGGGCCTTAGTTATAAATATCAACTTAGGTTTATAATATGAATATATATGTGTGTAAAGTGTAAACGATATTATGTATATATGTGTAGTACCTTAATTTTTACCAAATTTGGGTTTTAGTATATTGGACATTTAGGATTTTTAATTTTGGCCCAGTATAGAATTTCAGTTTTAGTCATTATCAAGCTCAGTCTTATTAATATTGACAGGCCTATTTACAAACTTAGTATTTTATTTTTAAAAACCTATGTCCAATTTCTAGAAGATTTAAAATGCTGCAGTAAATTTTTCGTTAATTTTTCAAATTTTAAATTTATTTATTTTTATCTTTATATATCATATTAGATAAAACCAAATCAGATTTTTTAACAAAAACCTATCCGATATCGGAAACCCACAAAACCACGTTTCCCTCAATCAGTTTTTACTCCCACTATATGTTCACTATATGTTCTCAAACTCTCATACATCTGATATCACTATATGTTAACATCTTCTTCCTTAAAATTCATAACCATTTCACGTAACCCTCAGGTAAATAAAAAAATTCTCTTTCAAAATTCTTTTTTAGTTTTCAGCCAAGTCTAATCCCTCACCATGGCCAAATATCAGTTATTTCTCCAGAAGAACAAAAATTGTTGAGAAAAAGGAAGGGCAAACGGCAGACGAGCCGCTGCCAGTCACCACCTCTGAACCCCGATTCTGGAACTCGCGAAACCAATAAATTTCCCAAAGCTCGAACCCGAATCATCGGTCTGAAACCCAAACCCCAAGCCAATTACTGCCTTACCTCTAACGTTGCCCAAATCCAGTTTCGTCGACTCCATATGCATATTGTGAGAGATTGAGAGGCGAGTGAGAGACAGAGAGAGAGGGTGAGACAGACCGGAAAGGAGATGGAGTTCGGGAAAAAAAAAAGAAGGAAGAACAAGGAGTTGAGGAAGAGAACATAGAGAGTGAGATGAGAGAGTAAGGCGGATGTGAGGGAGATTTCATTTTCGTTCCACTGGAGAATTTTTTTTACCAAACATGCGATTGTTTATGAAAATTTTCAGAAAATATACTATTATCTCACTTTTACTTTCCTCACTTTTTCTCTTATCAATCACATCTACACATTTTCCATAAAAACTAATCATTATTACACATTCTTCCACAAATTTCACTATTCACTCACTCACACATTTCTAACTATCAATCATATCCAATCATTATTTTACTATTTGTCAATCAAATCAACTTTCATCATTACTTTTTCATCTCACATCCAATCACACTTTCAAAATTCATCTTTTTTCTTCCAAAATATTTTTTTCACCACGACTATCTAGCAAAATAAAAAATTTCAAAATAAAAAACATATCTAATCGCGCCTAAGTCAGTGAGATAGCATGAGAGATGAGAATGATTTAGGAAGAAAGTCTGAAATTTTGGAGAATAGAGAGACATACGAGAAGGTGCAGAGAGTGAGAGTTTGAGAGATTTAGATGGGCTGAAATGGGCTTTAATTTTTAAAATATGGGATTTGATTCTCCATTCATAAAAATTACAAATTTACCTCAGATTTTTCTTACCTTATTTGAGAGCCTTTAGTACCATATTTTAAGCCTAAACTTATTTATTCAATTCATTTTCCTTTGCGAGAGAGAGGGGGACGTAAGATGGGCTGGGGAAATAGTTGAGCCCAATTAAGGGATCTAATACCTTATTTTCTGAAAATCTCAGTTTTACCCCAAATAATTCTAAACACTATCCACCAACCCATTTGAATTTTTGATACTAACTTTCAAAACCAAATTCTTTATATATTCTTTTTCCTTACTTATTTTCTTAAGCTAAAAATTTCCTAAAATTATTTATTAAGTTATTTTTATTTATTTTATTTGTAGAAAATCATTCTTAGGAGGTCTAGATTTTCAAGCAAGCACATATTCGATATTTCTGTATTTACTTGAGGTGGAGTTTATTGCTTTTGTTTACTTTAAATGCTATGTTTAATTGTTAGTTGCATGTTAATGTTAAATATGATGCGAGACTTTGAGACTATTTGTACTCAATTGTACGCGAGAGTTTGAGACTATTTGTACTTAATTATACGCAAGACTCTGAGATTATATGTACTTAATTATACACGAGACTTTGAGACTATTTGTACTTAACTGTACGTGAGACTATGATCTTTCTCCATGAATGTTTATGCTAATTGTTATGCATGTGTATTTGACTTAACAATTACTTCCCACTAAGTTGACGATGTCTCACCCCAATAATTTTAAAATTTCAAGGTTGAGGAGTCCGTCGTGGCTCGTGGCGGGTGAATTGATCATGATAATTTTTTATTATCAAATTTTTCGTTAGTAGTAGAAATTTCTTGAACGATGTTGGTTCTTTAATTTTTCGTATTTATAAAACGTACAATGTTTCAATTTTATTTCAATTGTTTATCGAGGATGGAATTTATATTATATTTAAATTAGTTATTTTTATTCTTTGGGAAAAAAGTCGTTGACTCATTCCCGTTAAATTTCTAGTCATTTTGTGGATATTATTATGCATAGTTGCACTTTCTAAAAATTAGGGTGCTACATTAGTGGTATCAGAGCAGGTCTACGTTTCTGTAGACTTAACAAAAAAAATGGGGTTGGAATAATCTATGATCAATCACCTTCGTCATACCACGCCGACCCCAAGGTAATACTTATATTTTTACGTCGTGTCCTATTATGAATTTTGAGCTTTATGTCATGTATTATGCAAGCATGCTATTTCATGAGACTTGAACCTTATGTTAATGTCATTTACTACGAACAATGCATATTTTTATTGTTGTAAAATGATTTATGTCTTCATTTTTACTTTGCTTTGTACTTGAAATTTCATGACATTTAAAATATTTATGGGCCTGATATATATAATTAGATGGTTGGCCTTCATGAGACCACTAGGAAGTCTGTTATTTGTCCCACATCCCTAAAAAGGAAGCGTATTAGAGACTTTAAGAATTATGAAAGACTGGATGATAATAGGAATCTTTTGCGTTTTCATTTATATATTTTGGATGTCTTATCTAGTGATGAGTTGACTGCTAAATTATATTTTTGTCTTAGAACACATAACTCCTGCAAGTTTTACTAAGTTATGATTATACTTTGACTATAGGAAAATGATTCGAGGACGTAGATCTGGAGCCCGAGTTGCTCCTACTGCTACTAATAACAACATGAAGCGAGGAAAACCAACTACCAGCATAGAACCAAGGGAATGTCAAGAATGTACGCGCATTCAACCAAGCACCCACATTAACTCAGGCCCAAGTGGTGGAGCAGTTTCTCCTCTTCTCATCCCTAATATTTAATGGGCAAGAAGGACCTGCCTATATGGACGAGTGGTTCGTATCACTGGAACGCACATTTGAGTCGATCAGATGTACTGAGGCACAACGCATCCTTTGTGCTCAGTACCAACTTGTACAAGATGTTGGACGATAGTGGATGAGTTACTAGAGACTAAGGCCTGTGGAAGAACGAGCAGCTCTAACATGGGATGGGTTTAAGGAGATAGTAATGGAAAAGTATTGTGCCCAACACTATCGAACAAACGAGCACGAATTTTGGGATTTGAAGCAAGAAGGGATGTTCGTTACAGAATACAAGAGGAAGTTCAATCTTTTTTCGTGGAATATATGGTGGATACTAATCGTAAGCGAGCATTAAGGTTCCGAGCTGGCTTATGGCCAGGGATACGCCACATTGTGGCAAGCCATGGGGTTCTATCGTACACAGAGATAGTATTCCGTGCTTAGGAGATTGCTGCCAGTCAGGAGCTAGACCGACAACAAACAGGGAGTTTGGGGAAACGGAACTGGAACGAAAATCAGGACAAGAATAGAAATCAGAATAAATAGGCAAGGACCGACTCGACACGGGGCTAAAACCCCAAACTGCTAAACCATTGTGTGCAAAATGCGGGAAGAATCATAATGGGGAGTGCCTTGTGGGACATAATAAATGCTATTGGTGTAAAATGCCAGGACCTCAACATGGGATTGTCTCTCTCGGGAACAGGGGAGGAAAGGGCAAAGCTCTAAAGGACACGCCCGTGTATATGTTATGACCCAAGGCGAAGCTGATCATAACCTCGGCACGATGTTAGGTATGATAAATGTATTTCGAATACCTGCTTTCGTATTATTTGACACGGGTGCGACACACTCATTTATGTCTTTGAGATTTCATAATATGATTGAACATAGTGATACTAGGATCGACGATCCTCTTGAGATTAGTTTGCCTTCTGGTAAGACAATTTTTCACTGGTTCAATCATTAAGGATGTAGACATTGACATAGGGGGAAAGGATCTTAAAGCCAATTTGTATGTGATTGGTATGAAGGATTTCAATATATATTTGGTATGGACTCGCTTAGTAGATATCGGATGACATCCAATGTCGAGAAGAAGGAAGAACACTATATTTTCCCGAGAAGAAGAAATAAAGTTTTAGGGGACTAAAACTAGGATTGTGTCTAGAGTTATATCAAAGAATGAATGCTTTGACCTTGTTTAAAAAGGAAATTGTCTAGGGTATTTGGTGAATATTGTTGGAACTCCAACAACCGAGTTGATACCAAATAAAATTCCTAAAGTCCAGAATTTGTGGATGTCATTCCCAAAGAGTTACCAAGAGTACCACCAAACCAACAAGTGGAGTTCTCCATCGATTTGGTACCGAGCGGCACCAATTCTAGGACACCCTATTGGATGGCACCGAAAGAACTGCAGGAGCTAAAAGTTCAAATGCAAGAGCTGTTGGAGATGGTATTTATTTGCCCAAATGTGTCACCTTGGGGCGCGCCAGTCCTATTTGTGAAGAAGAAAGACGGATCACTTAGAATGTGCATCAATCACAGAGAGTTGAATTGACTTATAGTGAAGAATAAGTAGTTGTTGCCGAGGATTAAAGATTTAGTCGACAAACTTCGAGGAGCTAGTGTGTTCTCCAAGATTGATTTGAGATCCGGGTATCACCAACTGACGATAAAGGAGTGTGGTATTCCGAAAATGGCATTTAGAACCCGCTATGGGCACTATGAGTTTGTAGTGATGCCATTTGGTTTGTCTAATGCACCAAATGAGACTTTATGGACTTGATGAATAGAGTGTTTCACCCTTACCTCGATTCGTCATAGTCTTCATATATGACATATTGATATACTCGAGGATAAGGTGCAACACGAGGAGCATTTAAGGATTATATTGGAGACACTTTGCAAAGAGAAGTTATATGCAAAGTTTAAGAAGTGTGAATTCTAGTTGTACCAAGTCGTGTTTCTGGACATGTGGTCACATCGCAAGGAATCGAAGTTGACCAGTAAGGCCAAAGCGAAGAAGTGGTTGGAATGTACCTAAGAATGCAAGTGAGGTACAAAGTTTTCTAGGACAAGTCAAGCTATTAGAGATGGTTCATCGAGGGATTATCTAGGATAGCCATGCCTATGACTCGTTAACGAGAAAAGGAGAGAAGTTCGAATGGACTCAAAATGCGAGGAGAGTTTTCGGGAGTTGAAAGGTAGATTAACTTATGCCCTTGTATTGAAAATTACTAATCCTACAGAGGGATTTATCATCTACAGTGACGCATCGAAGAAAGGTTTGGGTTGTGTTTTGATGCAACATCAAAAGTTGTGGCTTACGCCTCGAGAAAACTTATAGGTCCCAAGGGGTGTGGTGTAAGGTTTAGAAGGGGGGAGTTGAATAAACCTTACCAAATTTTCGATTTAGTCCTTTTAAAATAGTTCAACAGAGTTGACTCAAATCAGTTGTGTCCTTTGGGGGACAACTAAGTTGGCTATTCAACTAAGTTACCCACTCAACAAACTCGATAGAGTTGTTGATAGTATAACTCGTTCGCTTAAGCTAAATACTTAACTTAGTTTATTTGATTTTATAACAAAAGGAATACTTAACACCCTTTGATTGATTTAAAGCTTATTTTTAAACACTTGTTTTAGCACTTAGTTATTTATCAGTTGGATAGCAAATATAAACTAACAACAGATATAAAGTAAATGTGCATGAATGAAAATGCTGAAAGTGAATTGACACAAGTATTTTTATAGTGGTTCGAAGATGGGTTAATTATTCTAGTCCACTCTTCTCCAACTCCTGGAGGAATCCACTAAGTAACAGATCAGTTTACAAAGCGGTTATCAGTCTGGAGACAGCCTTGATCACACAACTTGCTTCTCCTGCGACTCAGCTTCTTCACGGTACCGCCAGCTACTTGACTCACTTCTCAAGTTCTTAGATTTGATCACGAAGCCCTCCAACAAACTTGAAACTTGGTTCGACCTTGAACCTTTTCAACTTGGAAAGTAGACCCTTGTTGATCTTCAAATGTTTTCCTTCTTGGTGATTGAATTTTTCTCTCCTTCACACTTGTGTTAGATCGAGTTTATTCAAGTTTTAGGCTTGAGGAATATCTTGATAAGCTTAGAGAATTTGCAGGTTAATTGCTTGAATAATGTTTTCTCTTGTTAGGTTCAGATATGTCTTTCTCAAATGCTTCCTCAACATATTATAGTGCACATTTGAAATTTTCCCGTTGAAGAGATAAAGGCTAGTTTCAAATGTCACTTTGTGTTTGTTGGCTTGTCTTGTCTTGGTCTGCAGTCCTTGTGATGGTGACATTTCCTCGTATTAAATGGCTCTGCAGCTTTACAGATTCTGACACAAGGTGCAGCCCATTGGTTCATTCCTTTTGCACATTTCTGGGCCAAATACTTTAAGACCTGGCAGCTTGACATATTACTATATCGAGTAATATTCTTGACTTTATTCCAACGGATCTAAGACAGTTGTCTTCACTTGACTGCGGCCTTTATCTTAGGTGACTTGAGTATGCTCCAATCATAAGATTGACTCAACTATCACTTCAACTGATAGACTTGACTCTTTAAGTTGATTTGACTGACACTTCTCACAGCTGTTCCTCAGCTCGACTCTCCTTCGATCGAGTCCTTAACTTCCGTTTTTAGGCCGTACTCACCGACACACATCGTAGTCTTTATTCCAAATCATGATTGACTTCTTGTAATCTTGACTTAGCTGACTTCACTTAGCTCTTCCAGTCCTATCTATTACAATACATAATTACAAGGAAAATGGGGTGCCAACTTCCTAGTTTAAGTTTTACATGGTATCATCAAAATCTAACAAATAAAATTCCTAACAATTTCCCTTTTTGATGATGCTAAAACTTAAAACATACAACATATGTAAACAACAAAAATACAAGCAAAGGTGCGAACAAAGAATGTATGCTTTGAATAATTATTTTATTGATCATATCATTCTTGTCCTTTACAAAGTTTACAATAAGTATCGAGCTTTATACAAGTATGATAATACAACATATATCTAAGCTAAGATACACAGAGAATGAACATTATAGGGGAATTCACAGAGATATTACAGAAGACTTACATCTATGTATTTACAATAAAGTAAAGTACATGAAGGGTTCGCAAAGACACTTCAACGCCTATGTTGCTTCATTCTTCTCTCTTCATCTTCAGTCCTCTTCCTGTCATCCTCTGGTCTTCTCCTCTTCCTTTATTCTTCCTCTCTCTTCTTCTTTTCATAGGCTCTCTTAGTAGCAGGGTCATCCCTCTCTCATTCTCAGCTTCTTGCCTCCTTACTGCTTCAGCGTTCTTGCGTGCCACCTCAAGGTTAGCAAGATGGTCATATCCAAACTAGTATGTGATCCCTTTCTTTTTTGGATCAACATATGTAACATCCTTTGGTCTTGGCCGTGGTTGAGAACCTCTTCCACCGCTACCATGTCTTCTCCTTCTTGACTCAGCTCCCCTTCCTCTGTGAGTATACTGTATTGGAGCCTTTGACTTTCCAGCTGAATGGCTACTGGAAGTCTGCTGCTTATCAGCTGATTTACACACATCCAGTCCCTTCTCCCAATATATATCCCAGGCTTGAGGCAGAGTCATCCCTTGAAAATAACCTTCGCTTCTGTAGAGTTTGAAACTCCTCTAAAGATCCGGGGTAAGATCCAAAGATCAAGCATAACAATGTCTCTCGGGGTTTAATCGCAAAGATAGTCCTTTCCTACCGAGGACCACCATATTGCTTTATAATTTCCCGAACACGAGCCGATTGCTTCTCAACTACTTCCTCGAATGCAAACTTGATGGCCTTCCTTGTATCTTTCATGGCCGACTCAACTTTATTTTCAACAAGATAGGTCTTGGGTAGCTTCCGAGAATGGAAGTCGTGACTTCACCTTGTTTGGGGGTTTCAAAGATACATCGATTTTTCAAAGAAAGATTTTTGAACTTCCTTCCCCTCGCTTTGTCACCTCCTTTCTTCATCTCCTTCTTCAATCCCTTTAGGGCCTCATCTTCCCCATTTTGCATCATCACCAAATGAAAGGGTTAGCCCAGGGAACAAACCACTCAGGAGGAAATCTAGTCTGCTGATGGTAGAATCTTGCTTTGAATCTGCTGTGGAGGGGGCTTTTCGGAACTCTGACCGAGTAGCCTTTCGACTCACCGCCACCAATTTCATCTCAACCATTAGAAGATCAACTTGTCATTCATGCTATTTTCTAGGCGAGTAATTTCACCGGTGATAATGTTTGAGTAGCTCCATGTCCGACTTATGTGCGGTTTCCATCCTGACCATGTACTCCTTTATTCTCTACTGAAACATTGAAGTGTCCGCACTCTACACTAGCATTTTTGCAAATAGGGCCTTAAAGTAGCGAACCTGCTCCAAACGCATGGTAGTCTGATGTGCAGCCCATTCCCTTATATGAATAATAATCCCTCTCAAATCCGCTGTGAGGGTTGCATCCCGATTGTCCAGACGTAGATATAGAGATGCTGGTGGCATTCCATCTTCTCAATCTCTTCACGGATCTTCTTGAAGGCTTCACGGATCTCACCGTAGGATTTGACTCATCTTCCCCATCTCAGTATCAAAATTAAATTCCATTGGCACAATCAAATATGTAGGAATGACGGGCTCTTCTTGCATGGTATACTTCTCCTGATCTTTGGCATCCTCTTCCTCTATGTCGGGCTCGGCAAGAATGAACGGAACATGTCTTCAAAAACAAATGGTATCCCCAAAGCTTCACTTTGGGGGTTTGTCCTCGAATTTCTGCAATGAACCGGATCTCTTTGTACCTCATTTGCATCATCGTGAGATATCGTAATCGTGGGAGCTGCGAAAGAGCTATTGAGTCGTTACTACTGCAACTGTGGTAACTGCTTGACTGACTTTGTTTCAAAGCATGAGCGATTGAATATGTTTGCTCAACTATCTTAATGTCTTACCTTCTTCTGGTCTCAATGGGTTTTTCCAATTGAGTGACCTAGTCCTGAGTCTCATCATGTCATTGGAATTTGATGTGACCTTAGGAGATGGCTCATCATCAAATTTGAATCTCATGGGAGCTGTCTTATCACGATATAGCTCGAGATATAAGAACATCCTCGGCCTTGTCCATTGAAGAATCTTCGAGGATGGGTGGACTCGACTTCATCCTCGTATCCTTAAATGATGTATCAACATATTCTTGGGAATCTCGAAGGGCGCTGATCTCCTCTTCTACAACAACTCCTTCAATTTGAGGAATGTTCTGTTCACCTTGTTCCTTACCTAGGGAAGTCTCAATCTCCATTAGGCATTCTTTACCCCCAACAATCTCAACCATATGGGGCCTTCAAAAATCCCTTCGATGACTCAATGTCTTGAGTCTTAGAGAATGCCATCCTTCTCGAGTATCAACTCCTTGGATTGCATTTTTATGGCCTAGAGTCTCAACTCTCACCTCCTCTCCATCCTTTGCCTTAGGAGAGAAATCTCACCGCACATGAGGAAATCTCTTGAACTCTCGAACTATCGAGCTTCGTTGATTCACTCTATTTTTCAGTGATATTCTCTCCTTCGCCTCCAAACTTCTTTGTTTGGTTCTCCCACAACATCTTCCAACCCTGCTGTACTGGATAGAGTTTCCTGTTCAGTTGGTGCACCAACTGAGTGAACAACGATAGGGTTACTCAACTCTTGAGACACGGTTGTAGTTCCCTCTGAGTGATCAGCCGTATGGGCAGGTGTCTCAACACCTTCTTCAGGGTTAGGCTTGGCTTGGGTGCCCGAATTCCCAGCTTCATCGCCATGTCCCTAAGAGCCATCAGTAGAGTGCACAAGGGACGTGGTCGCTGCAATAATGATTGCAATCTCCTGCACCACTCCCAAAGGGTTAGTCCTAGGAGAGACTTTGGAGGACTCTCCGGACCTTCTTGAAGATTTAGCTCGTGCATGGCTCTTGATTCTCGAGTGGCCTGCTCTAACTCGACCTTCTCTCTCGCAGCAACATGGTCCATCTCCTCTATATCGCTGTCGACCGACTCATAGAGATGCTCATGTGTCCCTGTTTGCAAACACATCTTGGATTTCTCCAAGGCTCTGGCTCACTCCTCGGCTTTCTCCTTCTCGTCCTCCTTGATGAGTCGAAGGGTTTCCATGCAACTTTCTTCATTTAGAGCAAATTGGACAGTTGCATGTCCAAGGAAGCTGAGTAGTTCTTCCTCCTCTTCAATAAGCTCAGGGTGAGCAAACTGCTGCCTTGAGTAATCCAGCTTCCATGCCCTCCATTCCTCAATCATGCGGACTCAAAAAAATTTCAAACTCGAACCTCCTAGAAGATCGACTGGTTAGGAAACTGACCAATGATATAAGCTCGAAAACTGGGAATAGGTTCGGGGTCTAGCGCTGAATGTCTGGATAGACTGGAGAGTACATTATATAATCATCATCATCATCATTTTTCTATCTGGTCTCTTGAACAACGGCTAATGGGGCTTGCTCCTCCTCGGATCACCGTTCATCTGGAGGAGGTGAGACAACTTGATCTTCCACGGGTTTGGCTGTCTCAGCTGTTTCTTTCTCCACAGCTATCTCCCGCACAGCTGGGTCTTCTGTCCTCTGCTGATTAGCATCAATGGTCTTCCCGGGCTCAATCACTTTTTCTTGAGACTGCTCTTCTTGAGAATCAACAGTCTCACTAGTCTTCTCCGACTGAGTACCAAACTCGGTTGTTTTCTCCAATTAAACAACCGTCTTCTCTTAATGGCGACCAATTGGATTTTAGGTTCCACCTCTTCAGGCTCTTCCTGGGGGAAGGCCCGTGTTTCAATAGAAGCATTCTTAGAAGCAGATGTCGTTCTAGACTTAGCAGTACGCTTCTTCTTCATGACTGGAAAAGGAATTTGGGGTTCCTTCTCGATCTCGGGGCGGGGGGGCTTTGGCTTTGGGGCGGGAGCTTTTGATTTGGGCTGCGGGGTAGGTGCTTTCTTTTGGTCTTGGCTATTGGGGCATGGGCAGGCTTCGATGTAGCAGATCTCTTCTTAGAGATTGGCTTTAGTGAGAGAGCTGGGGAGTTCTCAACTGTGTCTTCAATAGGGTCAGTTGATTCCCCCTCACTTGTATCCGCCTTTCTTGCATGGGCCTTATTTTGCGCACCTGAGAGGATCGCCTTGA
Source organism: Rehmannia glutinosa (assembly GCA_016081115.2). Lineage (NCBI taxonomy): Eukaryota > Viridiplantae > Streptophyta > Magnoliopsida > Lamiales > Orobanchaceae > Rehmannia > Rehmannia glutinosa. The sequence continues at coordinate 6,848 of JABTTQ020000654.1, read as the reverse complement.
ACATTCTCTTATTTTCATGGAATGGATTTCCATGGCTCATTGCTATTCCCTTCACTTCCATCAAATGGCCAATGACAAGGCCATAACCCAGCGAACATCCAAAGGTCCCATCCTCCTTGTAGGACCTGGTTGATCACATTTTGGCACACTCGGTTGAAGATGAACTCAACCTTTTTCAGTTCACCTTCTTGTCTTGCATGATTGTAGCCATCACAATCAACTTAGTCTTGGACAAGCGGTGATTGAAACTCCCAAACTTCATGTCGATGCACTTGGACACAATGTCCATCAACTTATGATAGTATTCCTTGAGAAAATCCTTTCTTAGTGTATATACGGCTTTAGCGACATACTCCGGCTTGGCAAATAATCTTCCCAAGCTTCTGTTCTACGTCGACATCCTTCTCGTGATGTCCTTCATCCCTTCGGAGTAAGAAACATCTTATCAAGGTCTTTCATAGTGATTTTAATGGCCTTGTTGTGGATAGATGAACAAATTTCCTCGTCGTGCACCTCAGAGTTCACGTAGAACATAGCCACTTCCTCCAGACAATTGTGCATGAACTGCATCGATAGAAAGTCCTTCAGGCTGGACTTTTCATGTTTTTCAGCTATCTTCTTCACCAGGGCACCATCAACACCCTGCTTGATCATTCCAGCAAAATCCACGGATGCTCCGATGTGGATCTTCTCGGATAGCAACACGAAATCATGGTTTGCAGCCATTTCTAGAACTTTTAACTAAATAAAACTTGAAAAACTTGAACTTGAAGAACTAGGGTTTCACTTGCTTGCAGAGAGAAAAGATTGCTATCTTACTGAAGACGAGTAAGTTTGTGTGAGGAGAGAGAAAATAAATTTTCGTATATATGGGACGTGAAAGGATGGTTTTTGGAATTTGAAAAATTTGATCAAAATCAACGGTCAAGATTAAGCCTTCATAACCGCATTAATTTCCCCACATTAAATGCAACAATATTTATATCCAATCATATGGTTTACTGTGCAGCTTTTGTGCTGACAGTCATAATTGCGCTGACATCATCCTAAATAATATTCCCACTTAATTAAAACGACTAGGTTTTTGTCACTTAGCTCACAAATGATTCAGCTTACTTCCAAAGTGACTTAGCTCTTTTTCTCTCTTCTCATATCCCCACTCAGCTTGTCAGCTAACTCGATACAGCTGTCTTCCCGACTAGGCTTTTTCACTTGGCTGAAATGTGAAACTTGCTCATTTTCCATTTTCTCATCTTCTTTCTCTGCTGATTGAGTCTTCTGAGTAATCTAACTCAGCTCAATAAACCCTAACTCATTCTTGAGCTCTTCAAACCTTGTTCACATAATGGCTTTTTGAATATGTCAGCTAACTGCTTATCAGTTGAGATGTATTCCAAAGTGATGTCTTTCTTTTCAACATGATCTCTTATAAAATGATATCTGACATCAATGTGCTTTGTTCTTGAATGCAACACTGGATTTTGAGTGTTTCCAATAGCACAAATGTTATCACACATAATTGGAATCTCTTTTCTTTAATATCATAATCTCTCAAAAGACAATTTCTTGTCTCATCCATAAGACTTGGGCACAACGGTGCACAACTATGTACTCTTCCCAATTTGTGGATGTAGCTATTGAATTTGGTTTCTTCTTGAACTAAGAAACCAACCTATTTCAAGCATTTGACATGTACATGAAGTACTCTTTCTTGTCGACTCTACATCCATCATAGTCTCGAGTGCGAGTATCCTACCGACTTGAATCCTCCTTCCTTTGGATACCATAAGCCGACTTCCGGCATCCTTCAAATATTTTAGGATTCTCTTAGCTTGGCATTTGATCATGTAGCTCTCTTTTTGGTGAAGATTAAATTCTAGCACATACACCTAAATGTGATGTGTGAATCATCCTCACCTTCATTTAGATAGAGAAATGATTCGATAAGAGCTCTATATCTAGTTTGATCAACCGCACTTTTGCCATCTGCATCCATGTCCATCTTGGTGATATATTCATAGGAATCTTCACAAAAGACTTCTCTTCGATGCCAAATTTCTTCATTAAATCTACTCGGTATACTTGGTTTGGCTTATGAAGGTTCCATCCTTCAATTGCATTGACTTGAAGTCTGAAAGAAAGTCGGCTCTCCAATCATGCTCATCTCAAATTTTCCTTGCATGAGGTTTGAGAACTTGTCACACACTCTTTGTTTGTGGAACCAAATATGATATCATCCACATATATTTGAACAAGCGATACTCTCTCCATCTTGAATCCTGAGAGAGTGTTCTATCAATCTTGTCTTTGGTGAATCCATTGTCGTTAGAAATTGAGACAATGTATCATACCATGCTCTTGGTGCTTGTTTAAATCCATACAATGCTTTCTTGAGCTTGTAGACCTTATCTCCAATAGTTTTCTACTCAAAACTGGATGTAGTTCAACATATACTTCTTCTTCTAACATTCCATTTAGAAATGCACTCTTCACATCCGTTTGATATACAATGAAGTTCTTGTGTGCAACATAAGCAAGAAATATCCTTATTGCTTCCAATATGGCAACAGGAGCAAAGGTTTCATCAAAATCTATACCTTCTTCTTGGCAATACCCTTTGGCTACCAATCTTGCTTTGTTTCTTACAACAGATCCTTCCTCATTCATTTTGTTCCTGAATACCCACATAGTACCAATAACATTTTGGTGGATTGGCCTTTGAACTAATTCCCATATTTTGTTCCTTTCAAACTGAATAGGCTCTTCTTGCATGGCCTGAATCCAATGTGTGTCTTTCAAAACTTGAGACACATCTTTAGGCTCTATTGGAAAATAAAACAAGTGAACATAGCTTCATGCTGTGCTATGGATCTGGTTCTTATGCCATCTCTAACATCTCCAATAACTAACTCAGGTGGATGGTCTCTCAGCCATCTCACATCAGGTTGGAGTAAGTCTACTGGATTCAGCCATCTTGCAGCTAAGTTGTCTTGAACAACTCTTTCATCTTCATTCAGCTGTAGACCTTTCAGCTGTCTTTGAGATTCAACTATATCATCTTCATAAGGGTTGAATGCTCTCACTTCAGCTTCAACATAAGGACTCTACTGCATAGTTGGCTGATTTAGCTTATCAGCTAACTCATCAATGTCTTCTCCATTCACATTAGGTTCATCAAAAACCACATGGATAGACTCTTCTGTGACCATAGTCCTCTTGTTCAACACTCTATAGGTTTTACTCTCAGCTGAGTATCCCAAAAAGATACCTTCATCAACTTTAGCGTCAAAAGCCTTCAAATTATCCTTGCCATTATTATGGATGAATCATTTAGATCCAAATATCTTGAAATCCAACATTTGGCTTTCTCCCAGTCCAAATCTCATAGGGAGTCTTGGTCAATTGCCTGTTAATCATGCATATTCTGAGTATAGCATGTTGTATTTATGGCTTGAGCCCAAAATCTCTTAGGCAACCCAACTTGACTAACATGGTCCTTGAAGCTTCCTCGAGAGTTTTGTTCCTTCTTTATTTACTCCATTCTTTGTGGAGTCCTTGTTGGTGATAACTCATGAGCAATACCATTTTCAACATAATACCGAGTTATAATCCCATTGACAAACTTAGTTTCCTGTCGAATCTTATCTTTATAATGGTTTGACTCTTCTCATTTTGAACTCTTCTCATCGATGAGATAACTTCGGCAAAGTTTCTTTCTTTTTACTCATGAAAATTGTCCATGTATATCTTGAATAATCATACACCACCACTAAGGTGTATTTCTTTCCACCGATGCTTTGGCCGGCTCAACTCGACCAAATAAATCCATATGCAATGTATCAATATTCTTTTGAAGAAGGACTTGGCTTATCTTGAATGATGATTTGATTTGCTTTCCCATCTAGCATGTATCACAAATACTTTCTTTCTTGTATAATCGAAACTAAATCCTTCCACAAGATGACTCCTTGCAAGCTTGTTGATTGTCTTGAAGTTCGAGATGACTCAGCTTCTTATGCCACAACCAACTTGATTCTACTGCATTTGCGCTAGTAGACATGTGCTTGGTGTAGCAAAAGACCAATCTACCACATATATATTCTTTTGCCTTGAACCTTGCAAAAGACTATTTCATTGGACTCACATCTTTGATTTGGCATATCCCCATGTTGAATCTACATTGTAGCCTTGTCATAGAGGTTGATGCTTAACAAAGTTGAAGTTGATGCCTTCAACATAAGTAACATCTGTGATTTCCAATCCATTTTTCTTGATGGATCCTGTGCCTTTGATCTCCCCTGGAGCTTCATTACCTCCAAATATGACTTTAGCACCTTTAATATCCTTGAATCTTGACATATTTCTCTTGTTTCCTATCATATGTCGGAACAACCACTATCCATGTACCAGGTTCCTTGGCTCTCAATTTGTTTCCTTGAACTCGCAATCAGGAAATCGGTTTTTAGGTACCCATACTTGTGCGGGTCCTGGGGTTAGTCTTTATAAGATGTTCCAACCAACCTATAGCCGATGATTTGCTCTAATAGGGTTGCCATCTATCGATTACCATAATCATAATGCACTTTAGCAAATTGCTTGGAGGTTTTAGGATCATACAACTGCCTCTTTTGCTTGTATGCATGTGTGTGTGTTTTAGCTATTGCTTTCTTGGGATAGTTATGAAATCTCACGAGTGTAGTGTTTGGGATGCATATGTGTGCTGATAAAAGCTCTTTTGCCTTGGGAATGACCTTTGCTGAAGTTGAGGTCTTTGCCAATTTGGCTTATATCCCATAGGTCTTTACTGATGTTTCACATTATTCCAATCAGCTTGGTTTGGATAGTTTCTACCATTCCCATCATGTGTATTTCTTTGATGAAATTTCTGGGGCTTTTGGTAGCTCATTTGGTATTTTATGTTTGGAGTCTGCTGAGGGACCTGTTTGAATTTCTTCTCAGCCGTCCTTTCTGCATACTCAACTGGCTTCTTTCCTTTTCCTTTATAACCAAAGCCAGTATGATTGTGATTGTGTTTTGGAGTAAATATGGGTGCAGCATTTGATGTTTTGGGTTTTTGGAATCCTTCATTACTTGAAGATCCCTTTTCCAAAACCACTCTTGGAGTTTGACTATGCACAAAGGAATTAAATCCTATGCCTGTCTTGTCTCCACATTCTTTTTGACTCATGATTAGTTAATCCAATGATTTGATGCTTTTGTAAATGAGGAAATCACATTTTTAAGATCTTTTTCCCTCTTTTCTATAGCATCTAACTCTGCTATGATCTTTGCATTTTCAGCCTTCAGCTTAATGTTCTCATCAGCTATGTGACTCATAGTACTCAGCTCTTTTGTCAGCTGTGAGTTTTGGTTTTTAAGCTGGCTGTTTTCCTCATTTAAAAGTGTATGAGAGGTTTTAATGTGCTCAAAATCTTTCATCATTTTGCTAATAAATCATAAAGATCTGTGGGTGATGAAGTGTGTGTATCACAGTCACTATCACCTGAATCAAAATGAGATGAGTTAGAATGTACCTCATCTTCTTGATCTTGTTCTTTGGCCATGAGGCAGATCAAGCCTCTTCCTTCTGTGTCACTTGAGTAGTCAACTTCACTACTCCCCTGAGTCTCTTTGCCTCTTTGCACTTGGGGCGGCTCAACAGTCTCAGCCAACATGGCTTTCTTCTTTTCCTGTCTTCTTTCCCCGAAGACTCTTCTTTCTTCTTCATTTCTATACTTGTTGGTCAAAGGGTAAGAACAAATAACAACAAAATGTCCTGGTTGTCTGCAATTCCAACACAGGTTCTTAGCTCTCTGATCAGCTTTGTCGGTCCTTGGATTATCAGCTCTCTGATAGTCAGCTCTTTGAGTTTCATCTCTCTTGGGTGGCATGTCCTCCCTTGCTTTGGAGAGTGCTGAATGTCTTCTGGAGGTCTCACCCATGTTTCTTTTATAGTTCTTATTAAAGAACTTGTTGAATCTCTTAACTATAAGGGCAATCTCCTCCTGGTCAATGGTTTCCTTTGGCTCAGCTCTTTTCCCATCACTGGCCAACAATGCAGCTTTCTTGGGCACAATTGTTTTCTCTTGCTCTTTCCTTCTCAGCTCAAACTCATAGGCTTTAAGGTCTGAGAATAGCTCATGGTTGGATGTTTTTGAGAGGTCCATTGAATGTCTCAGAGCCATGACCTTCATTTCTCATTCAGCTGGGAGTGCTCTTAATATCTTCATACACATTTCCTTTTGTGTATATTCTTTCCCAAGAGCTGAAAGCTCATTTGTTATCTCAGTAAATCTGGCATCTAGCTGATCCAGAGTTTCACCTGCAAATATTTTAAAATTTTCAAATTTTTGAATAGCAACAGTTAGTTTATTTTCCTTAATTTGTTCTGATCCTTCACAAATTAACGTCAACTTATCCTAAATTTCTTTTGCAGATTTGCAAGATTTGACTTTGTTGAACATGGCTTTGTCCAACGTTTTGTAGAGTATATCCTTGGCCACATTGTCCAGGTTATATCTCTTTCTATCTTCATTTGTGCATTCAGTTCTTGGTTTTTCAACCATAACTGGTCTTTCTTCAGTAACTTCTCCTTCAGCTGTTGGTGCTGCTCTTACAGCAGTGTTGACTTTGTATATTTCCAATGGCCCATCTCTATCACAAGCCACATTTCATCGTAGAGCGATAGATGAGCCTGTTTTGCAAATTTTCCACTCATCAAACTCTTCCATAGTAAGCATTAGAATACGAGTTAGATTTGCTTCCATGATAATAAATTTTCAAAAAGAATGAAAGACTTTGGAAAACACAAGTGTTAAAACCTTTTGAAAGATAGAGATCTAGTTTAG